>JAMXBB010000012.1:20905842-21276479 GCA_024138015.1 Lumnitzera littorea
GTGGTGGGGTGGGGTAGGTGGGTGGGAACACATTTCTTGTGAAAGAAAAGAGAAGGGTTTATGTAATATTCTTACCTAAATAAAAATAGAAGAAAAGTGGATCCCAAAAATTTGAGAGTTTTGTACTTTTATAGTGTGATTTTCGAAAAATAGTACGAAAATATGATATTTCAACTAAATTTTATGAAAATTCTTGCGAAAGAAAAGAGAAAGGTTTATGTAACATTCCTACCAAAATAAAAACAGAAGAAAAGTGGATCCCAAAAATTTGAGAGTTTTGTACTTCTATAGTGTGATTTTCGAAAAATAGTATGAAAATAGAGTGTTTCAACTAAATTTTACGAAAATGGTATACCTTCACCATGTGGATATATTTTGTATTGAAGGCATAATCTAAGGTCATACCTTCTATGTTGGTATTGAAGGTACGTTTCTTGGCGGCACCTTCAATGTTACTAAGAAGGCGCGTCCCTTAAGCATGCCTTTAGTGTCACCACCACCCTCTTTTAATTTACGCTTCACACCTCCCTAGCTAAGTACTAACTCTTCATAGTTAAGTACTTTTAATATAGCAGGCTAGTTGCTTATTTTACCCCTAAGTTCAATTTATGCTTCACACTTTCCTTAGCTAAGTATTAATTCCCTAAAGCTAAATACTTTTAATATGGTAGGCTAATTGCCTATTTCGGCCCTAAGTTTTGGACATTTTCTTTGGATGCGCCTTTAGTGTAATTAACAAGGCGATATTCAAGTATGTGCTTTCTTAGTTTCCGGCTAACATTCATTTATTTTTGGTAATTAATCAAATAATATTCGGCTTGTCTTGTATTTGTTATTCTTGAAAGGGTATAATATTATATCAAATCAATCATATCAGTTGGGAATGCTAATACTGTTTTTTTTTTTTTCATTTAGTGTATTACCTTTGAAAAGTATTATCGTAGTAAGTTGGCTTAAATGATTTACTAAACTACCAACTAAACCTGTGAAAAACAGGTATAGTATATAAAAAGTATATATATAGTAAACTATTAGTAGTAAGTGAATAATAATCTAATATGAAACATCATTTACAAAAACCATTCACATAGTGAGTAATAGATGTCAAGAATACATAATAAGTATACTAAATAATAGAAATGTGGTTATTTACAACTATTTCTTCCTAGATCTAGTTAATTGTTTTTCAAAATAATAATGATGGCCTGCGAGTAAACAGTCCCTCCAATGCTTGAGGCTTAGATGGTTAAGGAGGAGTATCAGTAAAATCTATATGAGGAACTGGTGTAGGCGGTGACAGTGGTAGCTGGGTGATAGCTTCCCCTATGTGTAATGTCTGAGGCTAATCTATACGACGTTTACAAAGAGCTAACGGTATCTGTTGCGGATACATCCATTCGTGAGCATTTGGAGTATTGAATGAGGTGTATCGAAATTGGAGGTATCAACAGGTGGTACATTGCTATCAATCTCACCCAAGTTAATGGAATAAGGTGATCCTGATGTCATAAAATCATCTTCGTATCCCTGACTATGTGCTTGTGTTGGTCAATGTCCTTTCATGCGAACTTTAGGACTTGTATGCGGTTGAATGGCAGGTATAAGGGGCGGATCAGTTGACTGGTTAAGAAATAATATCAACTCACTGCACTCCTCAAGATGGTGAAGGTCACCATCGATGATATGATGAGCAGTGTTGACATCGTCTGCTAGTTTCGTCCAACGTAGAGTATCTACTTATAGTTAATGAAACAGTTGATATTATGTTCATACACTTTGCTTTGCAAAAAATTATAAGATAAATGGAAGGAAGGCTTATTAAGTATCCCATCACCGCCCTATGATAGGTGATGTATCGGCGTGTATGCTCCTTATACTAGTCGTAGTAAGCTAGATCTACATCCTTCAGTCCTTAAATATGAACAACCCACATTTGGCGATTTACCCAAGTCGATATGTATTCTTGATGCGCGACCGATTAGTCTATGTCCGTCTTACCCCTAAGGTCAATGTGGTATAGTTCCTCACTCGGATTAACATCTACTGGTATCATTTGGAAGCCTTCAATTGTCGTATAATACAAATAAAACTCGACAATTTAGAGGCAAATCAGTAGCACTGTAGCCCTCCAAATAGCTCAACCGGCATTGCAGAACGAGGGTAGGAGATCAATAAGGTCATTTGGGTATGACTCCCACGTAACCTACAATGCATTTGTAAGGAAAGTATATTAATAATTCATATATTTTTAATCAAGATCAACTACATAATCAAAATTGAAGAAGTATATACCTATTGACTCGTTTGCAAATCAAATGTAGTTTGGTACGCATCTACAATGTACGTAGCATGGTGTGTAATGTCTCGTGATATAGCCCATCTAATAGCTAGTGGTAGCCCCTTCTATATAGTAATGTCAGACTTGGTTCGTGGTGTAATGTGGGGAAAATGATCTCATGCCCCATATTTGTAGTAGTATGGAAGCACCTCTAATCTCTTGTGCTCCTGATCGTGCAACTCTACATAGTCGACAATATAACCAAGCCAAATAAGCTGATCCCTAACTAAATGTCGTGGCATGTGGGAAATACTTTAACATAGGTAGGAACATTATGTGCACAAGAGAGGAAGATTTATCGACAAATTAAAAACCACCTAATAATTGTAAGATGTATGTATGGGTGTGCTGTTGAACGGTCTCCTCATTTGCATCTACAAGAAGTATGCTAAATCTATCTCGTAGGCAAGCCAAACTAACATGACCTCCTTTGCTAGTACTATTAGTAGGGTAGTCCCTTAGCTACCCGGGGCTAGACTAACTGTGTAGGCCTAGTCACTATAGCTCTATCCACATGTAGACCAAATTGTACCTTTATATCTTGGAGTGTGATTGTTATCTCCCCATGAGCCATATGGAAAGTGTGGATCTTAGGTCTTCACCTTTCAACTAACGCTGTAATGAGATGATTGTCAATCTCAATGAATGTTAGTCGTGTGATCGCAAGGAAACTTGAGTCATAAAGTTGAGTGATCATGTGATCATCCAATGGTATCTGTGTCGTGCCTTTCCACATGTTCGACTCCACTTGACGAACCAAAATGTGCTTAAGTCCTTAAAATATTAGATTCCTTTTCATCATAACTGTAGAAAATTATCGAACTGTACAATTTCAAAAATGAATTAACGTCAAGCCATACCATAAAATCTTATACGTCCTATGATCCATGTCATCTTTATCCATGCAGTACCAATGGGTCATTTGGTCTTAGATCCATTTAACTTGCAAAACAATACAAATATGTCATGTCATTGATTTATGAAAGCATAATATGATATGATATATAATATAATATAAGAAAACAACACAAATATGTCTATCTATACCGTTTGTATTAAGCTAATGATACTTTCTCTTATTGTGTCCTTTCATTCTATACATGTTACATCTACTCTTATTAGTAGGCTCTTTCAAGTCCATCTCCATAAGGTATCTCATCTTCCATGGTTTACCCAAACCACATTTCAGTTTCTCGTCGGGTATGAGGAATGGGTAATCGAGATAAGACTAATTTAACTCATCACCTATTGGCATAAAGTGTTTGCCATAGACATCTAACTATTGGGACCACTTATACCATACCCCAATGTACCGACCAATAGTAACTCGAATAAAATTAAGTATCCTAATTGCATGTGAGTACAATATTTTATAGATTTGCCATTTGCTACATGAACACGTTATTCTATTCTTGTCTATAATGTATGTTTGATCACCTTGTTTCATTGCTCCATTTGGTTTGCGCCTCCAGCCTATCTTTACCTTCCATATCTCATTTTCATGGCTATATGCCTTGATGGAATAAGTAGGAGTTCGCTTGGCCTACTTTTAAGTTTCTTCGTAGCATACTTCGTATTCACTTGCCCGGTGTTCATTCCCTTCCTCATTTACTCAACTCTTCTTTCCTAATAATCAATACGATTACAGAATATTTTCTTGGCAAGTGAAGTCATGGGCAATCCTTTACAACTTTTCAAAATGGTATTGTAGGTCTCAACGATGTTGGATGTCATATATTTGAACCGATAAAAATCGTCATGAGATAATGTCCATTTGCTTTTGTCAAATGGTGAGAACCATGATGATGTGTCCTCCTTTACTTGCAACGTCTGCTCCATTAAATACTCAAATTTCCTAGGTTGTACCTATATAGCGATAGTAGTAGTCAGCTTCTTGCACAATTGGTTCTTATGCGCTATGTTGAAATTGCTAGCAACATACTGTATGCATCATCTCTAAATCGCAAATGGTTCCTTCTAATCAACTTTTTCTTTATCGAGCACATTCTCGATACTTGACTGCCTGTCCGTAATTAGGTAAATTATCTTCTCCCAACCATTAACAACAAATTGCTTCAATCTTTTTAGAAACCAACCCCATGTTTCAACGGATTCCTTGTCGACTAGCACAAATGCTAACAAAACAATATAGTTATTTCCATCCATAGAACAAGTAATCAATAGTACATGACCGTATTTCTCATACAGAAATGTTCCATCAAGACAAATTACTGGTTGACAATACTTGAATGCATGCACATACGGCTTAAAAGTTTTGAAGACCCACTTTATTATCGAAACACCAGGCTTAGGGGATTCTCTCCATCCTCAAAATACCTTTTTTTCAGGATTTGAAATCTTGATTGTGTTCAACAGAATAGAAAGCTTGTTATATGCTTTCTCCCAATTACCATATACTATCTCTATAGCCTTTCTTTTAGCATCACAAACTCTCTTCTTTGTTACATTATACCCAAACATGTTTAAAATATTTACCTAGAAGTCTGCAATCTTTATACCAGGATTCTCTTTAACATTATTGATGAAATAATTGGTCATAAGTCTACTGTCAATCTGTCTGTGGTCCCGTGTCACATCAGGGTTGACATATGTGTGTGGACTCTTAAGAATTGTTATGATAAATGGCCTCATTAAACTTCTATATGATACTCGTAGCCTCTACTTATATCTGCCGTCTTTCTCCTTGCAATGAACATCCTATAGGTGCTGTTTTGATTCTTTAATGTAGTAGTCATAATGGTGATTGATGTGATATCTTTTGACGGTATTAACAAGTTCATCCTTCGTACTAAAGCATTGTCCAACAAATAAATTAACGTCGTTAACTTGGTTACTACTCTCCACCTCTATGTCCTCTTTGAATATTACGTAACTACTATTACCACCAATATTCATGTATGGAATTAGATTTCTGACTTGGGATGTCGACATCCTAGTCTGACTATATTGGAGAGCCATCTTAATCCCTTAGCTAGCAGTAAACTAACGTACGGATGGAATACTGCTCGATATATAATTTGTCATGGCTTTATAATCTACAATGTTTTCCATTTTTGCAATTTCTTCATCTACTTCAAATTCAACCCCCGTGTGCTCCCCCTTAACATCTATTCCAGGTCTTATGGGAATTAACTCTTAATCAAGGTCGTAGTCTAGGTCATATTGTAAGATTGACCCTATTTTTGTATCAATTGCCTTTTCATTCACATCACCCTCACCAAAAGTAGGGTCTTCCACCAGATAAGTTTTCGCTCTATTGTACATAGGATAGTCTTCCTTGGTTTGCTACACATGAGGTTGATGATTAATGAAAGACCTAACTCGTAAAGTTCTTTCGACAATACTCTTACTTGGTTGATTAGAAGCCCTAACATATATCTCCTATATCCAGTTTTCTCCAAATGCATCAGCCATTTCTATAAAGTTTTCTATATCATCATCATTCGTAATAGCTATCAAAGTATACGAAAATATTTCCCTCATAATAAGAAGGGTGTCGATGAACAAGCTCAACCCCATAAGGATAAACTCTAATACTCGCATAGATTTGCTAAAGAAATGACTAAAGTTAGAATGCTTTCTTATCTTCAACTTTTTCACCGGGTCTCTATCATATTGTGAACCGTTACTTTTATTGACTATGTTCTCACTTACATACATAATTATCTTTACATAATTAGCCATTGACAACCTATTGATCCATGAATTACAAAATCAGTAAAGCCCATATGATTTTGTATAGTTCATAACACTCACACAATTTCACATTCTCGATAGGGCGTCTCATTGTATCTACACGATTTCATTTCTCAATAAAGCGTCTCATCACATACTATAAAAGTTTACTTTTCGATTGAGTGTCTCATTACGTACCATAAATGCAAGCACTTACACAATTTTACTTCCTAAAGGGACATTTTATCATACACTATAAATTTTAAGTACTAACATGACTTTACTTATCGATGGGGCGTCTTATTTAAACTATGTAATTTCACTTTTTGATGAGGCATCTTATCATATATTATAACTTTAAACACTTATATGACTTTACTTTTTATTAGAGCGTTTTATCGCATTCACACAATTTCACTTTTTGGTGAGGCGTATTATTGCACCTATACAATTTCACTTCTTGGTGGAGTATTTCATCACATACTATAAATGTAAATGCAACCACACAATTTCACTTTTTAGTAAAGCGTCTTATCACATATTATAAATGCAACTATACCTACATAATTTCACTTTTTGGTGGAGCGTCTTATCAAATATTATGGTTTTAAATACATTTGTGCTTTACTTATACAAAAGTAAAATCACCTATAATCTATGGGTCACATACATATCTTTTTACGTAACCACTATAATTTATATAACTATATATTATTATATGAATAATATACAAAATGCAACATACATATTACGAAAATATAAATATTAAAAAAATTATCATCTAACTATAGTTCATATGAACAATATAAATATTATTGTGCTAACAACATAATTTGTATATTAAAAAATTATTGTGGAATAAAAGATAACTGAGGGTTATTTATAGATGAGTTGAGAAAAACAAAGTTATGTTATTGTTTGGAAAGAGAAAATAGGATTATATTGTCGCTTGGAGAGAGAAAATTAGAGATTTTTAGAGATTTTCGCAATTGAAGTATATAAGAATGAATGGAGAACGAGTATATATAAAAAGAATTGAAAACATATGAAGATGCCTCAAAGCAACTAAGAAGGACACTTCAACAATGCCTGGCCTTTAATATAAAAAAATAATACCTTTATTATTAGGCCATTTTTGTAAAATCCATTCATAGTAATTTATTTTTGTACTATTTTTTAAAAATGGCATTATAAAAGTAAAAAACCTCAAAATTTGAATCGAAAGGATGAAAAAAAAAAAAACAAAATCATCGCTCCAACGCCTTGAAATCTTCTTCCTCAATTCATTGGAACCCTATTTTCTTCCTCTTTAATCATATTTGAGAAATCCTAAACTCCAACTAAAACTCTATAAGAATCAACAGAGAGGCAGCAGTAGGTCAAATCGTTTATCTTAAATGGAAGCAATCAGAAAACAAGCCACCAAGCTCAGAGACCAGGTCGCCAAACAGCAACAGGTAAACCTTAGATGGATTGCATTTCCAATTATTTACTAACCCTAACACATTATCAAAATTCGATTTATCCTTCAATTGCCCTCCTCAAGTCCAGTTTATTGCATTTTTGTCTTGTTTGCATAAAACCCGAGGCGGGTTCGAATTGAGATTGCAAATTACGTATCGGATGGATTAAAGTTTGTAACTTTGACGTTTGGATATTTAGATCTCATGATTATCTGCAACTTGGTGGTGGCTCCTTAATTAGGAATGCTATGGATTCGATTTAAACTAGAGTGGAGCTTCTTAATTTGAAGACTCCACTGCTGTTAATTGAATTATAAGTCTAACAGTATCTTGAAATGCGGATTTTGGCATGGAATTCGGGGGTTCAAATAGGCCAGAAAGTAGCAGAGTTTGATATACTTCGTAGACTTTTGAACTGGGGGAGTGTTGAATTTGAGGTACCTTCCATGGTGTGGACGAGGGTGATATTGAGGTTTTTATTTAAGTTAATGAATTAGTGGAGAAGGAATTGATGACTAAGCTCTTAGTATACTTGCTTGCTTGGTTGATTTTACAGAATCCAATTTCGGAAGAGTCTGATGATAAACTGCGACTGCATGCTTCCAAATTTTTGAAATTAGATTCCTCTTCTGCCCTCATCATCAGGATTCCAAGTAATTAGGAGTTGTATAATTACATTTTTTCATCATTATGCCTGGTGATGGGTTAATCACTGAGAGGGATTGTCTGGTTGTCCGTTGCCATGAGTGGTGGTTAACCTGCAAAAAAAGCCCCCGTGGCTAAGCTAATGAGGGTCCTCCGATACTTAAGTTAGCAAAGGAAAGAAAAGAGAGAGTGTAGTGTGTTTGAAGCATTGAGAAAAGGATTTTGAGAGTTGGAATTGAAATCCTTTGTACTTGTAGCTCTATGGTCTATTCATAAGGCATGGAGTTTACCTATTTGGGACACGTGTCAAGCTAGGATTGGCTTGTACGTGGTTGGTATAAGAGAGATGTGCGTAGTATAGGAGAGGACAATGTCACCTTGTCAGTTGGTGTACCTTGGGAGCATTAGCTATTGCATTTGATATTTGGAGTAGCTAAGTGTAGAGGTCATACCACAGATGTTGGGGAGTATTTAATGAGGAGAGAGAGAGCAATAGAGGCATCGAAGTCTTTGAGCCATGCCTCGAGCACATGGCATGTGCTCAAGGGGTTAGGATTAGCGCTACATGTTCAGCTTGGATCTAGGTAGTCCAAGGATAGCCCAAGGATAGTGAGGTCCTCAAACTATGCTCACAGAGGATGCTGATTGGAGTCCTCGAGGACTTGAGGAGGTCGAAGTGGAAAGGTACTCGGGATAGACCTAAGTAGATTGAATTGGTGTTGGGTAAACTAGGTAGATGCTCCATTGGGTAGGGTCCAAGGAGGCGTGCTCGGGGGTACTCGAGTAGGTTGCTTGACTTGGGTTAGAGTGAACCTACAAGGAGGGTTGAGCAAACTGGGCTGCTAAAGGGAGTTGAACTCTTTGACTTAAAGTAGTGATTGAGGGTATACAAGCAAGTAGAGACAATTCGGCTTGAGCCTTTGGAGTTTGGGCCTAAAATCGCTTATTAACAATACCCATGGAATTCTCCAAGTGGTAGAATGATAAGTATTTGGATAATTAATCATAAAAGGTTATGGATAAAACTATTGTAAGCCCCCCACAAACCGTGTTCTTTTACTTCTCTTCTGATTTCTTGGCTGCTTTTGTGCTTATTACTAGAATTCTCCAAGCTATAGACCATGATTTCCATCTTTTGTAATAAAAAAACAGACCTAAAACTTGTGTTTATAAAGTAAGTGCTCAATCTGGATGTCATTAAATGAACTGGGGCATATCTTAGCTTTGCAATCTTGTCATCAAGCTCATTACATATACAAACTAACTGAAAAGCTAGTGAAGAAATAATGATTAATATGTGAGAAAGTTTTGAAAAAGATGTAGCAACAAAATGTTGCAAGTTTAATCTCCATTCTTGCCATACATCAGATTATCCATATGTCTATATAGTTGTATTATGACCCCTGGTATCATGTCTGATATAATAAGCTGAAAAGGATGCAGATCAAGTCAATGTGCTTTCGTTTCCATCTCTTCAATGCCCATAATTTATCTATTTCTTACTGGAAAAAAGGTAATTTATCTATCTTTTTGTGTTCCTTTTGGCTTACTATATTTAATCATTGAATGGGTTTAATGGAATACGGGCAACCGCACTAAATGACTTGGGGAAATGAAAGCACTTTCATCCTTCAAAGGTCCAATGTGTGGTATGATTTTGTTCAGAATTATTTTGTAGCCTCTATTCCCATAGTTATTATAAATTTTTGGGTGGCTGCATAAGATTGAGCCATGCTTGTTCTGTGGGGTATTGGTGATGCTATCCCAGTTTCTTGCATATGGAGAATGTAAGACTGAAACAAAGTTGGACTTATCTAGATAAGATCTTACTCCTCTTAGAGCAGGATTGAATAGTATGATGGTGTATCAGGAATAAAAGATGCTTACTTCCAGATCTTCAGCCACTATGTGAACCTTGCTTATCCTGTGGCCAAACTCTTCTTAACCATATCTTGTGACTATGCACACATTTATGTTGCTTATTGATCATTGTAACTCAGTCATTTTCAATACATTTTGTATCAGGCATTTCGGCAGTTCACAGGTGGTATATATGGTGGTTCAGATGGTTCAGTAACTGATGACACGGAGATGCAGCAACATCAGAAACTTGAGAAGCTTTACATATCAACTCGAGCTGGAAAGGTTGCTTTCCTTGTGCTTTGATGTTACTTTTTCTAGTTCTTTCTGGATGATTAATGCTAGTTATTTGGTATAACAGCATTTTCAAAGAGATATAGTTCGTTGTGTGGAAGGATATATTGTTCATGGATCCAAGCAAGTTGAAATAGGTAGTTACTTGCCATCAATGGCTTTACGTTCTTGCTTTCATATTCCTTTATATTCTTAACTTATGATGCACTCTATGATCGTTGATAGGGACCAAGTTATCAGAAGACTGTAGAAAATATGGTGCTGAAAACACTTGTACAAGTGGGAACACATTATCCAAAGCTGCTGTGAATTTTTCAAGGGCTCGTGCTCAAATGGAAAGGGAACGAGGAAATCTACTTAAAACTATTGGCACGCAGGTATCTATCAAGTCCAACTTCTTCAAATGTAAACTTGATGAGCCAGTTTGCTTAACATTTTGTGGGTACCACTTGATATTATCAGTACTGGCCAATAACTTTTTGTATTTGATTGTTACGTATGTCCTGTTAAATATCAGGTAAGTAGTTTCGATTTCCTAGTGTATGCCTAATAAAGAGACTTTAATCTGTATCACTTTGCAGACACAGTTCTCGAGTGAATTGCTGATGAGAACTTAATATGTCTCTTCAGGTTGCTGAGCCTTTAAGAGCAATGGTAATGGGTGCTCCACTGGAGGATGCTCGACAGCTTGCCCAGCGATATGATAGAATGCGCCAGGAGGCTGAAGCTCAGGTAACATTATCTCTAATACTTGCTGCTTGGTGCCGCTGACTATATTCTGTGTACGTATGATAAGCTCTGTTAATCCAAATGTGTCATCCTTGAGGGAAATTAATGCTCATCAGTCCTCTATCGTTTGGTAATTCTCTTGCCATGCTGAAAGCTGCATGAATTTTGTGACAGCATAATATGGAATTTAACTTCCTTGAGAATTTGAGTAATAGAGGATCCCGTGAGCACTTACATGGAGCCTATATCTTTTCTTGTATGAAAGTTCATAAAAAAAAAGCCTTGATTAGTCAATATGTGAAGGATCTGCTATTTGACTAATCATCAAAAGGAAGCCTTGATTAATCAAACTATTTGACTAATTGTTCATGTCTCTATTATAATCACCTTTTGTACAGATAAATGTATAATGTAGCATTTCTTTGACAAGTGCCTGTCCATTATTACTGAGATTGGTATATTGTGGGATGTTATCTCTTGAGTCTTTTGAGTTGATAATTGCTTTTGCAAGCTCATTTTTACAGACTACTTTTCTCCCAGACAGGCAATTGATGTCTCAAGACGTCAAGCAAAGGTTCGGGAGTCCATGGGTAATCCTGATTATGTGATGAAGCTTGAAGCTGCAGAATCCAAGCTTCATGAGCTTAAGGCAAATGTGGCCACATTGGGCAAAGAAGCTGCTGCAGCAATGGCTGCTGTGGAAGGCCAACAACAGAGGTTGACACTTCAGCGGCTAATTGCCATGGTAGTGCATTCACCTTATTTCAGTTGTTGATTTATCTTTTTCTGTATCAATTCTTTGTCTAAAACTAGAAAATTAATTGCATTAATTGACTGAAGGCTGAGTCAGAGAGGAATTATCATCAGAGAGTCTTACAGATCCTTGATCAACTAGAGAGCGAGGTATAAAATTTTTCTTGGAAGTTTTTGCACTGCATCAATGTGTGCTGTGTTTTCAGTTCAATAAATAACTACATGCCGCTTTATTTGTTAGTTGACCCTATTTTTCCATTGTCAATAGTTGTCCTCAGAACGTCAAAGGATTGAAGCATCTCCTAATATAGCACCTGAGAACTCCATGCCCCCTCCCCCGTCCTATGAGGAAATCAATGGCTCCTTTGCTTCTCCGACAAATGATGAACCAGTCAATACAATTGACTATTTCTTAGGAGAGGTAATTTAGTAAAATTGATTCCTGTGAGAATATTGTTCCCACAATTCCAGAGTGATGTTATGGCACCAGGGGAAAAAGATGTTCTGGATTCATGCTAATTTATTATACTCTTTAATGATAGAGTCTTGATTGTTTCCTCTTGAATAATGCAGGTGATGCATTCATTTAAGGCTGTATCTGATGTGGAGTTAAGTTTGTTGGTTGGAGATTATGTTGTTGTTCGTAAGGTAGGTAGTTGATCGGCGACAAATCTCAACCTTTCTAGGAAATAGTTTTTTTTATGCTTGACTATCATCTCTTATGCCTTATGTGTAAAGCTCATGTTGCGAGTCAAAGAACTCAGATCTTTTAATTTAGTGATGTGGATCCATTTACTTGTAAATAGTAACATATTGACATAGTTGTAACCACAGCTGCAACCAAAGTGTATCCTCCTATGTAGGGATTTCTTGTATGAGGCTTGCTATCTTTATGCTCTATCTAAAACAGTTAAATCTATAATATCAGCTACAGCTCATATGAGGCTGCTGAAACCCATAGTGATCTTGATGTTTTCTCTGCCATTGTGCATGAAATTCTAGTACATTATGACAAGTTTGGGAAATAATATAGTTGCCGTGGACTGACGGAATAGTTCTCAAATAGTTGCTTATTCTGTTCTTATTTATTATTCTCTTTTCCCTCCCCCCTTAATGATTGGATTTGTAGTTCAATAGTCAGTCAGCTCGAATCATGAAACAAATTTATTGACTCCTTAATGCATCAGAAAACACAAATGATAATTGGATTATTACTCTGGCTCCATTCTTCACTAGCTTTCCTATGTCCAACAAGATGAATGAAGATCAATTTGCTCTGTTCTGATGCAGGTATCAAATAATGGCTGGGCCGAGGGAGAATGCAAGGGGAAGGCTGGTTGGTTTCCATTTGATTATGTGGAAAAAAGGGAACGTGTTCTGGCCAGCAAGATGGCTCATGTATTCTAAGTCTTCGGTTTTTGGCTTCATATTTGGGCATGAGATGCATTCAGATGCTGGAGTGGTTCCTTATTTGTCCTTGTGTTGGCCTTCGTGTGCGAGGAATTGTTTGTAAATCAACCAGATTTTGACTACCAACAGCGAGATATATGTTATACAAGCAGGACCATAAGTTTGTATTGTATGGCTTATTTTCTTGTACAATTGTCAACTTGTTATCAATCTTCGTATAGTGAACATTTGTTGGTTGATTTTGCAGTTTTTACTGTATTAACTCTCTTACATTAAGTCAAGCAATCTAGCCATTTTCTTTTAGTTAGAGCAAACTGAATTTTAACTACTTGACTACTCACATTTAGGATGAGAAACTTTTGTTTCCACGCAGGAGATTCAGTTCATCCTTGACTTACTGTGTCCATTCAGGATTAGATCCTTTTGCTTAGAGAAGTCTTGTCTGGCGGAATCGAGTTCATTGGATTGAATCAATGTGCTTAAGTGATCGATCAACACTTTTTCTGAGATTTTTAACTTCAATAGCAATTCGTTTCTTAAACAGTTTTTTCTGGGTTCTGGGCTCACATTGCATATTCATACTTCATTTCCTTACCTAGGATCATGACTCACGTGTGACACAACTGGGAAGAGGGAATGAGCTCGATTTAACTCTTTATCTTATTTTTATTTTTATTTTTAATTTTGTATTAATTAAATTTAAACCGTTGAAAACATAATTATGTTAATGGTTTAAATTTAATGAATTCAAAATAAAGAGTGAGACAAGGAATTAGATCTATCTCGTCAAAGATATAGAAGAGACCGTAGGATAATCCCATGAAAATGATGGTAACGTAGAATAATCCCAAGAAAATGATGGTAACAAAAAATTCATTGGAGTTACAAATTTCTTGCGTGGACAATGTCGGTTTGAATTGAATTTTTGAATATCCTACTAAACAAACGGCCGTAATGCTTCATTCATCAATAGACCGAACCTATAATTTCTTGTGGATGAAAAGTCTGAATTAGAAAAAAACTATCATATGTGCTATTTTATCTTTATCCGCTTTGACGGAATTTATTGTATCATATACATGTATATCTTCCTTGAATACATGAATGTCCAAAAAGACATAAATAAAAGCTTATATTTTTTCTCTTTGGCCATAAAAAGTTCACTTTTAAATCATAGTACTCTTTCATTCTCTGATATTCACCAATATAAGCATTTCAATTCCGAGCCATTTATTAAATCAAACGTATCACGCTTTTATTTCTTCATTCGTGTAGTTAGGAGTACTTGGTGTCAAAAGCAAGATTGGTATGCGTATATGTTTGTGTCAAACTTTTGGCACGATATGGACAGATGTTGCTACTTTTTATTTAATATGCATAGGAATATATGTTTACAAAATCTTAGGTAGAGATATTCTTTATTTATTTTTATTGTTAGAAATGTTAGATATTAGCATTCTTCATGTGTCTAAGAACCCGTTAAATTATTGGGCATGGGTAAAGTGTTTGAATATATAATAATTGAACAATTAATTCTTACAAGTTTAAGATATGAAGTTGGAAATCGTAAATATTTATCCGCGTACAACCCAACTAAAAACAACATAATTAAGATTGTGGTTGTTTCATCAAAGATGTACCAAAGTGATTAATAAGCTTCTATATTTGACCGGTGAACCATTTTAAGACATTATATCTCATCGATCAAAATACAATGAATCTTTATTCCAATACAATGAAGCATGATGGCAAAAATATCCTATATTCCATTGTATATCGTTCGCACCTCCGAATAAGAATTCGAATTTAAATGTGTCTTATCATACATTTATTGCAACCTCCGGAAAGGACATGACATGAGCGGATACGGTATAGTATAGATAAGATGTTTTTTTTTGTCCTTAAATTGTTGACGGGATAAGGCCTGAGCATGGGCTTGTCTCAAGTATTAAAAACTTTGACTTCAGCCAAGGATTAGTGGTCTAATGGAGTAACCGTGGGTTTTCTAGTAAAATGAATTCTTTCTACTATAATCATAAAAAAAAAAAGTTTTATATTTCATTGTATGTGTTGATAGTTAATTTTCGTCTACTCAATTTTACAAGAATTGATATAATTTCATTTATTTGTCCATTCAGTTGCCAATAGGTTAGATAATCTACACTTTCCGCACCTCGCCAAGTAATCAATATTTTCGGCATTTCGTTGAATAACACAGATATGTTCTTAGTTTGAATTTAAGTTCATGATACGAATAGTTATCACAAGTACGATTATATTAGATAACTGTCTACTCTTTTTACATTTCAGGAAAGATATCTAACCAAGAAACTTTCACGTATCTGGACAGTTATTCTGATAATTACTCTTTTAGACATGACAATCTTCTATAAATACGTGAAAGAAACTTTATAAGAGACATTTGATAATTCTTAACTACTTACTTTACTTTTCTCATTTTTGTTTATTGACTTAAATATTGGAGTGACCGCACTTAATTGACCCTAGTATTAAGTAATTTTCTTGTCTTTGCAGGATATTTTTAACTCTCAAAATTTACTAACAATATTTGGCTTTGGCTTTTTTTTCCTAAACACACTCATATGACCAAAATTATAATGATTAAGAGTGCAAGTGCTGGTACTTCCTCCCAATACCTTGAACGGGGGAGTCGGTATATTGATGAGTAACGATTGGTTAGACTTGAGGAACTTTGCCTCGATTTGGCTAAGGAAAACTAGAGTTAAACAAGAAACATAAACAAATCCTTAACCTCTTTCATAATAGTATTTATCTAAATTAGAACAAAGAGTATGGCAATCATGATGTTGATAATAGTGATGATTTAATTTATCCACTTGAGTTGCTGAAAAAACAAGTCGAGGTTGTAACGGGACCTTCGGCTCCTATTTTAAAAAAGAATGACAAAGGCAAGCAATTGCAGTAGGTGCATCATGTGGGACCTTCGCATGTTAGCACTCCTATTGTAGCAAGTAAGCAATTCCTAATCAAGAAGAGTTCCTTTGTTCCAGAGATTTTGGAGGAAGTGATACCTCGGTATATCAAGCTGCCATAGTTTGAAACTTATGACAAGACGAAGGAATTCGAAGACTACTTAAAGTACTACTGTACGTTGGCCAAGTTGCATAGTTTGAGTGATATAATGGCTTATTAAGCATTTCTCTCAACTTTAAGGAATACAACTAGCACATGGTTCCAACACTTCAAATAAAACACCATTTCTTGTTTTGATGAACTAATGGAAGTGTTTCTTTAACACTTATTTGCAAGCAAACTTCCTATTAAGGATTCCTCAATCCTTAACACAATCAAACAAAGATCAGATAAGTCAATCAAAGACTACTTGGCTAAGTTTATGGTTAAGATGGTTTAAATCCCAGAATTGGATATGAGTGTAACCCTCAACGCTGCAATTGATGGAGTTAAGCCCTATGGAGACTTCTTCAAGTCTCTCGCAAAGAACAAACTGAACACTTTTGCTGAGTTCAAGGGTAAAACCACCTTATATATTCGACAGGAGGATAACATAAAGGCTTATTGAGAGGCTAATCAGAATTGGGGAGATAAAAAAAAATGACAAGAGAAAAAGTGCAAAGGATAGATTTAACACAGATGATGATCAAAGTTCGAATGCCGAAAGAAAGAGACTAAGTATTCCAACATTTTCATCTCATACGCCTGTTAGTCATCCAATTTCGGGCATATTGGTAGAGGTACGTAGGCAGAGAGGTGTACTGCAATGGCCAGAAATCTTTTAAGGAAATTTCTCAAGGAGAAATTCTAATAAGTACTGTGACTTCCACCACTACAAAGGTGACAATACAAATGAGTGCATCCAGCTTAAGAGTGCGATTGAGGATGCGATTTAACGTAGGCTTTTGCGAAAGTTCCTAGCTCATGATGTCAAAAATATCAAGAGACCGTCTTAGAGAAGACGTAAGTAATAGGAGAATGACATTCAGCTAACTATGGCTAGGAGAGATAAAAGGGATGCCAATTTTAGCAAAGCACTCAACGGAGTGATCAATACCATTATCGATGGACCTATTATTGGCCAATCAAGCTCTTTGAGCTTAACAAATGCTAAAAATTATGTTTGCAACATCTAAGGTAAGAAGGTCAAGATTGATAACATAATTTCTTTTGTGCAGGAAGACTTTGAGGGCATCTAGAGGCCGCATGATGATGTACTTGTCATTAGTGCAAAAGTTACCAACTTCGAGGTCAAAAAAATTCTTGCTGACATAAGAAGTTCAGTAGATATCATTTTTTAGTATGCGTTCGATTAGATGAGACCCAAGATCAAAGCATAGCTAAGATCTTATAAGTACAATCTGTATACCTTTAACAATCAATATGTCTAAGTAGCCAAAGTAATTTTTTTACTGATATAGATTGGTGATGGCAAGCATGTTGTAGAGGATAAAGTGGACTTCCTTATCATCAAATGTTGGTCCCCATACAACATGATAATGAGACGGTCGTGTCAGCACCCATTTGGCATTATCCCTTCAACTGCATATTTTAAAGCTAAGTTGCCTACTCTTACGGGAGTTGGCATGTGTAAAGGGGATTAGTAAGGTCCTTATATATAAGGGCCTTAAGACGAGAAGAGATATTTTAGATAGAAACTTGCTCGGAAGGTAAGTCGGTCCTAGATTGATACTAAGGAAATTTCTTTAGGAGATGATCTTATGAAAGCAATGAGGATAGGGAAACCTTTGTCAGTAGATATTTGGTAAAGTTTAATTAACTTCTTGCAAGCCAACACTGACATGTTTGCATGGTCCCCTTTGGACATGTCGAGTATCCTGAGAGAAGTTATGGTATACAAACTCCAGATTGATCTGAGTGTGAAGGTGGTCCAATAAAAGAAAGGGCATTTTGCTCTAGAGAGACAAGAAAAAATAGAAGAAGAAGTCCATAAGTTATTGAAGGCAGGATTTATTTGGGAAGAGCCTTATCTGACTTGGTTAGCCAATCATGTGCTTATTAAGAAGTCTAATGGCAAGTGGCAAATGTTTCATGGATATCAACAAGGTTTGTCTTAAAGATTGTTTCCCATTGCTGAAAATCGATTAGATGGTAGATTCAATTGCTGGACATGTGATGGATAAGGAGGATGAAGTCCATACGTCTTTTGTTACCAATTTTGGAACATATTGTTATATGGTGATGCCTGAAAAATGTTGGTGCAACCTATCAGAGACTTATTATCAAGATATTAAAACCCTAGATTCCTAGAAACATTGAAGTATATGTCGACAACATGATTGTGAAGAGTGTCAAAGAGGATCGGCATCTGGTTAATCTTAAGGAGACATTTGCTACACTAAGGAGATAAAGTATGAAACTTAACCCATAGAAGTGTGTCTTTGGCACAATGTTAGGAAAATTTTTAGGATACATGGTCACTTGGCATGGCATCGAGGTTGACTTGAGAAAGATTAAGGCGATAATAAATATGAAATCTCCTTATACAGTCAAGGAAGTATAGGAACTCACTAGGCGAATAGCCGTCCTTAATAGATTTGTGTTGAGAAGTGCAGATAGGTGTGCAGAATTTTTTAAAATCTTAAAGAATATGAAAGAATTCAACTGGTCCGATGATTGCGAAAGAGCTTTCAACAATCTCAAAGAATTCTTTGTGTCACCACCAATACTTTTGGTACCCATCTTAGGAGAAAGTCTATATTTATATTTGTCGATTAGTTACCGAGCTCTTTCTTCTGTATTGGTCTGAATTAATGGCAAAGAGCATTGACCTATTTATTACGTGAGTCATATTTTATAAGGGCTAGAGCTTCGGTATACGAAAATTGAGAAATTTGTTTTAGTAGTGGTTCTTTTGGCAAGGGAGTTGAAGCTGTATTTTGAGGCTCGTTAGATCATAGTGCTCATTGATCAACCCTTGCGGCAAGCATTGCAATGGCTTAACTCCTCTGGAAGGATGATGAAATATGCCCTAGGGCTAAGTGCCCACGATGTACAGTACAAGCTTAGAACGGTACTGAAGGCTCAAGTGCTGGCAAATTTTGTAGTTGAATTCATTGGTGAGGAATATTGTGTGGAGGTTGCCAAGAAACCTATTTAGTTCCTTTATGTAGATGGTTCTTTGATGAGAGAAGGAAGTGGTGTAGGCCTTATTTTTCAAGGCTCCTATAATGTCAAAGTTTATTATGCTTTAAAATTCGGATTCCCGACCAGCAGCAATGAAGTAGAGTATGAAGCTTTGATTGCTAGATTGAAATTGGCAAAAGAGATTGGCGCTGAGAAGCTTGAAGTGTTTTCTGATTCACAATTGGTGGTGAATCAGGTCACATGAAGTTATGTGGCAAGGGAAGAAGAGATGAGCAAGTACCTGTTGGTGGTATGAATGCTCGCAGAAGAATTTCAACGTTTATCCATCCACAAGATTCTTAGAAGTAAGAATATTGCTGCTGACAAGTTGTCAGAATTAGCTAGTATGGTATTCCTCGACTTAAGCGACAAACTTTTTGTTGAATTTCTTCCATATAGAAAAGTTTATTCACTCTTTCACAAAGCTGTGAATTGGATCCTTACTTAAAAGAGGAATCTTGGATGGATCTCCTAATAGATTATTTGAGAGATGGTACTCTCCCTAACGATAAGAAAGGAGTGCAAAGATTAGTTTACCAAGCCATGAATTATACACTAATTGATGGTCAACTGTACAAACGCGATGTATCATAACCTTATCTTCGATGCTTTCCTTCGAGAGATGCCTAGAGGGTATTATTCGAATTGCATGGCGGTGTATGTAGTAACCATGTAAAAGTACAGACATTGTATGTTCGAGCATGTTGATTTGACTATTATTGGTTGACCATAAGAGAAGATGCAAAGGAAGTTATCCAGCGTTGTCCTCAATGCTAAAAGCATAAGTCATCGAGTCATGTGCCTGCAATCAAGTTATGTAGCCTATCCAGCCCTTAGCCTTTCACCTAGTTGGGGTTAGATAACCCTTTCTGAAATCTACTGCCTAGCAACAATTCATCATTGTTGCCGTGGATTATTTTACCAAATGGGTAGATGTCGAGGCCAAGGTAGTGGTAAAGATCACCGAGCGAAAAGTGGAAGCATTTGTTTTTAGCTCCATAATATTAAGATTCGAAGTTCCTTACGTAATAATCACGAATAACGGCCCGCAGTTTGATAACAATAAGTTCTAAGTATTTTGTGAGAAGTATGGCATTTGCCTTGACTATACATTTATAGCACACCTTCAGACGAATGGACAAGTTAAAGTTGTAAACAAGATCATCTTGTATGGCTTAAGGAGGAAAGTAGATCAAGTTAGAGGGAAATAGGCCAATGAACTGTCGAATGTCTTATGAGGGTATCGAATCACCCATAGAACTGCGATAGGGGAGATACTCTTCAAGTTAGCATATGGCATAGAAGTAGTGTTGCCAATTGAGTTGGATTTGCCTAATCTGCGGACGCAGAATTTCGATGTGATGGTTAATCAAGTGGGATTAATGGCAAATTTGGACACCATTGATGAAATAAGAGATATTGCAAGAGATAGGGTTGCAGCATACTAGTATAGAGCGGTAAGATATTATGATCAGAAAGTGAAGCACAAGGTTTTTTAACTTGGAGATTTGGTTTGCCGAAAGATGAAAGCTGCTAGCACACAATTGAGTTAAGGGAAGCTTGGTGTGAATTGAGAGGATCTTGTTAAGGTTTGGGAAGTCGTTGGTGAGGGGGCCTATCAATTAAAAAGTTTGGATGGGTTTATCATCCCTCAAGCATAGAATGTTAAGAATTTGAAATTATATTTTAATTGATTATTTGGATGATGTTTATCTCCATTTGTTTGTTAGGCGACGGCTTACTTACCTGTAAGATGACACTATTTGTTTATGAGAATTTTATTTGAAGTCTTATCATGTTTCTTGATCTTTTTATAATTGCCGAGTTAATGAGTTCTAAACTGCATGGCAAACGAACTGACGTAAGTTTTAGCCTATCGAGGTTAACAAACTATAGAAATTAATTCCACAGTCGACTAATATAGCTAGTCTATGTCTCAAATGACTAATGGACAATGTCTATAAAGACGCACGAATTGAGCGTGTGAAGTAAACCATGCCGAGAAATAATTAGGTGTGTGAAATAAAATATGCCAAGAAATATTTAGCATGTGAAATAAAACATGTTAATGAATAAGAATGTGTGAAATAAAACACATACATAATACATGCTAGGAAAATGCGGTGCATGAAATAAAACGTACTAGAAATAGTTATATGAAACATACTTTTTCATTCAACAATGTATTGTTACAAATATTCGGCTTATTTATAGAATGGAAATGTGCCAAGAATACAAAGAAAATCCTACACCTTATTCTCAAAGTTAGTAGAAGTAATTTTTGGATCAAAGGTTAAGGCTTTCTCTGAGCAAGCTTCTTTCTTGGCGCTGGGGTCTTTGAGCTGGTAGATTTCTCTTTCCGCTCATAGGGACTAATTTTGATAGACATTCTTCCTCCCTTAGATCCTTCGCATGAGCTTCATTGTTACCCTTCATAATCATCTCACTGCCTGATTCATCGTCGTCAGCCTCGTTGCAACTTTTGACTTTGTCATTGACATCGGTGAAGTCAAGGCATGAGGGACTGTAATCAGGGTGAAGCTTCAGGATTTTCTCTCTTGTCGCTTGGACTCCTTCTAACAACTTCTTCCATAGAAGTCTCTTGTACTGCTGACTAGAAGTGACTATATCAAGTGCCTCTTTAACAAAGGGTCCTCTCCTAATAGTTTCCTCTAGTTTGGCGACACAACTTTGTAAGTTTGTGTTGTTAGTCTCCAACTCTTTAATTTGCATTTTGAGCTTATCTTCCTTGTTGCTTGATCTCTTAATTTATCTTTCAATTTCTCAATCCCGTTTTCCTTCTTTGATATTCTGTACTTTGATATTACCCATGCCTTATTCTATTACCAAAATCCTTTAGTTGCTTATACTATCTTATAACTTAGTTTTATAATCACACAAATTTTCCTATAAGCTTATCCTTCATTTATTCCTTGTTTGATTGATTTCTAGGTTTTACTTGTGATCTTTGGTGACTCTAAGTTTACCTCGTTTCATCACCTTTCCTCTTATCCATAATCTTCTACTCACAATGATTAGACCGCCTTCATAGCTTCTCATTTGTTCTTCATATAGCTTAGCATAATTATAGCTTCTCATTTGTTCTTCATACAGTTTAGCATAGGATCAACAGAAGGAAATTTGATAAATCTTGACTTTTCTCCATCTTGGATTCAAATGAGATGGTTAATAACTCAATTTAACTTGACTCAACTTGATAAGAATGAATATGACTTTTGACCGACAGACTCAACAAAAGAGATAGTATTGAGAAGAACTGATTACTTAACAAAACATAACACAATAGAATACATTGATCATGACATGAGACTTAGCAACAACAAATTGACAATTTTAGATTTGCCATTTCTCTGTTGGATTACCTATTACAACTGCTCATATGAATTGCATTGTAGCTTCATAACTTCCTCGTACACTGGATTACTTTAATGAATTTTTCTTTGATCTTCAATTCAATATTTTCAATATCCACAGAAATTCCTTCTCCAAAAATAATGAGCTTAATGAAATAAAAATTATCTCCTTTGAAAGTCACATTGTCCTCAAGTTTTGTATGCTACTTATGATCACTTAACTTCAGTAATGTCATCTACAAATAGTTTATATATCAAAATAATATCAATAGTTATCACAACTGGTGTCTTCATATACAACTAGCATGCATATGTTTCTCCTAATTCTATGAATACAATCTATGCATTGGTCTCATATTGATATCGTTCCAATCTGATGTAATTCTAGAAAAATATAATCATTCCTTT
The DNA here is from genome assembly GCA_024138015.1 of Lumnitzera littorea. Lineage (NCBI taxonomy): Eukaryota > Viridiplantae > Streptophyta > Magnoliopsida > Myrtales > Combretaceae > Lumnitzera > Lumnitzera littorea. The sequence goes on from JAMXBB010000012.1 coordinate 20,928,954, forward strand.
AACTTCTAATATCTCATCAAATACAAAATTTTCCACTATATCTTCAATTCAAGCTTAACTTAACCCTAAAGTTCAAATGTTTACAAACTAATCTTCAGGAATATATTTGAATGTTTATATGTTACCAACAGATCCAATACTCATTGGTATTTTCCTCAGTTTCTTACTTATAATTATCAACAAACTTCTTAACATCTACCATAAGTAGCTTTCCTTCTGAATTCCACTTTAATTATATCCTACAATCTTTTTGGATGAATATCCTTCTTCTAATATAAATTGTAACTAACATGTAATGATAATCCTAATCACCTTAAGTCTTTTTCCATCCATGATTTTCTAACTTATAGGGAATGAACACCTCTATATCATTATTATACTGTTATTTCATCCAATTGTATGTATATATCCTACAATAATTGTACTAATTCTTATGATTATTGACCAATTTTTTTGTTCAGATTTATTGTTATTCAACTAAGATAAAATGAAAGTCCTTTGCTGAAATCACTACTAATCTCTTAGCTTCTTTATGCTTGGATCCTTAAATGATTATTTGTGATCAACATTCCTTATCATCCTATTATAATTAGTTTACCAATAGATAACCATCTTATAGATTACTTTCTGGAGGGTCATGTCTTTCTAAATTGATCTTAGAATAGCTAAGAAAGTTTTGATTATAAATCCTAATACTCTCCAACTTGTTGCTTTAATTCCATTTTCACCATCACTGGTTACTCATCCTACTACTATTTTGTGGTGCCTAGATACATAGTTGATTGTAGTTTATTTAATAATCTTCATTTCTCATATACCATTTAATAACCATCCATCTCCTATAAGTGAACATAAATACCACATAATAATATCATTCAATTTACATCAACAAAACATAAAGATCTTACTATCCACTTTATACTTATTTTCCTTTCCTTGCATTGGCTTATAACTTTAAACATATAAGTCTTCAATTCATGATTCATTAAGAGCTAAAGAATTCATAACCTGATCATAGCCTTATAGTACCATTTCTTCCGTCGTTCTTATGCATATAAAGGATTTCCAAAATTGGTCACCAAAAACAAATCTGATCCTTTTATACCTTTAATCACAAATATAATACATTACAACATATGTACATATCTAAAGAATTCACATTTGTTAAGGCGCACAACTATATCTATTAAAAGATCAATAGGATCTTAACTTATATGAATAACTAATCACATGATCACTTTTAACTCTTGACAAAATATAACCAACTATTACATTGTATTCATCATTCAAATCACCAATAACAATTCTTTGTTTAAAAGACTTTCACCACATTTATCCTCTAATTTAATTATCGTCACTGTTTATTTGATTCAATACTCTATATTTCAATAAGAAAATTAGAAATAGTAATTATTCCATATATCTTATCATTATCAGACTCCTCAATACTATTAGTAACTACTATCTCATATGTCGTGTTCTCATTTTGTGTATAATTTACTCCAATTGATCCAGAAATATGGAACTAAATCAATAATCCTTGAAGGGTAATCGTCTAAAGGTACATAATATACTAATCGGATTATGAATTATATTAATAGGGTAAGGTTTCTCTCTTTCATCTTTATTAGAAATATCTCATCAATATTACTTAAGTTGCAACCTCTTGCTTTCTATCCATCTTTAATCAACAACCTATAATATCTCTATTGTACTGAAAACTTAAATTAATTCTCCATTATCATTCATGAATCTCATCACTTCATTATGTCTCATCAACTACAACACAACTCCATTAACAAACTTCTTAAGAATTTCATTCACAATATTAACAAATCCCATTAATCAGTTCTACCAATATTCTTCACATCTCAGCTCTGTATTAACTCAAAGATTTTTTTTCATTCAATCTGAATCGCTTCAGTAAACCACCAATTCTGCATGTAATCTCATCACTGGGTTTAAGTCTAATCAATATTTTCCTCAATATGGCATTATAGTCACTACTACTTTATAATTTATAGTACGATGCTTTACTACTCATTTACTTCTACCTACTCTTGATGTACTCCTAAAATGTCTAATTTCTTTAAATTGTTATTTTTCAAAACGAGTTTACTAGAACTTTGCTCTGATACCAATTCAGAATTGTCACGCTCCAAAGCGGTAGAGTTGTAATAGTCCCATCGTATCGTATATACCATTCTAAGATAGAAGCTGACTATATAGTCGTCATCTTAGACTTGATTTACACAAGGTGTTTACGACTAACTCGCTTTGAAGTAAACAGTTTATAAATTAAATAAATCGTTTACTTGTGAATTTAAGAAAAATAAATATTCATATTAAATTAATTTGAGTGTATTTACAAGATTTAGCAATCTAATTACAATCTAATTAAGTAATTTATAAACTAATGCTAAAAGCTTTAAAATAAATCTAACTAGAGAGTGAATTTGGTCTTTTGTTTACATCTTTACTCATTAGGATCTCACAGTTGCTAGTGTCAAGGTGATTATAAGCTGCTTCATCGCTAGCACCTGCAATAACGGCTATAGGAACATGAGTAACCACAGCTCAGTAAGTTGGAATAGAGGATTTGAAACTATACCATAAACACAAAGAAGGTTATCAACTAATTTATTAGGTGTAATGCATGTTCAAGCAAATGCTATTACATAATGTTGTCTGAGTCGTTATGAGATTAGAGAAATTGCGCCAGCTCTAATTCGAGTTGAGGAGTTGCCGTTAATGTAACAGCTCATGACCAAACCCAAGCTTGTATAATGGAGATATCGCTCCTCCTGTGATTACCTTTGAACCATTGACTTTACCCTTGTTGTGACCTTCTTACTTGTCACTTAGTTCGACTAAAGATAAAGAAGGGACCGATTATGCTATCCAGCGTTATCTCTTTCGAAGGGGTTGATATTTGGCTGTAAAATCCTAGGTTTCCTTTAATGTGTTGCTATGTAGATCCGATTTATGTTTATTGGTCGTATATTTGATTAAGTTTAGTTTATGGTGATCTATCATTTTATACAAATTATACAATACAAGCCAAGCAATAAATCAAAATCATATCATTAGCTCAGAACAAGCACAATCAAGTACAATTTGAAGCCTCCAAAATACAACACTATATTAATCCCAACTTACCTTGGCTCCTCACTTGCTCACTCGAGATGGGACTTGTTCAGTCTATCGCCAATGATCTCTATAATACCAACGTTGTCTTAGTTTTCATATAATTGTCATAGGTTTGTTTTATCCTATAACACTTATTGTTATCGTTGGTTTAAGATTTAATATGTCCAATTATCTAAGTTATCAATTTTTTTGCAATTATTCTCTATTTGGGGCTAGGTTTTAGTTCAGTTTCTGTATCCGTATCCATATCGATTTCTAAATTAGGTTCTAGTTTAATTTTTAAGTATAGTTTTATACACGAACCCTAAAACTCATTTCGAACCCATAACGTGAAATTAATTATATTATTTCCGGGTCTCCTAAATATCATATTTACCCTTAATCAGCATGTTAATTCATTTGGTATACCTCTTATCGTACTTAATTACTGAATTTACTTCTAATATGAGAAAATTTTACATTTTTCATATAATTACTTAAATTTAAGTCTTCTACTAGATTTTATATATTTTCCTATTATTAGTAAAATATCAATTTTTATTCTAATATTTTCTATTTATTATATTTCCAATTTTCCATATTATGCATTATTACCTATTATGTACATAATACATATCTAGTATTTCTATCATTCCGATTATCATCTACGAACATTAATTAACATATAAAAATATATAAATTCATCCTAAATTAGATTTTACTCCTAGTGACTCTAATTTACAAAATTATCTTAAAATACACCATTTTTACCTATTATGTATATACTACATAATACCCTAATAATTACATCTAATACTTTAAATGCTACAAATATCATACTTATCAAATTTTAACATCCTAAAACATATAATTATTCATTAAATCAGTAATTAACAATTTAATTGTTTAATTAACAAAAATAACCCATTTTATGCATCATTTTAAGACCTAAAAATTATTTAAAAATTTCAAAAATTCATTTTTGAAAAAAGGCTTCTTGGCATCATTTTATATCACCTAAGTAATCAACATAAAATTTTTGAGTCCAAAACTATACTCCTAAGCCTATTTATTTTAATTCGAAATATGTTCGGTTTTGTATAATTTCTTAAGAACTGTATATTTCTAGATATAAATTTATCAAAATAAAATTTTTCCCTAAATCTACATACTAAAATATTTTAGAATAACAAATTTCATAATTTTCTAATAATATTTAATATTTTTACAAAATTACACAATATCGGATTAGAAATTGAACTCACTTGAACTGGTAGCTCCGGTCACCGTCGGTCATCGTGGCCTTATTGGCTGGTTTGGGTGCTCCTACCATCGTATGGTGGTGGTGGCCGTCTACTTCCAGGTGCTTGTTAGGTGTTGGTTCTCCTTTAAGGCTTTAATTGCATAGATTTGAGTAATTTTTTTTTTGTAATTAATCTTAACACTCAATTTTTCGGTTCTCTCTATTTTTCTCACTTTGCAAGCTGACCAGATGAACTTCTGTAGTTTTTTGGGTATTTATAGAGTTTTAGGAAAATTATTGTGTATTAAATTGATGTGAAATGAGCTTTATCTTCATCTAATTTACCTTTTTTGGTAGCTAATTTTTATTGGTTAATTTTTCTACTTTAATTTTTTGCTTGCCATGCCCCTATTCTAGACATTTCCATAACTTTTTGGATTTTTCTTGATTTTTTCTTAATTATTTATGAATTTTCTTTAATTATTTAACATTATTTTAGCCTATTTCGCATGTTTTAACTAATTATGTATATTTCTACCTACATGTAAATTCATATATAGTATAAATAAATACTCCTAAATATTATTTAAGTTATTTTATAACTTTTAGTGTGCATATAATTTATCTGTAGCGATTCGTTAGTTATTGGAATGTATTTTACGTATTTTCGATAAATAATAAGTAATATACTTAAAATTTAAAAATTTTATATTCTTTTATTTTATTACTTATTTTTTTAAATTTGAACTTATGTGATTACTTTTACTAATATTTTTAACTTTATTTGATAATTTAGGCTCTATTGGATCTTTTAACTGATTGCCTTAGCCAAACTTCTAGTGGTTGATTGTAGGTCTTACGACTACCTTCACTACCAATGACGACCCCCTAGTGGCAGTGGTATCTCCAACCTTGTTGTGGGGTTGGGTTTCTCGACTACCCTTTCTCGGTTACGCAGCAGGTTGAATATTCTTGACTAAAGGCTACCCAAAATAAGCTAACTCTGTCGGCACTGTCTTCTAACCCTCCTTCTGCTTCTTGGTCGGTTGGGAGGTTTTCTTTTGTGCTGTTGCCTGCTTTGATGTGTCCTCCTTTGCTGTTCTCTTCACGACAGCAGGCCGAGTGGTAGTGGCTGCTACAGCCGCCCTCTTATCAACTTTTGATTTTTTGGCTTTGGCCTGGGCCATTAGTTTGACAGGATTTACCTCACCAGCACCCATATTTGCAATATAAGTAAATAGGTTAATATTAATGCAGGGGAAAATAATAAACTTATATTCTTCGTATTGAGTAAGGCTCAAAGGCAGCAATTTTCCCCTCAAGTCATGAAAATGACTTTCCTCTTGTAGTTATACTTGATACGGTGGTAACTCATTAGGGTACCTTCTTTTTTAGAAAAGATTGGCTCTTCGCTTTCATAACACTGTATAATTTTCTCAACATCCTAGAAGAACATTTTGTTCTTCTTCCTCTCTTGAATTTTCTTTATCGTTATGGCATCATTTGGCACCGGTTCTATATCCTTTGTACGCATCGGCTCAATTCATTGAGTTCAAAAGTCCAACTCCTTATTAGACACTATTGATATGAATTTATCATGCCACTTGTGGATCTTGAACTTTAACCCATTCATGAACTTTTGCTTGTACCTCATAACGATAAAGTACCACCTATCAGGTTACTTCCTAATGGTAATGAAATACCGGAATAATCGAGGTGTAGCTCTGACTTCAACTTCTTCACAAACTATCTTGAAAGCCATTAGAAGCCGGTATGTGTTTGGTGAGAACATATTCGGTGTAACTTGAAAGTGGTTGAAGAAGTCCTTCACAAATTTCGAGGAGAAGCACAACTCAAAATTCAAATATTTCAAGTATATATGGAATTCACGTTCCCTTAGAAAACATACCCATTCCTCTTCTTTCGGCCTCCTAAGGTTCCACTTTTTAGGAAGGTCCTGTTAGTATTGGTTATATTTCATTGCAAGGATTTTGTAGGCAGAATTGGTAGTTCCATTTGGAGAGTTGCGAAAGTAAGCTATGTTGCTGTACAAATATTTCGCTGAGGATCTCCCTTCTTTATCCAGGGGATAATTATCCATAGCAAAAGCGTTTATCCGAGTGAGTTTATCCTCAACGCTATCAACTGAGTTACTAGAGGAATACATTGTCTCGCTCCTGATTAGGAGATGGAAGTGGCCTCAATTTTCATTGCTTTGGAATAAGAGAGGATAAGTTGACGGACTACGTTATGAACTATACTTGAATAGTTATAAGGAATGATATCATAGAAGTTGAAGAGTGTGTGAGTGAAAACGAGAAAGCAAACTAAGGTTTGGTGATGTAACTGGATAAATGTATTTTGATTTTGAAGAGTCCTTTAAATATGGACAACTCACCCTTGTAACTGCAAATTTGTTTTTGATGATAATGATGCGCTGAGTTGATAGTGGTGCGGATTGTTGACGTATGTTACAAGATAGGGATTCGACGGTTGACAACTCTTTGACAGTTATTAGGCTTGTGATGTAATGATGACCGAGGTGATAAGTGTTATGCCTCTTACTTTTTTGGTTTCTTGAATAAGTAAGAAGTTGAAAATTGTGACTTTTTGATTGGGATATGATTTGTCTTGCTTTCCACCTTGCTCGGCATCTAAAGAATTGCTCCCCATTCGGCTTCTAGCAAATTATATATTACTTCCTTTGTCGAATTCTCGAACACGGGAGTTGGGGGGTAAATGTTGATAGTCAATTTTCGTTCACTTGGTTTGACAAGAGTTGATATAACTTCATTTATTCATCCATTCAGCTGCTGATAGGCCGAGTAATTTACACTCTTGACACCTCGTCGTGTAATTGACATTTTCGGCATTTCGTCAAGTAACACAGATTTGTTCTTTGTTTGAATTCAAATTTATGGCGTGAACAATTATCACAAGCATGGTTATATTACATAACTACCTACTCTCCCTATATTTCAGGGAAGATATCTGATCAAGAAGCTTCTACATATCTCGACAGTTATTTCAATAACCACTTCTTCAGATACGATGATCTCTTATAAATACGGGAAAGAAACTTTGTAAGAGACATCTCATAACTCTTAACCACTTGCTTTACTTTTCTCATCCCTACTTACTGACTTAGGCGTTGGAGTGACTGGACTAAACTGGCTCCAGTACTAAGTAATTTTCTTGTTTTTACAGGACATTTCCAACTCTCAAAATTCACTAACAATAGTATGATATCATTTTGTATCAATTTTGATACTAATTATCATAAATATGAGATAGATCTAACCCATCTTGGGAAGAAAGGGAGAAGATGAAAAGATGGTGCACCAACTACAAATATATTGATTGTGAAAACGATAATGGTAAATTAGATCAATTATTCCTATGAATAATGACAGATGTGGAATCATGTAATTATAAATAGACTTACTTTATTTAAGTTAATGTAAGAACTACTCATGAAAAGAAATCCACTTATATTACTATTATAGTACATCTTATTTATATAAAGGAATTTTGTTAAAATATATACTCACAACACTTTCTAATAGACTAATATTGATCAATAAAATGACAATTTTAATTTTTTAAAGAAATGATTATGGATGCTTAATGCACTTAGTATGAAACTAAAATAATAAACTCTTTACATTTACATTGAGGCATATATATCAACTGAAATTTAATAACCTATCTATAATAAAAATTAAAATCAACAAATAAATCTTATGTAAGTTTGGTTGTCAACAAAAATAGATTGTAAAATAATATCTATATAAATATTAGAAGTAGAATGAAAAAAGCAATATGATAAAAGTATAAGTGTCACAATTTTTATTATGATGAATTGTGAGATTATTTCATTAGTAATACTATAAAATATTTGTATATCATCTACTGTATAATTGCTAATAAATAAATAGGGTCTCACCATTCAAAGACATAAAAGTAAATGTAAATTGAAAAAAATAAAATGTCTATAAGGGAAATTGAACCTATGATCTTATAATTATTAGAGCATGCACTTGACCACCTCTTAGTTATGCAAATATTATAATAAGATTTGCTCTTTAAAAATTATAAATATAATATGCATTTCACCTTTTCAATAAATATTGAATAAAATTTCATTTTGAAGCCTAAGAAGGGTCCTTCCAGCTCCCACCTACTTCTATCTTGTTTGTAAACTTTCAAATTTTCATTAATGCCATGACCACCGCTCCTTGTTTAGAGTGAACGATATGGGTTGATTTAGACTGAGAAGAAAATGGTAGAAAGATGGAGATTCTTGAGATTCTTTAAGTGAAGAGAAACTAATATATCATAAATTTAGATGAATGATATATAAGTATTAATGATAATAAATAGTTTTTTAAAAACTATTATTTATGTTTTCATGTATTGAAAATTTTTTTGATATACTTATATTTTTAATTTATTTATGTGACGTATTAATATCATTAAAACTTTTTTCAGAAAAGAGTATACGCTGTATTAAAATTCGTGCATCTATAGTTCCTTCGCTACAAGCCATAAAGCAGATCTTATAGGCTGTATTCAAAGAGCATATGAGGCTTTGCTTTCCGGCTTGGCTAATTCTAGTGTCATAGAAGAAAGTTTATAAACGGAGATGTGAACGTAAGGGATAATTATATGACAATGCACTTAGCAGCCAACTCTATATATTCTACAAGCGAGAAGATTAAAAAAACGAGAAGTTTTTGAAAGGATACAACTATAGTTGTTAAACTTGTAATTCTATCTAAAATTGTTATAGAATCTATAGAATCAGAATGTAAAATCAAAATATAAAAACTTAAGTTTCTATAACTTATATAAAATAGTTTTTAGAAAAACTATAGATATACTTATAATAGTAATAAAAAATTTGAAAAACATTATAGAAATAAAAAAATGAAAATAAATTTCTTTTTCCATAAAAAATTCTTAATGTATAATTTAAAATTTGTAGAAAAAGTATAAGCAAGGTTAGTACTAATTTTTTTCGATTATTTTCCCTAAAAAAGTAATAAATTAAAGAAAACTGAATATTTAAACTCATTTTGAGTTGCTAATGATATATTGGTTTTTCTCATTAACTTTTTTATTGGAGTTGAAACCAGATAAATGTTACGTATATCAAAGAATGGAATAGGAGAGAGAGAGAGAGAAGGAGGAAAGAAATTGATATATGATAAAAAAGATGATTTAATGCCCAAATAGTTGATGTAATAATAAAAGCCTAGTTATATTTTTCTATTTTTTGTCTATTCGAGTTATATATATAGAATCGATAAACTTAATTAAAAACCGAAGTTTACTATATGTGACATGTAAAATCAATTAAAAAAATAAATTTTTATAAGAAAATGATTTTATATATGAGTTAACTTAAAAGAGTTGTCTAAAATTATAAACTTGTAAAATCGTATCGATAGAATCGTGTTTTTAACAATTATGTATGTAATCATTACTAAAGTAATGGTACTAGGCCTAGGGTCTCCTGTGCCAAAATTGCATTTAGAGAAATTGTGGAAGCCTATAGGATAAATGCATATGGTCCACGCGGAAACTGTTTTTTAATAATTCATTCAAATGAGGCACCGGATACCACGAGGTAAATGATAATAAAGAACAACCTTGGTTTATTCATACTTTGGGGACTAAGTTTTAACTCCAATATTGCTAATCTTAATAATTTTAAGGCATCTTAATACTTTTAAGGCCCATTTAAGTGAAGGTAATAGAAATTACTTTAGGAATATTTTTTATTATTTTATTTACTTAAAAATTGGTTTAAAATTCTTTATTTGTAATGCATGTTATATTCCCTTTCTATTGGGAATAATTATTATCTTTTGTTGGATGGAGCTTTTTATTCCCTTTGAAAGAAATAAAAAAATCAAGTAATTGAACAATTATATTCTCAACCATGATTGTTAAAATCGCGAGTTAAAAATACGTTTATAAGAATTTATGATTTTATAGTGTTTTTTTTTTAACTAAAATGGATATAAAATCATTTATATATAAACTTTTAATGAAATTATGAACTTTTTTATACGATTCTATAAGTTTATGATTTTACTGATTATGTATAATTTTATACGATTCTATGTGATCAAATGAATAGTAGAATTACGATTTTGATAACCATGCTCTCAACTAATTAGAGAAGTTCTTTTAACTTTGGGTATTTTCTAAGAAGATTAAATAAAGGCATATTGATATTTTTTTTTGTTACATTCTCAATTTAGTACTATAGTATATAAGTGAAGTAAATGCTGGAATAAATATTCTTATACAATAAAAAAATTAGACAAAGTAAATACTATAATATAAATTTTTAGTCTATTTCCGATAATAGTTATTGTGAAGGTATAATTTTTTTATTTCTTATCTATTTTATTACAGAAAGTAAACAAGCAATTATAGTATGGGTGAGGACTGTTAAACTTGCATAAGGATGCGCTTCTCTTTTTACTTCGCGAAGTACCATTAGCGTAACAATAACACTTGTATAGTGTGTTTGTGCAATAATTGTTGAAATGGATAGAGTTTAATTCACAATTATTAGTGTTTTTAATCTATGATAGCGGGATGAGATTATCAAGTGAATATGGGATGAAGAGAGATCTTGCAACTTGTTTACTCATGTGGTTGTGTGGGACGTCAAAGTAAGGAATGTATGACCACTGCACAACTAGAGTATAGAAAATAGTTAAATTCAGCCTCCTTATATGATTTTCATCTTAGCAATCTTTCAGGATTTAGGAAAGAAAACTTTGTGAGTAAGGGTTACCAGTGATCTTGAAAGGGATGAATTTAGCAATTCAATTAACTAAGGGATGGAATAATACAGGGGAAGGACTGTACAGCTTTGAAACCAACGATAATCTAACTTTTAGGGATTTTTATACTTTTTTAAAAAATTTTATTCTGCTTTACTTTTCCAACTTTTCAATTTTTCTGGATTTTATTGCTTCTATTGATTTAAACTTTTTGTTGCTTTTCAAAAATTTCAAATACAAATTTCTTATATTCTAATTGTTAGTATCTCCCAAAAGAAAGAAAAATAGGGTGTCTATATTGTCCATAACAAAGTTGTATACATAATTATCAAAATCACGAGTCAAAAATGCAATTATAATTTTTTTTAATTAAGATAGATGTACAATCGTTTATGTGCAAATTTTTAGTATAATTATGAATTTCTATGTACAATTCTATAAACTTACGAGTTTATCGGTTTTGTATGATTCTATCTACTTTTTGATAACCGTAGTTGCATGCATATGTATCAAATGATCAAACCATTGGTAGTAAGATCTAGTCTAACATCTTAGAACTCTAAACCAAATGTGGGAAACTTATTGTTTAAGTTTTTCCATTGGTTTGAGCTAAATGGAGACCTTAAGACTCTTTCATCGATAACAAGTTTTTCACTGTACCATCTCATCCTCGACATAATTTTCTTGCACATAACGGTTGCTAGAGTCTCGAAATCAATAGAAAATGCTATAAAATCCTCATAAGGATGCTTTTCTTCTTTGTTCTAGTTTAAACATGCCACCTAAAGTCATTAAAAGTAGATAATTGTCCAGACCAAAAACTCCTTTAGTGACAAGTAATCATTCTTGTATGCTAGAATTAAGTTGGTGTCCATTGCATATGACATAATAAGATGAAGATAATTTTTCACCATCTAATAACAAGCTCTTCTTGAATGCAAGGCAACTACCGAAGCTCTTGATAGATCACCTATCATCAATCTTGAGATTTATCATCTTATCATAGCTAACAAAAGAGAAAACTTAGAATACCCCCAATATATATTATGTTTTGCATCTTCGCACATAGTAGTACACTTATTCGACTCTACATCACTATTCTCATCATCATTTGTATCATCTTCCTTTTGATCACCATCATTGAAGTTATGTTCTACAATATTTTATTACCTACTTAGTCATTAAATATTGGAGTTACTTCATCAACAATGTCTTCTTCAGCATCAAATAAATGAAACTTTTAGAGTTAAATTGTTAGTTGCACATGAGACCTCTTATGATATGTACATGTTGAATAGGTTCATGCCATCCCCCTTTTAGATAGATACTTCTCAATTATTTTAACAATATACCATTCCATGTTAAGGCGGTAAAACTTGAATAAACAAAAAGTAAAAGATAAAAACAAAAGAAACTAAGTAAATGATTGGCATCTTTTATAAGGGCATAAGTTGGAATTAATTTTTAATAGCAGGGGCAATTTGGGCATTGAAAAGTTTTGCAACCCTAAGTATAAAAAGGTCACATAAGGTTTAGGAAACTCTTTTTTTTTTTTTTTTTTTTCCGTAAATCTCTCATATGCTACATACTTTGGCTAGGGTTTACATTATAACTTCAAAGTAAGGAGAGGATTATCACAAGTTTTAGTGAGATCGGGTTAGTGAGAACTAAGGTAAGTATTTAAAATACCCTTTTTCATAAAGAATTTCAAAGGAATTCCTTTAAGAATTTGTTTTTCTGGCTAGGGCAGGAAGAAAAACAAAATTGTTAATATCTTACAACTGTGTGTGATTGGAAATTATATGTTCACATGTGGTTGTCATATTTTGTATTAAGCTTCGGCTCATCTTATCTTGAATTTTTAGGTACAGGTAAGGGTTATGGCGATTATGAGAATTATTATCGTAACATTGATTATTATGGTAATGCAACATATTACTATGAATACTATTTAATGTTGGGAATGACTCCATGTAGTTTGAGTAGGATTATAGAATTGGCAGAATTTGTTAACAAACTTTTAGTTATTTATTTTTATTTTGTATTTTGAGTGATAGAGAAGTTACCTGAGACTTCTCTTGTTAGAGTCTGTGGGTTTTTTATACTAGTTGGCTATAGTGAGTAAAGGAATGTAGAACTTTGTTATTTAGTTTCCTTGCGATAACTTTATCGAATGAGAAATTATTACTATTTTATATTAAATAAGGTTATTTAAAGGTTGATCTTATAGTGAAATTTCTGATAGATTATGAGTGTTGAGAACGTCCTTATAAATTTATTAGAGTTATTACAGGTTATTAATGGTTGATATTTATGTGAAGAAGTTAGTAGATTGTTTGAGACGCATGATGTGTTAGTAAAGGCTAGGAACACATGATAAGTTATAACATTCTAAGTTCTGAAACGTTACAAAAGGCAGTCCCATTGGGGACAACAAATCATCTCATCTTCTTACCTATGCTATAATGCAACTTTAAGAAACTCCATATCCCGTGTTTATACTCTCGAATTACAAGCATGGGTCGTATGTTAAGTTTGATATTGTTATCATGATTAGTAATATAATTACTATAAGTTCTAAGTATAAGCAATTTTCAACGAGCAAGTAAGATTCATCTACAATTATAATAGCAAATATAAAAAACAATAAATTCTTGATCCTAAAATTAGATTATTCATTTAAAGTATATTTGGTCCTAAATTTTAAGAGTTATCCTTCATACCTTAAAATGTACTAGCAAATATATTGAAAATGCTAATTACCAATCTTTATCTTAAAATTTCTAATTACATTAAATAATATAAGATTAGATAATGATAATTAAATTCCTTTCTCTACTGAAACTTAAATATTTTGAACATCATCTATTTTATCATCTTTAATTATTATATTTTCCTAACAATTTTATTTTTCATAATGTTAAAATCTAGTTAAAAGATTATATTATTAAATTATGATATTTTGAATAATTATTAATAAATTTGAATTTCATTCTTAAAAGCTTTGATGTTTTTTAAAAAAAGTGCTCTAAAAAGTGACCACTTTCTACTAATTTAGGATTTTTAAAAATTAAGTAGAAAATTTTTCTAATTTTATATGAATTTTTTTAAAAGATCAACATTTGTTATTATTTCAAAAAAAGAAAATATTTCCCAAGATTTATAACCAATTTTATTTATAGAAATCTATAGAAATTTTGATCTTCAAAATTAGTATTGATTAATTTAAATTCTTTATAAAAGATGGCAAATTTAGGTTCTTTAAAAAATTAGCTAAATTTTGATTTTTTTTTTTGAAAAATAAAAAATTCAAAAACTAAAATTTAAAAATTTTTACATTATCACTCGTATTGTTAAAAACCATGCATTATACAAAATAATGACAAATATTATTTTAGTACTTTCTAAAATTTTTTCAAAAATACAAAAGGTCCATTAGAAACATTTTTAGATTTAGTTTTCACAAAAGAAAAAGTCAACAAACTTTATTTTACTAATAAAATAAATACTACTTAATATTTGCACCTGTTTCTTGTAATATTTGCATAAATAAACCATCTTTCAAAAAATTACAATAAAATTTGTAACAAATAAAATAAAAGCTTAAATACGTTTAACAACAATTCCTGCCACATTTGCACACGCATCATACATATAAACATAATCATCTCATCAATCCTAGATGAAATTAAATTTGTAATTGAAAATAAAAAAAATCAGCAATCCTTCCTAAACAAAATTAGAAACTAGTTTTTACTTAAATCAATCAAGAAATAACATCAAATAATAACAATTTACATAACAAACATCAAACTTTTCATTTAAAATTTAAGTGATACTTGAAATACAAACTTGTAAATGTTGTTCTTCTACTAAATATGTGTTGTCACAATAAATAATATACATAATAATATAAAAATTGTGTAAAAAGAATAAATAAAACAAATTAAAAGCCATAACAAAACCTAAAATGCAGAAGAAAGAGGAAGTAGAAGAACTTGATTATTGGTGCGAATCAAAATCTGATCTCCTTGAGTAAGAATCCAAGCTCTTCACTTAGGTTCCAAGTTGCAAAGAAAATAGGTCAACCAAGTAGGAAATAATGGAACAAGCCTAAGTCAACTTGATTTTGCAAGTTGTTAGTAAGGTGCTGCCTAAGCAATCCATCCTTCCATGGAAGGGTTTCATCGAGCTCAACTCTTTAGAGTAGGCGTAAGTTGTCTAAATTGGACAATAATAGCTAAGAGCCCATGTCTCTCACTTGCTTGTACCTTCGGACCTCGACAGTTTGAGACCAGCTTGAGTATCTCCAAACTAAGTCTTGGTAGATTAGAACCACTCCTTGATTTGAATATGGACTTACGTAAACTGCATGAGGACTGGAAATAAGATTGCTTGAATACAGCTAGAAGAATACCTAAGCCAATACTAACTTGTTTCTACCAACCTCTATCGCTTCATCTTCAGCTTTGATCTTTGCTAGAATGCACAACTTTTGTACTTAGTTTTAGTTATTTTACTTTGTTGCTCTTATAGGTCACTTTAGGGTTTAAAATATTTGCAAATATTGACAAGACTACTACAAGGGTTTTAGGACTAGTATAAATAGCCACTTACGTTAGTAACATCTTTTTACACAATTCCTTTGGACATAAACACATCTTTTACCTTGTATTGAAACACGTCTTAATCATTAGGTTATTAAGTAATATTTACTCCTCTATTACCCTTGTGTTCTTATCAATAATCTTTGATCGTGTTAAACCTTCTTCATAGAGTAGTGAGTTGTATTTATCTCTCTCTTAATGCTTATGAATCAGTTTGGTGTTTATGAGTCATATCAAACACTACTCCAATTATAACCCAATTTGTATTTGTCGTTAGCATGTAGTATCTTATTGCATCTGCACCCATATGCTTATTTTACCATTTCAAAAACAAAAGCCTAAAATATTTTAAATTTCAACTTGCATTCCAACTTGTTACACATTTCCATTTCCATTTCCATTTCCATCCATGCCTTGAGATCAAGCTCCTAAGACACACTAGTTGTGTTTATTCTTCATAGCATAGAGGGAGAAAAACGTTAGACTTAGCTTATAAAGGATAAAGGCTTTAAAGTATTAATATGCCATATGGATTGATAAGTAACGAGTAAGTATTAATAAAATCTTAATATATGAAAATATAATTGATATTTTTTTAAAAAATATATTCCTTTATTATTAGATATTTAAATATTATTGATACTTATATATTATTCATTCATTTATATGGCATGTTAATAATATTTGAATTTTTTTCTTTATAATACGGGATGCGGCGAACACGAGGCATGACTAGCAAGTATTTGTTGCATTCCTTAATAAATTGACAGGCATAATGATAACGCCTTTTTTTTTTTTTTTTTTTTTACGTGCTTTATTGAGCAGAGAATACTTACTGCTTTGTCCATGTGGTTTCTACATAAGCAGTGAGCTGCAAGTTTATTCACCACATGGTTTGAAAAATGAGAAAAAAAGGGTGGCCACTTAATGCCTTTTTGCCACTTAAATGTTGCCAGGCATGGATCTCAAAGCTTCAGATATCAGTTGATTAATTTTGTAGAATGGAATCTCATAAAATCAAATTTGTTCATAAATACACATTGTATTTCACGAATGTTTGGAAACCTAAAAATTAATAAAAAAAAGTGTGCAATTTCATGAAATTAAAGAATCATATTGTTAACTGCACACTTGCATGCTTAGAAAGCTCTCATTAAACAAAAAGAATTAAAAAAAAAAGAAAAGAGAATACGTTGGATAATTGGAATTTCCTTTCATAATAGTAATCAAACTCAAGGTTAACCCAGTAGGCATCTTAGGATAAACTTTGCCTTCCTACTAAGAAGGTGATCTGGGAATAAGGTCCTTGATAGATGTGTCTAATGCCTTTGAGGTAAAAGTTTGATGGAAGTTTAGAACTTAAATCCATTTTTATTGAATTTATGACTTAAAAATACATTAAAGAGAAACATCCAGTGGAACTTCATTTATTGCATGCTTCATCTCGATTATGTAAACGGCTGTTAAGGTCTCAGGAATTCACTGAGAAACATATATTTTTTGGCTTTCAGAAAGGTGAAATTAGTACTTTTCAAATTAGCTTTAGTGAATTCCCGTGCTTAAGGAGATCAATAACAGATGGGATGTGGACAGATTAGTTGATTTGCTTCCTATTAGTTTTGCTCTTTATATATACTTTTTTCCTCTTAATATAAAACAGGGAATAAATGACTTTCTCATTTGGATGATATCTTTGGATGGTTCCTTCTTTGTCTTTAGCGTTTGAAATGAGTTTAGGAAAAAGCTGATTTAAACAAACTTTTTTAGCAAATTTATCCCGCTAAAGATGTCATTCTTGATGTGAAGGGTTGTTTGATCCTTTGTTCCTATAGAAGATAAAAAATGTTCTTGAGGTCAGGCCCTTGTTTCTCAATGTGTTTGTTGTATATAGGATTGTGAAACAGCTTTGCATTTTTTCCTCTTGTGTGTCTTGTTGTGTATTTTGGTATTCGCAGTGTTCCAAACCTCTCCTCCATAGATGTAGTGCAAAAGTTTTGGAAATACAAACTTGAAAATGTACCAAATCATATTAGAGATTTTTGTTCCTATTTTAACATTCTGCTATCTAAGGAGTGAATGGAATAGTAGGAAGCATAGAAACACCTAGAAGCCTCCTAAGATTTTAGCATATCAAATTATGGATGAATTATTAAATATTAGATAGGAAAATCCCCTTACAAAGAAACGGATTAAATAAAATGAGGATTTATTTACTTCTCTAGCAAAATCATCCAAAAAGAAGAAGGTCCACTCCTTGCCTTGGAAATGCCCTAAAGAGGGAATAGTTGAACTGAATATTGATGGTAGCTTATCTCAAGGCAAAGGAGATTCAAAATGTAAATTAATTTGCTGCTATGACCTTTCCTCTAATCAGGATTCCATAGATTCAATTGAACTAACAACATTAATTAAGGGGTTGAGCATTATAGGCATTTTAATTTTTCCAGATTATTGATAGAAATAGACTCAATGTTAGTGTCGAGATGACTTACTACGACAATCATCAAATGTGATGTGTGGAATGACATATAACAGTGACGACTCCTGTCAAAAAAACTATGCCAGATTAGTTACATTTGGAGAGAAAGAAATGCTGCGACTAACTGGCTAGCAAAACGAGCATACATGACTCAATCATGCTTCTTCCATATGAATAATGTACAGCTACACCAAGACTTAGAAAAAAATTATGGTGCAAGATACGATTGGAATTGGAAATTTCTGGACTATATCTTTTAGTTTATCTGTTCCAGCTTTGTCCTTTTGTATCATTGTGTTGGTTTCATTTTGATGCTTATTTTCTTGACATCTCTTGTAATCAAACTAGCTATTGTATCTTTTTTTTTTTATTTTCCTTTATCTGTTGTGTGATTGTTGTAAGGGAAGTAAATCTCCCCTATTTATTTTTATAGCACGTTCAAGTATTTATAATTATCCAAGAGGTCAGACTATATTTCACCCTCTTACTTGTACTTTCTATTTTATTAGTAAAATTTGGGGATGATATCCTTCCTCCTCTGCATGCAGGGGTTTAAAAAAAAAATAAAAAAAGGAAAATCAAGGTAGTAGATAAGGTTGCAACCGCACATGTAACAATCTTCGAACCTGCCTTTTATGTCTAGGATTTCTACTAAATAAAAAGCCCCAACTTGGAGCTTTTCAAAAATCTCTTTTACTTTCCTAGTGTTCGGTGTCATTATGTGAGTATGTGAAATTTTACATAGCCAATAAAGTGAAGGCGGGTCTCCTTAAAGGTGTCCTTTTAATACTTGCTAAGACCTTGAAAAAGTACTTTTTTTTTTTTTTCAAAGTTTCTAACTATTAATATGATATGAGTATTTAAATATCACACAAATGTTAGAGATTAGTTTAATATGGTAAATTCTATTATGTGATGTTTGGTATAAAAGGGATGGTAAAAAATTGAATAGAACGAGAAATCCTTTCTTATATTTGAAGATGATCATAGAATGGAAAGATAATAAATACTCATATAGAATTATTTATTGAAAATATTCTTAATTATTACATGTTATATATTTTTTAAGGTTAAAAATGTAATTTCAATTAATCATAATTAATGAAGCGGGAATGAAATTATGATTATGTCTTCTCAAAAATGGAATCAAATTCTCTTTTAAAGTTAGAATCGAATGAGAATAAAAGTAGAAACCAAAAACGCGATTGCATTTCGATTTATTTTTGCATAGTAAACATTACATTGGGTTTATCTTTTATATCTAGGACTTTTGCATTGGAGTTCAATCCACAAGTTGACAAGTATTGCAAAATTACGACATAGAACTTTATGCATTTGGGTTTTGCTTTCAGACAAGAAAAAAAAAAATGTTAGCTACCAATCTCAAGTTCCTATATAATTCGTCAGTCGATAACTCCCTTTCCCAATCCTATTTAAATATGATTGAGCATCAATCAAAATGTAGAGGGTGTTATCCATCGGGACACAGCAAATCTTACATTAAAGAAGCCAATCCTCTTCTCTCATAAGAAACATGTGGTGGCTGGACTGTTATAATATGTTTGTCTGATAACCAAGACCATGAAAATTTATTAGGTGGTAATCATCGTTCTGGCAATCATGTGTTAGGTTTGATTTTGGCCAACCAGCTTGCATATTTAGTTTAACTGTTTTTATGTGTCATATATGGAATGTAGTATGTTGTAAAAAATAGATAGATTAGGTTTATCAACTTTTTTACTATATCATGAGTCGAATTTATGAAGATCCATCCAAAGCTTATTAATACGTATCAATATTATGATTCATATTTTATTATATATTGTGATTTATCATATAGCTTGATCCATTATCTATAAAAATACGTGATATATATAGTTGTTAAAATCATAAGTAATTTTATGATTTTATGAGTTTATGATATTTTTATTAATTAAAATAAATATAAAATTATTTATATATAAGTTTTTAATATAATTATAAATTTTAATATATAATTTTATACAATTTTATTTCATTTTATACATTTAAAATCTAAATAAAATCACAGTTTTTGAAAAGCACCTAGCACACGTTTACACTATGGAAGCCTTTAGGTATTGTTGGCACTCACAAGACCAAACAAAATTCTGACATCGACCACACTGGAGATGGTACAATCATGGTCATTTTCTAAATTGGGAATAAAATAATGTGACATCGGGTGTGAGATCCATTTAGGACGGTGATGGCCGACGCGGTAACTAAATAATAAAAAAAAGCTGCTTTGTGTTGTTATTTGGACAATAGCAATTAGCAGTAGCAGGTCAAATAACCTGCCGCCAGCAAAGCGGGTTGTCCATAATATCTTATAAGCATTTCCTGTCCCCAAATCAAAATATGGGGGCCCTCAATGCGCTAGACGAGGTGCTTTTTCACGTGGGATAAATTTTTAGTGTAAACTACAGTGTTTTTACTAGTAAGAATCTTGCAGTGAAAGTAAAAGAATATTAAAATAATCAAAAGTATCCGAATTTCTAAAAGATCATAGTTCCACTTTTCGAAAGAATATTGATATATAAAATGTTATTCAATACAGTACCAATTCTGTCTTTTATATAAATATATACAAATATCTATTTACTTATTTTTATTATATTGACATTTTAATAGTTAAGGATGGATAAATTTATATGAGGAATTAATCTAAACTATAATTATAATTATATATTTGGAACTTTTAAATTATCAATATTTTTAAAAAAGTATAAGTTCTTAGTACCTTTTTAAAATTTTATATTTAAATTTTAACGTAGCTCAATAATTCGTTCATTTGTTTATTTTTTACTTCTCTCCTTCCGCAGTCCTCCCCATCTTAGTGCAAGTTTTTTACTCTCTAATTGTTTTTTTTTTTTTACTTCTTTTTTTTTCCCCTTTAATTAGTACTTAATACAACTGTGAAATGGGATAAAATATGTATGCACAACACCAATGGTCTAACGTCAATGTAATATAGAGAACTGGTGGGTCTTTTTATGAAAATATATTTTGTTGTACTGGACGATGCCAAAATATTTTCAAGAGGAAATTACACTGGATTTTCTTAAACTTTAATTTTGATGTAAATTACCTCGTAAACTTCTAAGGCGTGGTTTTTTGTCTTTAAATTTTCATAAATCGACAAATAATTTCTTAGATTGAGAATAACTTCTTAAACTTTGATTTTGGTATGTAAATACCTTATACCAAAATAAAATTTAGAGAGTATTTACACACAAAAATAAAGTTTAAGAGGTATTTATACACTGAAATAAAATTTGAAAGAGGTTATGGGATTTATTTATCAATTTATGAAAGTTTGAAGATAAAAAATCATATTTTAGAAGTTTAAAGAGGTAATCCACCACAAAGTAAAAGTTTAGGGGGAGGTTTTTTTACATTTTCCTCTATTTTCAAATGAAATGCAACAAAGGAAGTTAGTAATCAAATCCATTAATTGATACAACTACAAATTTAATGTGGATAATAACATCAAAGTTAGAATAGAACCATTCTATATTTAAAATAAATCATTTCAATCCTTTATATTTATCATAAAACATAATTAAATCATTTATATTTTAAGCGATCAAATTCTTTATTAGTAAATATTGTTATAAATTAATGGTATAAATATCGTTTTTTTTAATTGGATTGACTAGATCCAAATCTATCTTTTCTTGAATTGCACTACGTAATGTAATTGGCTAAAAGACAATTTTCTTTAATAGGAAATTTACCATTGGGAATTAGATTTGTTGCAAGGAGGATACATGGTTGTAAGAACCCCAAAAGTTGCTACAACAACTTTTTTGGAATGAAATATCTCGTTACTCTTACTTGTTAAGAGAGCCTCACTATTTAAAGTGTTTGTAAAAAGGAGTTCACTGTAAGAAGTTATGGGCATCGAGAAATTTACTACCATAACACCACTTCTTGTAGCAAGTATTTCCTTGTAAAAAGGACATAATAGATGTGCAAATCATTTAATTGAAACTACTAGGAAGTTTTCATTGCAAGAAGGTACTTTTTCCACGAGAATTATCCTTGCAAGAGATATGATCTTTATTTTTTTAAAAAATATTATATTATGAGATCTTCATATAATTATTTATAGCTTTTCTTTTTCATGATAGTTATTTACAATTTATGTTATTTTCAATACTTCTAAAATTCAAAATCACATTTTTAATATTCAAATTATGGTTTTGATATGAAAATTTATTATAAATAATAATAAGTATAAATTACTTGTAATGTGAAAATTTCAATAAGATAGCAAGATTTAAAATAATACTATTGTAAAATAGTAAAAGTGACATTACATATCATAGGTTCCAATGGTTCACAAAAGAGAGAAAACTTACCTAATAGATGACATGACATTAACTTCCATTATAGCAATTAACAATATATATAATTAAAAAAAAAAAACTAACTCGAGTAATGTCTATGCAAACGTTCGGTATGTAGCCTATATAGCTTGTCTTCTTGGGTGGGATCAACTTGTTGTAGTTTGTATACGCCTTTCTCTTAACTAGTATTAGTCTCTTGTGATTGGCTCTTAATAGAAGGCGACATGGTTGGGAATGATGTATGGTGAGGCTGCAACATCCCTTGTCCTCTAAGCGACCCCCCTTACATTGGTGATGGGGGGAACATTGGGTAGAATTAATCCACTACTGGTTGTGGTTGTCTTCTAGAGGACTCTCCATGCATGTATGCCTTATATTAACTGTATGGTGGTATAAACCTTGAAAGATTACTTAGGCATTAACAAATGAGATGATCAACTTTCTAACTTTACTCCATAAGCATACTGATGTAGAGCTTAGTTCTCAACCCTCAACTCACTTATCTCAGCTTGTGAATTATCTAGAGGGCATTCATTCATGTTGCATCTGACATGCCTAGATTTTGGTTAAGGCCCACTACTACCCATCTTTATACTCAAATACTTCAATGAGAATCTCTATCTCTAGAAGTAGATCATTTCCTAACTCTTGTGATTGTTATAGGTATTCTGCTTTCTTTTGTAACATCCTTTCCTAAAAAGAAAATTAAATAATAACAAATTTGGTTTAAAACAAAAAATAAAAACGATCACACCAATCCAAAAATCATTTTCATTATAAAATATTTGTGCTTCCTTTGCCTTAGCATTAACCTAATTGGTAGAGCTACCCATGTATTTATGAGTAAGTACAAATAAATTGATTTTTCTACATCCCTTCTAATGGCACAACTACGATACATATTTAAATAAACATATGAGCCATGTTCAACATCACCATCTTAGTGGATGAGAGAACTAGCATTCTTGAAATTTATATGATTATCATAATCAAGTCCTTAATCTTGTTGATGATTGTCATGAGTCATGTTTAACAAACCTGTGAATCTTGCTTGTCTGGCTAAACTGTAGAACAGAAAAAAAAAAATTATCATGAGTTAGCAAATTGTAAATATCAATTAGATATTTTCTAACATGAGAATTACTTTTCTATATGTGATACTGAACCTATTATATATATCAAATAGAAGCAAACATTAAGGAAAAAAAAAAATACTAGTAGCACTCATTAAGAATTGTATACAATAATTTATTAATCTAAACTTTTCAACATGTAATATGGACAATCCTTTCCAAATCTACCATCGTGACTACCTAAAAATCTAAACATTAAATGAAAACCTAAATTAAAAATTGGAAAAAATCTTATTTCTTAGAATAAAAACAAGGACATTACTTACAAAAAAAGCGAAGATATTAGGGTTTTAATGAAACTAGAAGAATGAAGTGAACAAGAAAATAGTATTTCTTGATTAAGGTTTCAAAGCAAGTGAAAACCAAAACAAGCGAAAACCAAAACAACAACTAAAATGAGAGACTCTAATATGAATTAGAGACTTATACATATCCTCACTATTCCAATCACATTGAAACAACGCAATAACAATGAAAAATAAAAACAAATTATCCATAAGTATAACTTAACAATGTATGAAAAAGGGGAAAAAATGACCGCTAACTATGAAGAGATGCGAGAGGGATTACACGTTGTGAAGAGACTCGAGAGGTTTTGTGTGAGAAATGGACAGATAATTTTTTGAGAGAGAAAAAGAGAGTGTGAACTTAAAAAGGCAATATTTTTATTTTTATTTTCATGTATAAATTTTTTAAAAAGAAAAAAAGGGGATTTGACATGTTACACCAATAAATATGCCATTGGTTCTTTCTTTTTCCAAAGGACGATCATCTTAATACCAGTATACTAGATTTGTTTGTTTGTTTGTTTCTTTTTTTTTTGGCGAAACTGGTATACTAGATTTGGCTATTGATGTTATCATCATAATAATAATCCATTAAGATACATAAGGGGTTACATACTATAATAATTACATTTTGGGAAATCTATATCTTAAATTATTATTATTATTATTATAGTATTGCAACTTTAGATACAGGATATTATTCATCATTTATAATATGTATACACACACATATACACACATGCATGTAAATATATCTATTTGAATATGTAATGTCTTGAAAATTTTAATATGCCAATATACTTTAGTCTCAATTAAGGCATGAAGCTTTCTAGCAATGATTTAAAAAGGTAAATAATGAAAATCTTTAAACACTTTAAGATACTCCATAAAATACTAACAAGTAAAATTTTGAAGCAGTAATTTATAAAAATAAATAATAAAATTCCAAACACTAACTTTAAGGAAAAGGTGCATTAAAACAAAAAAAGATAAATGCAACCATAATAATATAACTATGTATATTCTACCTTTATATGAATTATACATAGCACAATTGATTTTAAGTTAAATTCATCATAATTACTTTGTCTATTAAAATCAATTATTATTCTAAAGTTTCAATCATTATTCATTAGTATTTATCATTTCAATTTTAAGATTAGGTCTCTCTCTCTTTCTCTCTCTCTATATATTATATTGTTTTAATCATATTAGAAGACTGAAAAACTCAATTTTAGCATTAGATTTGAATTTGTTTTGTTTTAATATACTAAGATGAATTTTTTTAGGATGTTAAATTTGCTCATCTCATCTAAATATCATGATCATCGAATTACATTTTATTGTTAGACCATTTAAATATTTGTTATGATTGTTTTCATATCGGGTTTGGCTAATTAATGGATACACTTCCTAGCCACATATTGGTAGTGGATAGTCTCTCACTTTCAAATATTTTATATTATGTACTTTGAATTATTATTATGTTATGTCCTCTAATAGTTTACATTTTATTTTTGAAGAAAATTGGAGAAATGTACATGATGCTACTTCTATTATATTATTACATTTAAGAAAAAAAGTTTTTACTTTTGCAATTGCATATTCTTGCCCATTGTTAATCTTTCTATATTTCTTTTTAATGAAATGCATAATGTTATAATAAAGGTGTTATAGATTTTGCTACTAATTGCAACAAAAAACTTATCTTTTTATATTATTTTTGTATTTGTTTCAAACAAAATAATTAAACCAAGAACGAAGAGATATTATTAATTTGATTTAATTATATCTATTCAAAATTTCCTCTTATTATATTTAAAATGATAAGTTTGTGCAATGAGTTTTTGTACAAATTTATCAATATTCTTAATTTGTAATGATAATCTACGCTACGTAATTTTGCTAAACATGAGCACAATTAGAAATGCATTAAGAAACTAATGAAAGTAATTCATGTTTTCATAAATGAATAATTAACTAATAATGTCTCATTGTTTATCATGGTTTATAAATGGAAAGATGATTACATTTGTAAAATTTTTAAATGGAAAGGGTTTATAAAAATGATAAAATACGTTTATAATTTATTTAGGCAACTTAAGATCTTAAAAATGAATGATTTTATATTCTTTACTTTATTATTGACAAAAGATTACTCCAATATACTTAAAATAGAAGTAATCAACATTGATATCATTAAAGATTTATTTTTGATCAAATTTTAGGTTTTGTAAATTGAGATGTATTGTTAAAGACAAATTGTTGTGCAATTTTATTAATATCAATCCAAATCAAAGTGTATTAAGAATTATTTAAGCAATTTAATTTTCCAAAATATAATGGATTCATAATCTCTTATTAATTTGGCTATTATTTATCATAATTTGTTACTAGTATAATGATCCTATATTTAAAAAGATATGAGATTGAAAAAATTTCATAAAAGGGATAAAATACATGGTGAAATTATTAAAGCATAGACATTTACTTTAAATCTAAAAGTTAAATTACTCATGAGAATTGAAATATATCATTAATAACAAATATAATGAAAACATAAACAAATATAATAAACAATGATGTAGCGTATGAAAAGTTAAAAGTTTCTAAAACTATATTTTATAATATAAAGATACATATTTGTTGATACTATATCTTGATTTGTCAAAATGTTACTTTTAAGCTACGGTAATTATGCATATACTTTTTAGACATAGAATCGCTATGTGTGTGCCTTCAATAAAAAATTTAATCACAATAATGTGAAAAATAAAAACTAAAACAAGAGTTATAAATTTTTCCCATTTTTATGCTTTAATTAATTAGGATTTAGTCTCTTCATCTAAAATGACCACTATAATGTAAGGAAAAGTAAAAATTACCAAAGTAAAGAAAATTTACTAATTTACTAAAATTAACATTTAATTATTTATCACATTAGCAACATATAATTTAAAGGGATTATAAAGTAATTTATTAATAAAATATTAATTTTTAGAGTGTGACATCGAATAATTCTTTTATAAGTTGTATTGCAATGAGACAATACCTCAATGTTTTGGCATTATATTCAAAAATTTATATATTCACTATTCTCATTTATGTATAAAATTGAGGTTAGAAATATTCATATGATCTATATTCCCTTTATTAATCATCGTAACTTTAGTATTATTTTATCCATATATTATTTTATGAGTAAGATTTTTCTATTCTAATTTTTTATGTTTTTAAGAAATTATTTATATATCAAATGTGCAAGAAGTCTTAAAACTTTCTTTCTTTTTTTTTTTTCAAGGTAAGAGATGGCATAATAATTTATTTAAATATGAAAACCTTATATCCTGTTATATATTTTGCACAAGTATCGTGAGTGCAGTGTTCATTAGTATAATTCATTGTTAAAATTAAAAGCTCTTATTAAATTGAAGTTTTTAATAATTTTTAAAAATTTATTGTCAAAATTAAAAGTTTTACAATCTAATTGCAAGAATTAAACCAAAAAAGAAAAAGAAAAAGAAAGGTAAGGCTTTTAATTTATTTTTCCCTGATTTCTAGCACATACATCTCAGGTGCACAATCCTCTAATATTTATTAATAGATGGAAAATTTGACAAGTAGTCATAAGGTATCTTGTTTGTAGATTGCTAAGATAGGTAATATATTGAGTTAACAATAACTCTTTTCTTGGATCATAGTAGAATTGATAAAAATCATGGCACTATAATATATTTCCAAATTAAAAACTGAAATATAGTAATATCTTTTACATAGTATAATATAAAAAGTATTAGGGGGTTTCTATCTTAAGTAGTGACTAAAATTTAAAAAAGGTAAGCTAAACAATTATGCAATAATTATCTCGTTGCAAGAAATACTTCTTACAACGAGGACTTCACTATAACACTCATCATTGTTTTTGTTTAAAAAGATTACATGTAACATTCGAAAACAAAAATATATTAACTTCTTTTAGCCATTATCTCACTGTAAGAAGTTTTTTCCATTTTGACTTTTCCCTAAATTTCTCTCGCCAATGTAATATTTAGGTGAAAAAACTTCTTTCAACGAGATACTTGTTGTAACAAATAAAAAATATTTTAAAAAATAATTGCTGATTGCAAAAGGGTTGATCGTTACAATTTTCTCATTGTAAGAAACTGAATTTCTTAATTGAGTAATTTCGAAATTTTGTATCTCATGCACTAATTGCATTAGGTATTGTTCAACAAATTGCTTAACTAATGATTGAAGAATATGAGCTTTATTCTTTACGTATATGTTATAGTATCATATAAATACTCCAAGAAAGCTTTTGATTTTTAATATAATATACTAGATAAGGAGGAAAATACATTATAGTGTAAGGAAAATGGTATCAATTTTCTCATTCTATTTTGGTATACTAATAATGATAATATAATTTTTTTGTTATATTTTATTCATTAAACATAAAAGTTACACTAGAATAGCTAACAATTAGACTATTTAAGTCATTCTAAATTTATTTAAACTACATTTTCTATTCCATATTATCTTACTAGTGCCACTACTGTCATTAACCATTACTATCTCTTCTCATAGTTCACTCTTCTCCATGAGAATAACACTATTATAATAATATTCACATGTCTTGGTTCATTAGTAGTAGCGATGACAATGTTAGATTGATATCTTTATGATGGTAACCATGATGATAATGGCATGTGGTGGAGGTATTTATAATATAGTGACTATAGTATTGGTAGAATTGGTGGTAGTAGTAAAGTTGCAGTGGCTCTAGTGATAATGTAGCATGACAGTAGTGGTTATAGTATAATGTATAAGATTTTTGAGGTGGTAATGATAATGGTAAAAGCAGTGTAATGGTGGTGGTTAGAGCAATTGTGTATTATGGTTGTAATAATATCATGATAATGGTGACAATGTGGTGATAATGATATGGTAGTGATGGTTTTGGCGGAAATAAAGGTGATTGTGACAATGGTAGTGATGGTGGTAAATAAGGTTGAGGTTATAATGTTTAGGTGATGTAGATATAAGGATCTGAATGGAGTTCTCACATACTTACTACGTGAGTCACGTGTTACTCATGATTTCAAATAAGTGATGTGAGATCAACACTATTAGGATGGTTAGAAGAGAATGAGGCAGATAAGAGGAATATACAATCTTAGAGTCCCGTATATAGAAGTAACTTAGGTATATATTTTATAGCTTAAGCGAATGGGATCATTCTTTACTTAAATTGCTTATTTAATCTTAGAGAATAGAGTTCTTGTAGAGAAATGTTGTTTTCTTAATTCCCTCTAAGAGTTTCAAATGAGAAAGAATGATATTTATAGGCTTTTGGGCATGATGACATCTATGATATCATCTAGGTGATTAATGAATGAGATGAAATTTACGAAATTTATGATTATCTCGAATGAGCATATTGATATGTCTTACACTATTAGACTTCTTTATGAGTGTATGAGCCTACTTGAGAAAGGTTGGAGGCAGATGACCAATTCAATGATACTTGTTTCGAAGCTATTAAGCCAATTCTCCTTGAATGATCTTAATAATAAACCAAAATTCTTGGGCCTTGCTACTTAACTCAAAGAGTTAAGCTTAAATTAATAATGTAGCAAGTTTCAATCGTCTATAGGTATAATTAGAAAAATAGTTTAGGTTTTTCGGTTAAGAGAATTTATTTTGTCGTGTTTCAAAATTCTTATACCACAAAATTAAAAGAACAAGAATAATAAGATTAGTTAAGTACTATATGAGGAATTATGTATAGCACTCGACTTGTTTTTTAAATCAAATATTGTATAATAACTTTTGTCATGTCTTGTACCTAAAGAAACTTGCAAACCAAATGCTATGCATAATAATATTTGATGTTCAAAGAGGATCTAACTAGTATAACAATATAAATATAAAATCTTAGATGGATTACATAAAAACATAAAAGATTAGATAGAATTTTGGAATACACTCAATTGTAGTGCTTAATTTCAAGTATAGTGCAAAGCATGGAAAAGCATTGCACAACAAAACAACAACTACAGCAACAGCAACAACAACAACATGGCATAAATTCTTGTATTATGTTTAGGGTGCTAAGTATAATATAAATTTTTTATGCTATATGGTGTTTATTATAAGTATTATATTATATAGTAATTTTCACAATTATATCATTTCTATAATCTTATATTTACTTATCATCAAGGATAGTCTAGGTTGGGGCCAAAAGGAGCCCTGACCCTTCTCCTCTCTCCTCACAAGTTAGGAAAAAAAATTAAGGTAGAATGTTTATGTTATACATTTATATAAATAAATCTTATTATGACCTTAAATCTAACCCCCTAACTACATGGTTTTGCATCTGTCTCTAGTTACTTTATTTTACCACACCACCATCATCTTATCAATGCCATTGTGGTTTCTACCATCTTATCACCACCATCGATACATGACCACTATGATCATTGTTCTTCTCCATCATCATAAAACCATTTGGCGTTGATAACAATGAGTTGGTCCATTGGCAATAGTGATGTAGTAATGGTGATATGAGGGGTTGTAGAAAAATGACAATGTGGTGCAATGAAAGTATTGTTAATGTAAAGAAGTTGACGTTGCATCAGTTAAGGTAGTGGTGAAATTTACTCTAATGATGGTGATGATAGTAAGTTACAGTAGTATAGGTAATCGTCGCCATATATAATGTAACAATGATGGTGAAGGTAGCATACTGATGATGGTACAATTGAATATGGTTATTTGTATTATTATTGTATTGTTGATGGTTATAATGATACTTGTAACGATGGCGATGGTGATGGCAATAGTAATGGTAATGATGGCATTAATCAAGGTACGAAACTAAGGTTATGATAGAGGGATGGTAATGGTAGTGATAAGAATGGTGATGAGTTCTTGTTAAAAAGAAGATTTAGCTTAGTATTTTGGTAGAAAGGCTATCTTGTCTTATTCCAAAATTTTCGTACCTTCTTTCCATACCTTCTAATAGAAGAAGCAATATTTAAAATTTGTCTAATACTATAAGGGAGTTTTCTCTAATACAAGCCTTAGTTTGTATATTACACATGCTAATACAGAATATTTTATTATTTCCAATATGTTAAAAGTTGTGAGCCAAGCACTTCAAAAGGATTTAAATGACTCAACTAAAATATAAACGATTTAGTAGACTTTCTCTCAACTTTAATATAGTTATGATATAAATAGACAAACAATTAACTAATAATTACAAACTCACCCTAAAATTATTAATTGGATATGGATAGGCTCTCTAAACTCTAAAATATGTTTCTACCTTTTCATAACTTATATAAATTTACACATGCTTCCTTTCCCCCCTAAAACTATGCATACTTCTTTGACTATTGCTAAAAGTACTAAAATCATCTCTAATAGGCGACTATAGTGGATAATATAAGCGGATGTTTTTAAAAGATATAGCATATAGCTATATATTTTGAAAATTTATGACCTTTTCATTTGATTAGTAGTTTTGAACAGTGTCTTAAAAATTTTGACATGACAATGTAGACATATTGATTTTTACTAGTAATTTGAATAGATTTCCTTCTAGCAGTGATACGCCTTAAGCTAAGAGCAGGTAAGGCTAGTCGTAAGGGATGGGTCTAATGCTGTTGAAGAAATGAAAAAAGAATGGGTTTTGTGAGGGGTTTAATGAATTCGTAAGGCATCAAGTTGGATATGACACATTAACTAGATCTTATATGACCTAATCATTACTTTGATATGACGCACAAAGAAATAACTAAGGTTGCTCGCTACAATCCTTGTTAAAGGGATTGATAAGAGCTAGTAAGAGAGAACTTTTCAAGAGAAAAGACTTAAAGGGTTTTTCATTAATGTTTAAATTTGTTTGAAATCCTACACATGCATTCTATTTATACATAATGGAAAAATTGTAAATAAAAGGATTAAAAGGATGCCTTAGTGGCATTCTCGTAAATACAAAATAACCTGAGAGTAATTTAGGAATAATACAAGAAATAGGAATTCTAAATAACATAAATAAAAATAAGTAATCAAAAGAAATATTCAAGTGAGGAGTAGTTATGCTCGGCTTTAGCATTTAGGTTGGGTTAATACCTTGAATCCTATCATTTCCTCTCCCTTAAAGAAGTTTCGGCTAAAAACTTGGTAATTAGCAGCTCCAAATCCCACTAAGATCAAATATCAACCTGCAAAAATGAAATATAAATATAGAAAAATACTCCAGCTCCTCCATTAGTTTTATCATTGGTCAATACTTCTTCCATTTGTCATGAGTTTGATCAATTAAACTCTTCTTTAGGGATCCTTCCTTCCATTCATCCATCATGTATTTGGTCAACTTCACTTAAGTGACCTCAGCAACTGTCAATGAAGGGGAATAATATAACTTTTGGCCTAAACATCATGTTAGGAGCTTGGGGAATTTAAACATGTAAGATCTTAAATTCCTCTTCTACCCCAAGAATCCTTAATGCTTCTTGATCTCTCAATGTTGGCCTCCCAGCATCATGCTTAGTAGCTTTCACCTCTTTCACTTCCTCACAACTCAATTCTTTCTCCTCCCATCTATATACTTCAAATTTTTCCAATGTGAGAGTATTAAGGATTGGAACAACACAACCCATATAGGAATATTCATCACCATGACATCGGAAAACACCAATATATAATCTATAGCATCTCATAGGTATAATATTACTACAACACATTTTGCCTCTAGACCCTCAATAATGGATCAAAATAGAAGAGCCTGACATGTAGAAGGCTAATGCAGTAGTACTTAGGGTTGTTAGTAGTACTAAGTATCATTTGTAATGGGATCATGTTAGGAATAGGGATGTTGAGTGGTAACACTTCTTATCCTTCCTTTTTCTCCTCTTTAATATTCTATGATTGAGTAATCCTTTATTGCCATCTTTCTTCCTTAATCTCCTTTACTTTAGCTAGTATAACCTCTAATTGTTTCAATACATAAGGGAAAATAAGATTTGGGGCATGGTAAGAAGATTTCTTTCTCAAGTCTTGTACATGACAATGCCTAAGTTGAGCTTTAGATGCCATGTTGAATAAATTCCAATTCAATAATGCTTAAATAAAATTAAGAAGTTAGACTTTTTATTTATTTATTTATTTACTTTCACTTCCAATCATAAGAAACACCTCGGCACTTCAAAGCTTAATGTCACACAAGGATAGTAACTATCAACTAAGATCCAATTCATTTACGCACACTTCTTACAATAGTTAAGCAGCATTGGGGAAAAGGACAACTCGATCAATTGCATCATGACACAACAGTATAGCTCAATTCTTTTGGCATACAATAGTCTAAGACTGTTCGGCATCGTCACTGCACCTCGACAAATTCTACAACTCAGTTCAATTAATAGCAGCCTGGACAATACACCCGTAGCTGTCCATTAGCTAAGCTCGATGATTGACAGCACACTTGGGTTGGCAATGGCATTCACCTTCGATAGCTTGGACATGCACAAACACATTAGATTCAGCTCAACAATACTACTATTTTACGCACAGCTTGGTACGTATACAGAAGCAACAAAGAAGCTCAACATTGATCATAATACTATTCATGCAAGATTAGCTCGGACGTTACATGATTTAGGTAGCTCAACAAGCTCTAGTCACTAAAGTTAGGCATAACATGGTGCGATAGCACTTCACAACAGTAGCTTGGCCTCCTACACTGTGGATTAAGGATAGCTTGGTAATTTAAGAACACAGTTGCTTAAAAACTTGCTGTGAAATAAAAGCACGGATACGCTTACGATAGTTTGATAGTGGTTCTTAATGGCTTGGAAATTTGCTCACACTTTGGACACAAATCGAACACAGCCAATAGTAGCTCGGACGTACAAGTTTAAAGTAGTTCAGATCTATAGCTCACCTTAGACCTTACTTTAAATAGCTCGTCACTTAAGTCTTTAGTTTAGCAACAAGCTAGCAAGTAACTTTAATAAACTCGAACAGGCATACTACAATAGCTAGGCAATTTAGAGAGAGGTTAGCTTAGACTTCAACATTTTTCCAAACAAGACAATAGCTTGGTGCAATCTTACTCTTTGCGATAGCTCGGCAAATGACACGCGACTCCACCGATTGCACTTTTTCACTTCACCCCCAACCTCTACTACTCTTGCACCATTTTGCAGTTACTAAATACAACTACTTCCTTGCACTCCACTGTATACCCAACAAGAATACACAGCTACTGCATGAAGTAACAACCACCGGTCGTTGTTGAAACAATGGCTATGTACCATTGCCTCTACTCGCTGTAGCCACAATACTTAACCACAATTCATATACAAAGCAATAGAATCTCTACTAAGTACTCTACTACCTTCACTACACTGCATCAACAGTGTTCAAAGTCTACACATTCAATAATAGATATACTATTGTAATTTCTCACCACTGTTGCACTTTGTATACACTCAAGAGCCATTGCTAACCATACATTGAACTCTAATGATAACACTTCACCTACTTAATCATTGCTTGCAAGAAACCAATAGAGACACTCAACATAAATAGTACCCATCGCAAATCTTTTGACAAAACCTAAATGTGAGCCTTCACGTAGCAATTTTCACCACTGCATAAGCCATACAAACTCAAATAAAAACCTAGGGTATCAAATACACAATTCGAGTGTATTAAATTGAATATTACTGCAATTTCCCACAACTATTAATTTTGCAATTACAAACCTTAACCGAACACCTTTACTAAGTCTCAATAGCAATTCTTATGGTTATTGCACGGCCACCACTAAACTCTAAGTTACGAAACCTTTTCCAAACAGCTACAGAGAAATTCCCTTGTGAAGCCGACATATCGGGGTTTTTCTTCTCAAAGTATAGGGTTCCTTCACCACATGTAGGATAGTTTTGCAATATAGATGAAAAGAAATGAGATTCAATCATTGGTAATTCCAAATTCTAAATATTTAGCTGTAAAAGTTTTGGTTTCTCAATAGTATAATAGAAAATCAAGAAAACGAAATCTTTACGTGGTTGCATCTCTACTTTGATACCAAGATGATATGCCTCAAGTTAAGAGTAGATAAGGTTGGTTGTAAGGGTGGATCCAATCTTGTTGAACGAATGGAAATAGAATGGGTTTAGCGAATTCATGAACCATTGAGTTGGATATGACACACCGATTAGATCCTACATGGTTCAGTTATCACTTTGATATGATGTATAAAGAGATAACTAGGATTGTTCACCACAATCCTTATTAAAGGGATTGATAAGAGCTAGTAAGAGAGAACTTTTCAAAAAAAAAAAAAAAAAAACTTAAAGGATTTTTCCTTAATATTCAAATTTGTCTAAAACCTTACACATGCATTTTATTTTTACATAATAACAAACTCATAAATAAAATGACTAAAAAGATACTTTAGTGGCATTTCTGTAAATACAAAATAACCTAAGGGAAATTTAGGAATAATATAAGAAATAGAAAGTCTAAATAACATAAATAAAAATAAGTAATCAAATGCAATATCCAAGTAAAAAGTAAATGAGTTCGGCTCTAACATTTGGGTTAGGTCGGGTCGATATCTCGAGTTTTATCAAATAGTATATCTCTGAAAGTTAAAAAATGTTTGAAAGTTAAATCTCATAATTTAGTAACTAAACATTGGTTTTTCGGTAGAATGAATTGAGTTTGAATAATTTTTTTTTTTCTGATCATTGAAATTGAAAAAAAAAAAGAGCAAATAAGATTTTTATTTTGAAAAAAACAACCAACCTTTTTGCTATTTTTGTTTTCTTTATTTCTAGTCCTCATGTCTTGATTATAATCACCATCATTACACTTCCTCTAAGGATCACCCCATAATTACAATGTCACAAATCAGTCCCCTCAAATCAAAGAAACATGTCTACCCTAAAATCAGAAAGTGTTTTGTGCTTTACTTGTAATTTCGTAGATCCCTGCAATCAAATCCGTCCATCTTTCTCTGTTCTGTCTAGACTTTGATTCCTTAAGCAAAGTTTAACTAACTATCGTTAATGCCAAACAAAAGCACAACTAACCCTGGCACGTTTGACAATCAAATTTATACATATCTAAAGTTAAACGTAAGTTCCTCATATTTACAGGCACTTTGCAAGTACAAAGAGTACCGAAGACAAAAACCATGATACACAAAAACCAGACAGGCTCAGGTGAACATGAAGAAGCAAAATATCAAACATAGGATAGACCCATAAAAAAAAAAAAAAAGACAAGAAGAGGGGTTCACTCAGAAATCCTTGCCAAAAATAGGGAGCATGAGAAGATAAGCCAAGGATTGGAGTTCATTAAAAGGGCCCAGATCTTTTGGAAGCAGTCGAAGGAGGACCAATTTCAGGAACTGCAAAAGCATCCTCTCTCCATCTTTTTAAGGTTTTGATACTTGCTGGTTCTCTTGCATCCTTAAAGCCATACCTTCCGTTAATTTGAGATGAAAATTGAGTGGAATTCACAGTTGGTGGTGCTTGAGGAACCCACAATCCCAAACTTTCAGAAGATAATGAACTCATATCATTCTCAACGTCGGCATCTATATCTGGCAAGAAACCACTATCGTTCTGCAGCCAAAATCACAATAAAAGAGAATTAGAAACTTTCATTCTAGTTTTACCAATTGCAGGGTTCTCTTGACAATATATCTGAATACAGTTCTCCAATTCCGAGTATGTCTAAGATTTCGATTCGCGGATTTACAGTGGTGAAGAAGCCTATCAAGGCAAATTTAATTTACTTTTTGCTCAAATTTATGCCCCTCGTATGTATCCTTTAATTTTCACCTTCCAATAAATTACGGAATGACTAACGAATGACAGGAGCACCCATCTCCTAGAAAATTTCCAAACGTTATTCCAACAGCATAGTAATAAAAATGGTTTGAAAAGAGAGAGAGTTAATGCAAACCTTACAGAAACCAAAGTTAGCTGAACAAGAATCAAGAAAGTCCTCAAAATGCCATCCTGGAAGCATCTCTATCAAATATTCTGAAATACTACTAGTCGAACCACTAGTCCCTTGGCTTGTCAATGAAAGGTTATGGTTCCCATCCTTATTCACTGCCATCATAATAGCCGAAGAAGCCGCTGCTGCAGGTGCTGCCGTATTCACAACCTTTGGCGGTTTAGAAGCCGATGAAGAAACCGAAACCGGTTTCTTCGAAGACATCTTGGACTTGAAATCAGGAACAGGATCGGATGATCCATTAGCTAAGGATGTAGCAGCCGTGGAATTGGAGGTGTAAATAGCAGATGTCGCTGAGAGCTTGACTCCTGTGAGCAAGAAACGGTTGTGCTTCTTAGTATGTTCATTGGCTGTGTGTATTGGAAAATCGCATTCTCTGCATAAAACAGCTCTATCTTGCTGACAGAACAAGAAGGCTCTTTTTTCCTGCAAAATTTCAACCACCATGGTTCCGAAATCAGACAACAACCCATTATTTCTACGGGCTTTATGATCAAAACCCAGAAACAGAATTTACTATTTCGATCAAAAGGTGAGTATATGATTCATTTTCGCGAATCTTTATATGAAACGAGGGAAAGTAAGCTAGCAGCACCTGGCAGACGTCACAGATAGGGAATTCTTTAGGGGAAGGATTGAGGAGAGAGAAGCGTTGGTGTTTGTAGGCAAGCTTGTTCGCGTGGTGGACGCGGTGGTCACAGCTTTCACATAGTGCAGCCTCATCTGCTGTGCAAAATATTATGGCTTCATTCTTGTTGCACACATCACACTGGATCTTCATTTGCTTCTACAAGTTTGCTCTCTTTTGGTTTTGTAATAATAGCCTCTTTCTGTTTTTCACACGGAGAGAGAGAGAGAGAGAGAGAGGGGAAACTTAGGAAGAAAGAGAAAGGGAGTTAATGGATTGTTAAGAGGATAGATAAATAAGTAAGTCTTCAACAGTTGAAAATGAAAAATGATGCAAGATGAGGGTGGCATGGGAAACAGGTTTAATTTGGTTTTTATGCAAATTTCAAGTGGAATGATTCTTTGATTCTTGTTACTAGACTCACATGTTGATGTGGCCTCTAATTATTATATATATATTATGCTATGATCTTTTTATTAATTTTATTTTTAAACTTTGAGCCCTCTATCTGAATTATGATGTGAATAGTGGAGATTCTTAATCACTAGACGGGGCTTCTAGATATTTGTGTTAAAAAATATTTAGTTATCCAAAGCATTATGCAATTGGTGAATACAATAAATAATACATCCTATTAGATATATTAATTATTAGTATTGATATATCATATAGATGAATAAACGAAATGTAAATAATAATAAAATTTTAATATATAAAAACTTAAACAGTAGTTTTAAAAATTAAATATTATCATTTGTAATTATATATAATTTATTATAAAACATGACATATTAATATTATTTAAAATTTTTTCATGAGATATAATAGCATGGGCACTTGTTCTTATTTTGTTTATGTTCCCAACAAAGGGTGTCTATCATGGAATAGGCCATGCTATTTTGTTAGCGGATCCATGGAGTCCATGCTCATACTTGTGTCAGGCTGGTCCACCAATGGTATTAAAAAAAGAAAAAGCTCATTTATTTGGGTTTTTTTATTTTTTATTTTTATCACCACATTTATTTGGTTTACTTACGAAATTTCATTGCGTTTGTACCAATTTTGCCAATTAGATTCGGTATGGTACTACCGGGAATAAAAATACGTATAGGTTTGGCGTAAAATTGTCAACCCAACCTTGCATATGCAAGGTTAGATATAGTTTCTTTTACTTTCCAGTGACTATTTATACTGTTTTGTGTATAATATAATTTAATAAAAAGGGATAAGATTTGGAAGATTTTAAGGGTTGATTGAGAGGCTGCATGAGCTTAGAAAATTAAAGAAAATAAATAACTAGATTTGGGTCTGTGAAAAAAAAGGAAAAAAAAAACCTAGGTTTGTGTTATGTTAGAATGGTTTTGTCCTCTTTCTGTTTAAGCGTCTCTATTGGTCAATAATAGACCGTCTTACTTTATAGGCACCAATAAAAAATAAAATAGTAATCTAGGTCCATGGTGCCTGGTTTACCTAGTTTACACTGGTCAAAGCACTTTGCCTTCTCAATCGTGCTCAAATTAGCTTGATCGCCCATCCTTAAACATGGGGTTCTTGCAAGGAGTAATTTACGAAGTCTGAAAATGGATAAGATATTTGAATTTAGCAAAGTATACCTATAGAGTATGAAAAATTCAATGAAGTTATTTTTGGGATTTCACGTAGAAGGAGCACACAATTTTATAACTTTTACATTTATAAATGAACTTATTCTCAATCCACGTAATCTCAAATAATCACGACTAATTAGCTAAATTAAGAACATGAACCAATCACTTAATTTGGGTGATTTAGCACTAGGATCAAATCAAGATCAACACCAATAGACTCTTCTACTTGAAACCTGCACTACCAAATTATCACATGGACAAACCACCATAAAGGACAACCAGCCTCGTCGAAGAAGTGAAGGAATCCTTGACTTCAAGACCAAAACTGACTCGAGCCTTCTTTTTTTTTTTTTCTCTTCTGACTTGATTTACAAGATAACATGCTTTATTAGCCTATGATAAAAGAACCATCGACAAAACATAACTTTTCATACGTTCAAATGTTTCATTGAGTCTCATAAAAAAATAACATCAATTTATGGTGATTTCCCATTTCAAGAACCTTTTTTTAAAAAAGATTACAAGAATGTTTTGTGATAGCACTAGAAGTACAATATGGAAAACCTCATAGATAACTCATCTCATCTTAACTCTTTTTATAACTTATTGTAATAAATTATTACAACTAAGCTTTGATACCATGTAAAAATCAAGCTACATTCACTTATCAAGCATCCCTTCACAAGATAAAGAATAGAGATAGAGCTGGGGTTTGTAAGTAGTGTATACAACCTTACTTATATCTTATTCTATAAGTATTAGTTTCCAGGTTTTTGAACTAAAACCTACCTTGTACAATGTAGGAATGACCTTAGAGCATGTACCTAGATAATTAGTAATGTATAATGTACCATATGGAACTTATAAAATTACAT
The DNA here is from genome assembly GCA_024138015.1 of Lumnitzera littorea. Classification (NCBI taxonomy): domain Eukaryota; kingdom Viridiplantae; phylum Streptophyta; class Magnoliopsida; order Myrtales; family Combretaceae; genus Lumnitzera; species Lumnitzera littorea. The sequence continues at coordinate 20,969,177 of JAMXBB010000012.1, forward strand.
TTTTATAATATAAGTTTCAGGTGAATTTTACAACAACCTATTGATGTTTTCATGATTCTATAACAATTTATTCATCAATTCATCGTGTGATGCCATCACAAAATTACAATTTATCATGAAGTTTATATCCCTTAAGATAAATGAGAAAACGAAGTCCTTTAAAATAATTTTACAAATACAAGAATGTTTGATTAAAACCAAAGGACATAATTGGGAGAAAAAAATGAAGCTTGATACAATTTCAACCTATTCATTATTCAATATCCATGTCTTCATAATAGTGCAATTTATCTCCTCATTTTAATCAATATATAAAACACCTTCAACAATGGAATTTATCTTTGTAAAAGGAAAATATTGAAATAAAAAGTTATTAAGTACCCAAAATAGAATAAATAATGAGGTTGACATACACACATGCATGTGCTCACGCACACACACAACTAAAATTCTAGAATCATGTGCACAAATGTAGAACATAGAAAATGCTTTACCATTTATAACAAATAGATAGGCTTGGGCTATATTTTCTTTTCCCCTTGACAATAGGACTAATTAGAAGGTAATTTCCAGGTATAGGTAAAAATATAATATTGTACTATATTGGACATTATTAGTTAATAAATTTTATTGGTTAGGTATAAGGTACTCTATAACTATACTATATGTAGGTTCCATGGTATGTACATAGTATAGAGATGTCTTATTGCACCTACTTTGAGGGAGTAAATTTTATGAAATTATACTTGAATCTATTTATGATATTCAATATTTACTTGGAACCTACTCAATCGAGTGGGGTAGAATCGGATTCAAGTTCCAATAGAGTTACTTACTCAACTTTAGTTAAAATAGAGAGTAGTAGAAAATTCTAGTTTTGAGCAATATGAAGCATTCATATATAGAGTTAGTATACCTTGATTAACTAAACCAATTGAAACTACTCTTTATTTGACACGTCATAAATAATATTTTACATAAACAAAGTCTGTTTTTGTATTAGGGATGGATCCGGGATCATATAACTGGGGGACTACACTTACTCTAATTAAGTCAACATTAAAATTATCAATAGGAAAATATTTAGTTATTATTGTAATTATATTATATCTTATATATGTAAAATGTCCTTATTAACGATTTGATCAGCAATAATTACTAAAGCTTAATAGGATGGAAAAGTTCATTTAAAAAATTATTAAAAGTAATCGATATACTTCATAATAAGTTAAAAAAAAAAGAAACTAAATTTTTACCCTTTTATTATGCATGTTATTAAATGAAAATTAACTGTTAATTTAGCAAAAAATATATTAATAGATAAAACTTATGTAAGTTTTATTTTCAATAAAAATAGATTAGAAAAAATAATTGAATAAGAAATTACAAGTAACGTAGATTGAGAAACTCGACATAAATATAAGTATTGTATTATTTCTTTTTATTGCAACTTCATATAATTGTTGCATTAGCAATACTTAAAAAAAAAAATATTGTTTTGAATATAACTTATTAGGTAATTAATTATTCAATAATCTATATTCATTCGCAACATAAATTGTAAAAAGATTTACTAAATTAAGTCATATAATTGATATTATTTATTAATACTTTTTTGTGATAAGATTAGAATACTTTTAATATGGACGATGTAATTATTTTTATGGTCTTATAAAAAGTAGAATTTTAAGAGAATTTATTTAGTTGGATATAAGTTGTAATTAATGAACTTAATGTTATTAGTTGCTATGGAAAAAAAAAAAAGTTTAATAGATATAAAAATGTAAATGCCATTCAAGTAATAAATGCATTTTAAAAAGAAGAAGCAATAAACATAGAATTTAAACTCAAGGCCTAATGTTTGTTAAACAAATACTTAAGCATTAAGTTATACTTCATTTTATATTATATTTTACATTTTAAAAACTATATTTAGTATATAGTTTTTCTCCTTTTCTAAAAATTCTTACAAGTAACTTTTCTTGAGCTGGGTTGATCTAGGGTCCTTATTGGCGAAACCCTACCCCCCTTAGATTCACTCTTGTTTTGCATATTATACAAAAGTTAGGAGTGAGTAGGTATAGGATAGGAAGGGTAAGAAACTCTACCCATATCTTATATATGTTCACAGGCTTTTATATTTTGAACACACCTTGTGGCACATTGAAACAACCTTGTATCTTATACTCTATAGATTCTATAGGATATAAGGTACCTTATGGTATTTGTATTTTTTGTTTTCTTTATCTTCTTTCAAAATTTTATGTTGGATGCATAATTAATGTTAAAATTATAATTATATTATTGCTAAACTAGGCAATAATATTTTGCATAGGTTGCAACACATTTTAAATTAAGATAATATAAAACTTTGGCAAGTTATGCTTAAATTTCTTTTATTTTCTCTTTTCGAATAATTATCAAAATAAATTTTTATCAAACCACAACATTATTATGCATAGAACACAAAAATCATGAGTGAGTAATTCCAAATATATTAGAAAGTTAAAAATTGAGATAAAACCTTACTAGACTAAAGTACATAAAAGAAGAAGAAGGATGGAAAAAAGATAGTAAAAGAAAAGAAAGGTTTTTATCAAAGAAGAAGAAGAAGAAAGAGAGGCTAAATAATAGATATAAATAGTGTATAATGGTTTTATTATGAGTTGAGTTTTTTGTTAATTTTTCAAGACTAAAAAGAAGAAATAGTATTAATTTTTTATTTATTAATATTATTTAATTATTATTATAGGATATATATATATAAAGTACCATAAAACCTATGCTCTGTGTATTTTAGAATTTAGATTCTAAGGTAGGACATGGTACTTTGTATTCATACTCATACTCATACTTTATCTTTTAAGGAAAATTTTCGAAAAATTACTATTTAGAACTTATTTTGTAGCTCTTATTATTTACTCGGAATCTATTCGATGGATCAAGGTTTGGATGTATATAATGTACAATAAAGTTACTTGTTCAATTCTAATAAACATTGTAATTTGCTTAAAATTACAATAACAAAATTTGGTAGTTCTTCAAATTTGTTTGGTAATGGTATAGAGATTCAACAATAATGTGCAAAATCTTAGTTTTTCTTGAAAAGTTTTGAATTGTTCTCATTGATTCATAAATCTTGTTGAATTATACGAAAATCTTTTATGATCTATATAACAATTTGTATTTTATATTATTTGCAAGTTCTATTAGATTTCATGACCTTTCCCATGATTCTATCACTTCCGGATATACTAATCTAGTTTGTTGTCCTTTCTACTCATAATTATTTTTACCTTTTATCAATATCTTGTAATTTACTTGTTTCTTATAAACCACCTCACTCATTTTTAGATGTTCATATACTTAGTAAATAGTCTACAGAATTTGGAGCGTATACTTCTTCTTCTTCTTCTTCTATTTAACTACCAAGCTGCATTACTTACCAAAGTTCTGTATTTTTTTTTTTAAATTTAGTAATCGATCAATTAGCTTGTATTTGGCTTCACAATTTATAACTACTCTCATAATTTGTAATTTTCATCCTTAATCGTAAATTCTCCTGTAGGTTCTCTAAGCTTTGATGCATGCTATAGATTCATAAAAGAATGAAAATTTTTCTTCCCATAATTTTCCTGTGAATTCATATATATATATATATATACACTAGAGGACGATGTACTCACGTTGTATGTACACAAAATAAATAAAGTTATACAGTTTAATTAAATATATTATAATATTAATAGATAAAGAAGAGAGAGAGAGGAATAAATGTCACGCTCTGAACAAGAAGAGTTATAACAGTCCCGCCGTGTAAACTAATTTAAGATAGAAGCTGACCTCACAGCTGCTATCGTAGACGTAGTTTACATAAGGCGCATAACTCAACCAGCTTGAAACGTCTGTTCTGACATCTGTTAATATCTAAACCTGTGGTAGAGCTTATACAAAATACTTGTTCTATACAATCTGCTGTTTAGTACCATAACAGTAATTATACAAACATTTCACGTCCAAGGGTAAAGTTTACAATAAGAGTTTATTAAAAACCACAGGTTTTACGATCTATATACAATAAGTTAGAAAACTAGTGGGCTCCCAGGGAATTCCCATTTAGTTTTCTTCAAAACTTAAAGATAAGGCCAAAAGCTCAGGTTCAGTTAATTTTCTTGACCCTCACTTTCCCACACAACAGTACACTAACCTGGGAACGGTGGTACCTGAACATGTTGCCTTCACTCAACACCTATAAAAGAGTCTATAGGGATGTGAGCACAACTAGCTCAGTAAGTGGGGCGGACTCAGAAGAGTACTATACAATCACAAATAAGGTTAATAATTATGATGAAATGCAATGCAATCACTCAAATGAAAACATCGCACAGTGTTAACCGGTCCATTGTGAGGTTAGAGAAATTTCATCTGCTCCAACCCGGATTGAGGAGTTTCATCGCGACTCAAGTTAGACCAAACCCGGGCTTGTGCAATGGAGAACACCCCCCTCCCATGACCGCCTTCGAACCATGGCCCTCAACCTTGCCGCGACCTCCTCACCTATCACTTAGTTCGACTAAGGATGGGGAAAGGACCATTTCAGCTATCCTCATCGAAGGAAGTCGGTGTTTGGCCTAACACTCTTAATCGTTTCCCCTAACAGGTGATTATGCATGACCAATTACACTTTAGTCGAATAATCGTTAGTGTTAATCAGGGGTGACTAACAAGTTTACACAATACAGAATCCATGCAAATATGTAGAACAGTACACCAAGAAGTTGAACTCCTATCACAACTGAGTATCATTCACACACATAACATGCGCATAATCATCTAACTACGAACACAATCAGAAGTACTCTTGGGTCTCCGGATACTTTAAATAGTACCCAAACAGTGGTGAAGCTACCATCCCAACTTACTTGTTTAGATGTTCGCTATTGCTGACTTGAATTGTCAACCGTCTTTGGAAGGTTCTAATTATACAAAAGGTCCAAATTTAGTTTTCGTAATAATTACGAAAACATTAAGGTTTAATCTAAAATAGTTATATATGTATATTATTTCCATAATATGCAGTCATGTTATTACTATATATCGAATTAAATTATTAATTATTGATATTGTACATCATATATACTATTACGTATTATATATCGTTTTGATCGTATTGAAACGTACTTTTTATTTACTAATTCACGTTTTGATTCCGGTAAGGTTACCGAAATGTGTATATTTTTGAATATGTTATAGTTATAGGCTAAATTGCTTAAGGTTATCCGATTTCAACAAAACTAGTGTTATTGAGTTCGTATAGACTTAACGATATGTTTTACGAGTCCTGTTCCTAAAGATGGATTTTAACGGGTAGTTTGGATTTTTAATACAATTATACATAATTATATAAAAATGATCGTATTATGCGAAATTTACAGATTTAAATTATATTCTATCCAATTTATCCTTATATTGTAACAATATAAGTATTATTCAATTCTAATACACCTAAAGTGCATCCCGATCAGAAAATATTAATAATTATAATAAAAATCTCCATTTAACCCAATTCGATCAGCAATCCTATATATAGGTTTTATTTAACTATTTAACTCATTTTAGTCTATTAATATTACAAATACACCCCAACTTGTAATTTAAGCTATTTTACTTAATAAATTCGTAATAAATAGTTCAGATTACCCAATAATTCCCCGAAAATTTCTATGGGCTTCTAAAAATATAGGGAATTAAATTATCACTTGGTTTCAAGTTTTTGACCTATTGCCTATATTTTCGTATTGACGATTTTACCCCTAAATTTGATAAATTATCCAATTATAATTCTTTTAGCATCTAATTAATTTCAATCTGACTCAATACTATTATTATTTATTATAGATCAGTACATGTCCATTTCATCAATTAATTTCATAATTTCCTATTAAATTCATAATTTCAGCCTATTTTCGAGCTAATTTCAGGCCTAAAAATTTAATAAATATTAAAATTATTCAAATAAAAATTTGGGCTACGTAGAAATTACCTATATATCATACACATCCTACACAAAAATTTTTAGCTAGAAACAACATCATATAGTACATTTATTTCATAAATATATATTCGGATGAATTACAATTTCTTAATAAAGTATATTAAATATTACGAATTTTTCAAAAATAAAAATATCACATGAAAGAATATCTAAAATAACCTAAGTGTAATTTTTTTTCATAATTTTCTGAGCGGATTTACTATTTTTTAGAAATTATTGAAAAACATGGCAGAAATTTGACCTTAGTGTTCTTGGGTGCTCCGGTGGCCGGCAGCGGCTGAGCGGTTGTCGGACGGCCGGCACAGTGGATGGACCGTGTGGGTTTGGCTGGGTTTCACAGCAGATCTACTCTAGGTTAGGATTCCACACTTTCACTAATTTTTCTGTTTTTTTTTTCTAAATTTGTTTTTTTTTCCCACAATTTTTTCTAATTTTTCTTTCTAATTATTTCTGATTCCAAACTGGTAAAACTCTCATATTTGATGATGTTGGCTTTTTATAGTGCCTCAAAGTCGGTTAAAGGATTTTCTTTTAATTAATTCATATTTTCTTTTTCAAATTTCTTTTTTTTTTATGCATGAGGTGTCCTAAAGTGAAAATTTCACTTTTGATTCAGCACTCCACTTTTTCTTTTTTCCTGCCACACCTCCTTCTAGCAATCTCCAATGTTATTTAATTAATTTTTCTTTTTCTTTTATTAAATAATTACTTAAATATAGATATTATATGTTAGAATTAATTATTTAATTAATATACAAGTTTATACCCTATGTAAATAACATGTGAAATATATAACTTTACTCATATAATTAAGTTTCTAGCATATCTTTTATTTTTAGGATACATTCTAAAGTTAATTTCATGAATTCAACACAATAATTATATAATTACACAATTTTAGGTTAATTTACAAGTATAATTATTATTTATACCGGGTATACTCAAAAAATTACGTGTATTTTTTTATAGTAAATTATACTATATTATCTCATTTTATAGCTCAATCAACTTATCTCTAAGTTCTCGTTGCAATTTAAATTCAATTTTAGGAGTTCCGAATATTTTAAGGCTTTAGTAAATATTTCAATTTCTAAGGGCAAAATTGGGATTTCGGGTCATTATTACTAAAATCTAACTTCACTGTAATATCTCGACTAACTTTTTCATTCTAGTTGTAAAGTTTGGGTTCAATTGGATAAGTTATCTTAAAAGTTCTAAATCTGAGCTCGGTTGTCCTAAACTCAATTTTGGGAGCTTACAATAAATATTGGAGGAGAGAGAGAAAGAGAGAGAGAGGACTAGAGAATAGTTGGAATGTTGAAGGAGAGAGAGACAAGAGAGGAAGGTTATATTTTTTTAAAATCTTTAAATTGTTTTATATTTATAATCAAATATATTAAAGAATATTATTTATTAATAATCAAAATTTTATTTAAAAATTTAAATAAGTAAAAACAATTAAGATATTATTTCGACGATTACTTAAGATTTCATCCATTTTAATAATATATCTATATATATATATTTTCCTTCGTGTGTGTGTGTGTGAGTCTTGTGTGTGCATTTTTTGAAATGAAAAAATTAGTCCATGATTTGTAAACTTCCTTCAACTTTCTGTCATTTGCCTGCAAATATTCGTAACTCTGGCTAAAGATTTTATTTTGGCCTTTCCTTCAAGGAACCTTATCATCTTCCTTAGTGAATTTTTTAGTAAGTATTTTCTTATGTTTTATATAAAGAAAGACGTTAGAAAATTGGCAGTGTTCAAATCTCTTAGTCGTACTTTCATTAAAAATCCAACCTTGGAAGGGTTGGTTTAGTTGCCACTTAGTAGCAGTCAACAAAATTAAATTATGCCTAGGAATTGAAGTATGCATGATCCATAAAAGAGCGACATTGCATCCTATATTTTAATCCCATCACATCTGTATTGATGTTCATTCTAGGGTTTTGTCTGGGGGACCATCCAATAGTGGTCCATTATTGGCGAATTCAAATCTAGAACCCCTAAAAAAATTGGCTACAACTCACTGATCTTTTCATTGAAATTCATGAATGCTAAAATCCATGACAAATCCATGTAGGGCAGGTGGTGCGTGTCAGAAGGCCAATAATTATACTCTCACACGTATCTTCCCCTTTTCCCTTAATGTGGCTGCATATAATTAACAATTTCTCATATATATGGTGGTTTTTACTTACAACAAGATGAGATACTTGGAATGCTATATCTTTGATCTTCAAAACTCTTAATGAAATTAAGGACAAAATTTAACGTATTTGGGAGGGGAAAAAAAATTGTCATAGCAGATCTCCCCATACAATTTGATTTATAATCGTCCAATCAAATTGGTTTTTCTTTCAAGAAATTACTTCTTCAATATTAGTTCAGTTTGGGTTATTAGAATTAAATGGTCTATTCGCTTGCTTCATTCTTGTAGTAAGGGTAATTGTACCACCTTTTCTTTCCTAATATATATATATATATATCATAAGGAAGTATCTTTATAATTTATCTTATGAAAAGGTAAGGTTTATATCTCATGGTTCATATATTCTTAATTCTCTCACAATAATGAAGAAAACTTGGAACTAAATTTACTCGCTCAGGTAATTTTGCTTAGAAAAAACTATTCAAATAAAGGAGAGAATTAAGACAAATATAGATCAAACTAAAGATATTAAGCATAACAAACATTTTTTTAACTTCAAGGTAATTGAATTTTGATTGAGTTATTAATATGTTATTGATAATTGCTATACGGTAAAAATTATGAAAGTAAAGTAGATCAAAAAATCCTTCTTTCAACTTACCTAATAAAAAATCCTTCTATTCGCAATTGAAAATAGAACAAATCATATTTTCATACAATATCTTAATTGAATTATATGTAATGATATAAATTCGGTTTAATTCTATATCTACGTATGTCAAAATCCTAGGAACAACATAGTTAATAAATTTTTGGACCGGATGGAATTGACAAACAACCAATCCTTATAATATTGTTTATTAGTATCGAATTGAAATCGAAATGGGGCGTGGCCAAGTGGTAAGGCAATGGGTTTTGGTCTCGGTATTTGGAGGTTTGAATCCTTCTGACCCAGAAAATATTTAATATCTATATTAGTCTAATTTCTTTAGACTAAAAAAAAGATTATCTTTTTGAACTTCCTTTTACTTAAGAGTAGAAGTAGAATATTGGATTAAGAGTATAATTTTGGATCGAATATGGGTTCCAATGGAATGGCTGGAAGGAAAAAATAAATGACTATTCATGATTCAATGAATTATGAATTAATTATTCCATCAATAAGATTCTTTTAGATGAAACAACTAAAAACTCTGAATTAAAATAATGGAAGAATTTTATTGAATCATCTGAACTCCTTGACTTCTACATTTATCAATTTTTTATAGATCTATTTTTTAGTTCCTATAGACGGGATTTTTGTGAATCCATACGACTTTTGTTCTTACATTTCTTTGTTTCGAATCATTAGTTGAATTCATTTAACACTAATGTCTCATTCATTTTGGAGAATTGGAATTCCATTTTTCCTTTATTTGTTATTATGGCGTTTACTTTGTTTTATATCATCTAATTGTAATTTTATAATAATTTTTATTACTTAAAATCAAGTAATAGAGATTCTTTACTTTAGTAAAAGAATCACCATTCATTACAAAATTTTATATTTTTCCAAAAATGACTTAATTCCAATTTAATGACTACTGCTCCTACTACTATTGTCTCATCTACTGCCTTTGTCACCTCCAATTACCATTATCACTACCACTATCACCATCACTATCGTTACCATTGTCATGGTTACCATTGTCGCCATCGCTATCGTCATTACCATCGTCGATCGCCGACTGTCGACCGTCGACTATTGACTACCACCACCACCATCATCACCATCGCACCAGTAACTCAAAGCTACCACCATCGACTATTGCTATTGCAGTTATCGTCATTGCCGTCACCGTTGTTACCCACCTTCACCATCGCCACTATTATCGTTGTCATCGCTGACTACCACCACTACTGCCACTATTGCCATTGCCGCTACCGTTATCATTGCTGTTGTTGTTGCTATTGCCATCGCCATCGTTACTGGTTGGTTGAGAAAAACGATAAATAGAGGATAATTTAGTTATTAATGTTTTATTATGATATATTTTTAAATTACTTATAAATTTAACTAAATAAAATAATAGACGTTACATCTTTATTATATTTTATAGAAATTCTAATTTTATTCTCTTTTTATTTCATTCAGTAAAGTGAACGAGAATAAACAACCGTTGAAACATACGTGTGATTGCTTGATTAAAAATAGAAAAATTATTTACCATATACGTGTAGCTAAAGGAAAACGAAAAATATTTAAAGTGCACTTCAAATGTTTGTGTTTGTCTTTTTATTATTTTTACTTTAAGTATCTGAATGCTCAATTCGTGTGCTAAGTTTTGATGAAAATTATAGTTTGAATTACATCATAAAAATTGAAATTGTAAATGACCATTTATAATTTGTGTAAATAGTTTAAAATGGAAGCTGTGTAGAAGTTAACACGCCGAGTGTGTTGGAGATTAGTAAATAAGTGAATATTATATTCTTTTATTTCATTATGGATTTTTCTATGGTTCCATTATTATTTTTTAAGAGATTGATCTTGCCATTTATTTTATTCTTGATTTGTACCTTTCTAAGTCTAAACCATTGAATGAATTGCGAATTTAATAATTCAGGTTTAAAAAAAATGAGTCTGAATGAGGATATGATTGATTTTATAGAAATAAAGGATGGGACTGTAGAATCTCTCGTTTAACAATTTAAAATGGAAGCTTTGCAAATGTTAACAAGTAGAATGTGACCAAGATTAATATATCTATCTATCTATCTTTCTATAGGGTAACATTTTTCCCAACCATAACCATCCTTTTATTTTCTTTCTTTCTTTTTTTAATGAAAAATTATTCCTTTAAAACTTCTTATATTACACAAACACCCTTCATCTTTGTTAATTAGCACCTATACCCTTAGAATAGGCTTTGGATCCACATTTTTCAATTATGTGGCATTTGATGTTTATATTACCAAATACCCAGCCATCAGAGTAGTTAGTAGTTATTATGTTAGTTGTTATTCTGTTAATTGGTCAGATGTGTTAGTTTTCAGTTAGTCTTTTAGTTAGCTAGCATAGTTAGCTCTATAAATATCAAGTTGTACTATTTGATTCATTTTGATATAGTAGAGAATTCATCTTCTGCAATTCATTTCGTAAGATGGTAGTAGAGCCATTAGAGCTTTGGTCCATTGACTACTCTTTCTGATTGCTGAAACTCTGATCTCTAATCTTTCTTCGTTTTTTGATTTTTTATTTTTGTAATGTCAAATCAAATTCTTGACTACCTCACCAATCCTTCGAATCCTTTTTTTTTTTTTTTTTTTTACATCCTAATGAAAATCCATCTCATCAACTTGTTTCCACAATTCTAAATGAGAAAAATTATCATTCATGGTCAAGATCCATGTATATGGCATTGTTTCCGAAGAGCAAACACAAATTTGTTGATGGAACACTGTCAATTCTGCCAGCAACAGATCCGATGCATCAGCAGTGGATGAAATGTAATTCCATGGTGATTTCTTGGATTCTTCGATGCTTGTCACTTTCGATAGCTCAATTAGTCCTCTAGATGAGTAAAGCATAAGATATTTGGAAGGACTTACATGATCAATATAAACAACGTGACAAGTTTCGTATAGCTATTCTCCAAGAAGCCATATATGCATGTAAGCTAGGAGATCTTTCTATTTTTGAATATTATACGGAACTGATGACTCTGAAAGAAGAACTTGATACATTTATGCCTCTTCCAACATGTTCATGTTCGGAGCCATGTAACTGTGGTGCTTTTACCATAATCACATAGTATAGAGAAACATAACATGTAATTTGGTTTCTTAGAGGGCTTCACGATCAGTATAATCAAGTTTGATCACAAATTATGTTAATGGATCCAACTCCTTCAATTACAAAAACTCTTTCTCTTGTGCTTCAACAAGAACGAGAGTTTTCTAAATCAGTTTTGAGTGAAGTCAACAATGAGATGAAAATACTTAATATCTCAAACAATATTAGTAGTAAGAGGCAATCTTTTCCTCGTGGAAGTGCTGGATGAGGTGCTAGTACTAAGATAAACAGAGGAGGCAAAGTTTGTACACACTGTGGTCGAAACATTCATACAGTGGATATATGCTACTTCAAACATGGTTTTCTACTTGGATATAAATCCAAGTCTAGCATTGTGAATGTAGCTGCTGCATTTGATCAGTCTCATTCTACATCTGATGTGGAAGCAAGCTCTGCTAGAAAAGATCAGATTCAAAGCAAATACATGCTCACACAAGAGCGGTATTAGGGTCTTATGGCGCTTCTTCAGCAGTCAAAGATCAGTTCTTCTGCATAAAGATTCAACAGCTTCTCTTGTAAACACAAGATCCATACAACTAAATCCAGGTAACATTCTTTGTCACTGGATCTTAGATACAGGGGAAACGGATCATGTGTATTTCAATAAATCATCATTTGTTAATTTTCATATAATAAATCCGATCAAAATCAATGTGCCAAATGACACTTTTGTTACACCCTATTTTTCTGGATCTATCAAGATAAGTCCTATAGTTATTTTGACAAATGTCTTGTATGTACCTGAGTTCAATGTTAACCTGATTTCTATCCCGAAATTAGCTTCTTCACATGACTGCACTGTCACATTTCGTCACTCATCTTGTTACATCTTGCAGAACCAGTTTCAGAAAATGATTGGTACAGCTAGAAAGGATTGGAGGACTTTACAAGATAGATGTCGCAAATAATTATGTAGAGGATTTAGGTATATACAATGTTTCTGGTAGAATTTCTTTTTGTAATACAAATAAACTAACGAATGAGCCAAATGTTTGGCATCTCAGGCTTGGTCATTTGTCAAATAATTGTTTGAAAAATTTTTCTCATTCTCATTCATATGTTCCATTTACTGATAGTGTTTTACATGTGCAATTTGTCATTATGTCAAGCAAACGAAAGCTTCCTTATTCTTTAAGTACCACCAAAACCAACCAATTCTTTGACATGATTCATGTTGATATATAGGGTCTTCTTGCTATAACTTCAATTCAAGGTTTTAGATATTTTCTTACCATAGTGGACAATTTTACTAGATTTACAAGGGTATGTTTTCTAAATAATAAAGTTAAAGTTAGAATGACGTTGTAGAACTTTATTGTAATGCTTGAAAAGCAATTTGATGTGAAAATCAAGGTTTGAGGGAGTAATAATGGTCTTGACTTTCTCATGCACAACTTTTATCAAACAAAGGGGAATGTGCATCACACTAGTAGTGTTGAAACACCCCAACAAAATGGGGTTATAGAACGAAAACATCAATACATTTTAAATGTAGCATACGCCTTATTCTTTCAAGCTTTCCTACCTAAGAACTTTTGGTCATTTGTTGTTATACATGATGTTCATATTATAAATAGGTTGCTAACTTGATAGGAGTCAACTCCTTAGACCAATCACGTACAGTTGAGAAAGAGGACTTTAATGACTTATGCGAAGGATACTAACTCGAAGCTTCATCCAAGATGAAGATTCCTATTCTGACTTCATCTTTCACTCTACTACCAACCTAATCACTAAGCTCACATGAGTGCCAACATAGTTTCTAAGTAGTTGAGCAGATGTATTAACCTATTGAGTAGCCATACCATAACCTACAAAACATCTGAACAAACTAGTCTCAAATGTTGTTCGAGCCAAGCTCTCGAGTTGACTAGCATTTGACCTTAGTCTAGTTTGAACTACAAGATACCTAACTTGAAGGGGATTTGGACATCCTTGAGTGATTGAGCTCCGACATGAACCAGATTAGGTTAGCTCTAACTATAGACCCCTTTCTTCATTTCAATTGATTTGTACTATACTCTAAATCGCTAACCGCACAACATTCTAGATGATTCTTTACTTTGTTGTACATAATACTCTTTATCTCTTTTACCCTTTTTAGTATGTTTCATGCATTATTTGTAAATTACCCTTCTTGTCTTTTTATGTATGTATTGTAACCCTAGTGGGGTAAGTATATAAACCCCTATTAATTGTATAAAGACATCATCATCATTATCTTATTATTAAATATTATCAGTTTCCTTATTGAGCAACCTTAGTGTTCTCACTCTCTCTTAACTCTTATTTATTCCCTTTAATAAGGAGTAGCGGTGAATGACCTTATAGTTCGGATCAGTGAGTTATATATGGTGAATTGTAGGTTGAGTAAGATTAGTTGGTATGTCATATCCGATTGGTAGCTACTCGGATTTACTAATCCCCTTTTGTTTTCTTTTAGTTCCTTTTTGTTGTGGTACTCATTTGTGTGTTCAACCCTAGAGATGCATCAACTTTATTGTTATTAGAGCACAGTTTCAAAAGGGAGTGTTTGAAGTTACAATGAAGTTTTGGTTTGTGTTTGCTATTAGTGGTTGTTGTGTTCCTATTGTAGCCTCTTCAGTGTGTTTGTGTGTTAGTAAGTGTCATTTCTATTGTTACTTTGTTATACTCTGTATTTCATTACGAAAATATAGCAAGTGCATTTCTGTTGAGTTTGAGTGAGTGTTAAGTGTTGAAGCTGTTAAGAGCGTGTAGGTAGAAGTTTTGAGTAATAAAGTAAAGAAGTGTTTTTCGTGTATTGTGTTGTTAATCTGTTGTAGAAGTATCACACTATGTCAAATTTGAGTGTTCAAGGTATTATTAGTGACCAGGGTAGCAGTGCTCATGTTGGTTGTGGTCATAATGGTAGTAACATTCCTGAGTCAATTGATGATAAGCTTGATAGATTCACTAATCTTGTTGAGAGTCTGGTTACTGTGATGTAAGTTAATAGACAATAATCTTAGGATGTACCACATCATAACCTACCTTAGAATGTTCTAGAGAGACGTTATGGTCAAGGCGGCTAAGCCAATCGCTTGATTTAACCCTATCGAGTTGGAGGAGTTGCAAATCGGGTTGCTAGATGAAGGTTAGAGTTAAAGGAGATAGAAGATGATGTTGATGAGGAAGATGTGGAGACTGACGGAGAAGAAGGAGAAGAGGTTGAATACTACTGAAAATAAGAGTAAGGATGTTGAGCTCCTCAAGGACTTGACAATGTTAAGGTCTAAATCCTACCCTTTAGTGGAAACGGAGATGTAGATAAATATTTAGAGTAAGAAGATAAGGTAGAGAAGGTGCTTGATTATTATGAGTATACTGATGCTGTTAAAGTACGACTTGCTACACTTGAATTTTTAAGATATGCTACCATGTGGTGGAAGAATTTAAACGTGGCTAGAGCAAGAGATGGACGATGAGGTGTAAGAATTTGGGATGAGATGAAGAGATTGTTGAGAGGGAGATTCATGCCTGAGACCTACTTGTAGGACACATTTGCCAAGTTGTAAGAACTTTGCTAAGGAGGCTAATCTATTGATGACTATGTGAGAGAATTCCAAATGCTGATGATTTGAGTCGACGTAGATAAACCTAAGGCTCGCATGGTGTGGAGATTCATTTCTAGACTCAAATATGAGGTTCATAATATTGTAGAAAGTAAAGAGGTTTTATACTCTAAAAGAGACAATTAAGGTAGCACAAAGGGTTGAAAAGAAGAGAAGAAATGCTTCAAGCCGACCTGGGCTAACATTTTCTTGAGCCCTTGTTCCACTTTGACCTGCTCATTCCCAATTGAGGAGACCTTCCTAAACTGAGGAAAGATGTAACTGACTTGATGATAGCCAAGTAGGTCAACACGGCCGAGCATGCCAACTGAGCCAAACTGAGGATAAGCTGACCTTGAGGACATATGAGAAGGGACAGACCTCTAGGCAGAAGACCAGCGAAGTAAAGTACTTTAAATACTTGAGCTTTAAGTACATGGCTGTCGAGTGTTCGAATTGACGTACTTTGGTGCTCTGAGGAGATTTAGTGGATAATATGGATAAGAGTAAGCTAGAGGAAGAGAAGAATACTGGAAAGGTTGAAGCTAAAGAAGAAGAGGAGACCTGTGTTTATATTGACTAAGGAGAAGTGATGACTTAGTACTGAGACGAGTGTTGAGCTCTTTGCCAAGCTTTGAGGAAGACTAAAGAGAAAATTTATTCCATACAAAATGTACCATTAAAGGATAGTTGTGCATAATCATAGTAGACGGAGGAAGTTATACCAACGTTGTTACATAGCCCTTTATGTAGAAGTAAGGATTGCTGGCCTCTAAGTACTCCCGACCTTACAAGCTACATTCACTCCATGATAAGGGTGCTCTATATGTCACAGAGTAAGTAATTGTACTGTTTAGCGTTGGGAATGTATATAGGGATGAAGTGTTATGCAATGTTGTCCCCATGGGAGCTTTACATCTATTGCTTAGAAGACCTTAGTTGTTTAACCGACATGTTACTCACGATGGATATAAGAACACCTATGCCTTTGTTAAGGATGGGAAGAAGATTGTATTGCAACCTATGGCATAAACCTAAGTGAATGAGACCTGTAGCCAGCTCACCCGAGTTAGTAAGAAGAAAGCCTTAGTGGTGAGCTAAAGAAAGCTCTAAGCTACTAAGAAGGCTGATGAGATTATGTTTTTGTTGATTAGAAGACTATTGGAGATGAGAGATTTGGAAGAAGTACTTGAATAGATTCGAAGGTTAATAGATGAGTTTTCACACTTGTTTCATGAAGAGTCGTCCCATGTACTACCCCCAATCTAAGGTATAGAACATTGTATTGATTTGCCACCAGGTGTAGCTTTACCGAATTGACTTGCTTATAGAATGAACCTTTAGTAGGTTGTTGAATTGAAAAGGCAAGTGGATGAGCTTATAGAGTGAGGTTACATGAAGGAGACATTAAGTATTTGTGCTGTACTAGCTTTACTCGTCCTAAAGAAGGATGGTTCATGGTGCATGTGCATTGATAGTCGAACGATCAACTGTATCACTATCCAGTACAGATACCCAATACTAATGCTTAATGACATGTTAGATGAGTTCATGGTACCAAAATATTTTTGAATATTGATTTGTGAAGTAATTACCACCAAATTTGCATGAGATTAGGTGATGAGTGGAAGACTACCTTTAAGATGAGGTATAGTCTCTACGAATGGTTAGTTATGCCATTCAAACTTACAATGCGCTAAGCACATTTATGAGGTTTATGAACCATGTGATGTGCCCTTTGATAAGAAAATGTGTGGTCGTGTACTTTAATGATATATTGGTTTATAGTGTTAACTTGAATAACCATGTTTAATATCTTTGAGCTGTTTTTGACATTTTATAAGCTAAGAAGTTGTATGGGAACCTGAAAAGTGTACAGTCCATCAAGGTGAAGTAGTTTTTCTTAGATATATAGTATCAGGAGAATGAATCTGAGTAGATGAGGAAAAGGTCTGAGCTGTCTTAAAGTGGCTGATATCGAAAAATATTACCAAAGTTTGAAGTTTTCATGGTCTAGTTTCTTTTTATAGAAGATTTATTATGAACTTTAATACCATTGCAGCCCTATTGGCCGAGTTGACGAAGAAGAGTGATGGATTCCGATGGAATGACTAAGTTGAGTAAAGCTTTAGGAAGATCAAAGAGAAGCTCACCTCTATCCCTGTCTTGTCTTTACCCGATTTTGACAAGTTGTTTGAGTATGAATGCAATACGTTAGGCATTGAAATTGGTGCCATCTTGATGCAGGAATGATGACCAATTACCTACTACAGTGAGAAGCTCAGTGGTGCCGCATTGAACTATTTTGTGTATGAGAAAGAGTTGTCTTCTTTTGTTTAAGCTCTTACTATCTAGCAATATTATTTACTACTATAAGAGTTTGTAATTTATATTGATCATGAGTTATTGAAGCATCTCGGGAGTTAGAATAAACTTTTGAAGAGGTAAGCCAAGTGGCTAGAGTTTATGGAAAATTTTCCTATGTAATTCGACATAAGAATGGAAGTGCTAATGTGGTTGTCGATGCTTTATCATGTTGGCAAACCTTATTGACCACCTTATAGATGAAATTATTGTGATTTTCACTTATCATTGAGTAGTATGCTCGTGAACCCCAGTTTGGCCCCATTGTAGAGCAGTGTGGAAAAGGAGTTATTGTTAGAGGATATTACTTTAAAGAGGACCATTTATTCAAGGAGAGAAGACTACGTCTATTGAACTATTTGACAGGTGAGATGTTGGTTAGGTAAGCTCATAGTAGTGGATTACATGGTCATTTTGGAGAGCCCAAAACAACTAATTTATTGAAAAAAAAAAAACTTTTACTAACTTGGTTTGGCCAAGGATGTCCATAAGGTAGTCAGTAACTGCAACGTATGTAAGAAGACCAAGGGAAAGAGAGAGCCCTATGGAGAGTACATGTCTTACCAACACCGACCTTTCCTTAGGCTGACCTTAGCATGGACTTTGTCTTAAGATTGCCTCAGATATCCAAGAGAAAAGATTTAATCTTTGTTGTAGTGGACTACTTCAGAAAAATGATACATCTCATCCTGTGCCATCGAACTAACGATATTTTATATGTTGCCGATTTGTTTATATAGGAAGTTGTTTGACTATGTAGAGTACTAAAAACAATTGATTTAGATCGCAATACTAAATTCTTAAGCTATTTTTGGAAAACCTTTTAGAGAAGACTTAGGAGTAAACTTGTGTTCGGACTGATGGTCAAAATGAAGCGATGAACAAGACGCTAGGCAATTTACTTAAAGTTGTTGTGGGAAAGAACTTAAAGGAATTGGATCTGTGTCTATTAGTTGTGGAATTCGTGTATAACCAACTTGTCTACAGCATTACTAGGAAGATGCCATTCGAAGTCATCTATGGCCTCAACCTCAGCATTCCACTCAATCCAATCAGTACCCCTACGGTTGTTGAAGAGAGTCAACCTGGAGTCGATCGAGCCTAAGAATTACATGAGTTACATTGGTCTGTGGTAAGGAAGATTGCCAAGTTCAAGAAGAGACAATAAGAGATCAGTAGTTGTGGCAGTTAAACTATTTATTTTAAACCAGGAGACTTAGTATGAATTCACCTTAATCGAGAACAATTTTCACACCTGAGATAGAGTAAGTTATCTCCACGAGCTGATGGTCCATTCAAGGTCTTGAATAAGATCAATTGCAATGCCTACTAGATTAAATTGCTTGAGAACTACAGTATTACGTCTACCTTTATTATACCTGACCTAATTCCTTACTGAGCCTAATTCCCCAACGAGCCCGAAATCACTCTAGATTTAAAAAAAAATCTTTCCGACCCTTAAGTAGATAATAGGAATCAACTCTTTAGACCAATCATATATAGTTAAGCAAGAGGACTCTAAGGACTCACGTGGAAGATACTAGCTTGAAGCCCCATCTAAGATGAGGATTCCTACTTAGACCTTCATTTTTCACTCTATTGTCAACTCGATCACCGAGTTCACATGAGTACCAACATGGTTTCTAAGCAACCGAGTAGATGTATTGACCTATCGAGTAGCCATACCATAACCTAGACAGCATCTAAACAAACTAGCCTCAAATGTTGTCCTAGCTGAGCTCTTGAGTTGACTAGCATCCGATCCCAATCTAGATTGAATTGCGAGATACTTAACTTAAAGGTGATTTAGACATCCTTAAGTAATCGAGCTATGACTTGAACTAGATCAAGTTAGCTCTGATTGTAGACCCCTTTCTTCATTTTAATCGAATTGTACTATACTCTAAACCACTAACCACCATGATACAGACCCGTGGATGGACACATGAACCCAATATCACACGTAACCAAAGGGGTGGGTCTAAACCGCAAGACGGCTTAAAAGATAAATGATAGTTGAAGGTTAAGCAGGGGGTTCCTATATACCTACGAAGGATATGATACACCAATGCCTCACAAGAGCTTAGGTCGTACT
Organism: Lumnitzera littorea; assembly: GCA_024138015.1. Taxonomy (NCBI): domain Eukaryota; kingdom Viridiplantae; phylum Streptophyta; class Magnoliopsida; order Myrtales; family Combretaceae; genus Lumnitzera; species Lumnitzera littorea. Next base: position 20,989,251 of record JAMXBB010000012.1, read on the forward strand.
TGATATAATACATAAGTATGGCCAGAGGTCATTCACCACTAGTTTACGCTCGAATGGGTTAGATAAGAGTAGCTCAAGAGTAAACTTAGCTGAAGAGTGAAAAAATTCAGTGTTTTCTTTGTATTCTAATGATTCAACTTTTATAGTGACGGTATTTATATCATTCTATTAGGGTAAATCCTAAGCTATAGAAATTATAAAAGAATGGTCCTCACTTGCTAAAAAAAACAAAAGAGGATAATTTACAAGGAAAATATGAAATCGTACAAAAGAAGGAATGTGAACGTCCTTTAGTAGAAAGGACAGTACGGATGTTAGTAAAGGACAGTGCATACACGTTTCTATGGTGATTCTGACAATATTGTGCCTTGGGCAGGTGTGGGCCTTGGTTTAGGCCTATTTAGCATTAGAAAGGGTTGGATAATGGTTGGTTCAAGGATGGTTTACATGGGGTTGATTTCAAATGGACAGCTCCTGACAGTTTTGATCGGCCTCGGCAACAGTGGGGATTACTGCATTCAGATTTGGCACTGGGGCTATAGTTTAGTGGAGTGTTCAGTTTGGCATGCTGGTTGATCACCTTGGCAACATCTTGGTTGATATGAGAGCAAAGTAGCTTGGTAGATCGAACTAGGGCAAACACTGCTCCTCGGTACTTAACTCACCTCGAACAGTTCGATAGACCACCTGAGAGAGCTTTTGGGTTTGGGAGCGTGTAATCAGTCTTTGATCCCTATCACACCATACAACGTGTGTCTTCTAGCACAACATTCTAGACTAATTCTTTACTTTTTCATATAGAATACTCTTTATCTCTTGTACCCTTTTTAGTATGTTTCATACATTATTTGTAAATTACCTTTTTTTTTTGTCTTTTCATGTATGTATTGTAACCCTAATGGGGTGAGCATATAAACCCTCATTAATTGTACGCAGACATCATCATCATCTCATTATTGAATATTATCAGTTTCCTTATTGAGCAACCTTAGTATTCTCATACTCTTGTGGCTCTTATCTATTCCTTTTAATAAGGAGTAGTGGCGAGTGATCATATAATTTAGACTGGTGAGTCATATCTGGTGAATTATAAGCTAAGCAGAATTAGTTGGTGCATCATACCCAATTGGTAGCTACCCAAATTTGTTAATCCCCTTTTGTTTTCTTTTGGTTTCTTTTTGTTGTGGTGTTCCTTTGTGTGTTTGACCCTAGAGATGCATTACAACTCATATTCTAGACAACAAATTACCTTATGAACTTTTGTTTAATGAAGTTCCTGAATTAACTCTTTGAAAAGTTTTTGGGTGTTTAGCTTTTGCTAGTGCTTTAGTTATAAGGCACAGTAAGTTCTCTCCAAGAGCTACTAAATGTATATTTTTAGGCTACAAGGATGGTATTAAAGGTTTTCTGTTATACAATTTACATTCTCGAAATTTTCTTATTTCCCATAATATCCACTTTTATGAGCATATTTTTCCATGTCAAAACACACAACCATCAATAGGTAGTTCATTTAGTTCACAAGCACAATGGTTTCCTCATTCTACCTATCCTCTTGATAATCTCTTCAATGTTCTGTCTCAATCTTATGTTCCTAATGCTAATGATAGTCTTGAACAGCTACCAAGTAATGTTGTTAAATTTGAGCGTTATGTGTCTACACAATCTTGCAAACCTCCCAGTTATTTGTGAGACTACCATTATGGTCTTTCAATGTCTATAGTTTCTACCAACATCTTAGGTACTCCATATCCTCCTTCTTCTTATCTGTCTTATGATTGTTGTTCTCCCAAACACACTGCTTTTTATTATGCTATTTCCTCTTGTTTTCAACAAAAAATGTACAAAGAAGCAATTGAACATGATTGTCAGAAGGGTGCCATAAATTTTGAGCTTCAAGCACTTGAGCAAAATGTAACTTAGACTATAGTTGATTAACCACATGGCAAGCAACCTATTGGGTGTAAGTGGGTTTATAAGATCAAACATAAGGCAGATGGTTCCATTGAATGATACAAGGACGACTAATTGCAAAAGGCTTCCATAAACTAAAGGAATAGATTATTTTGAAACTTTTAGTCTTGTGGCCAAGATGACTATAGTTTGTTTTCTTCTTGCTTTCTTCATCAATAAGATGTTAATAATGCGTTTTTACATGGGGACTGACATGACGAAGTTTACATGACTCCTGCTCCTAGTTTGATTTTATCTCATCTAAACATGGTTTGCAAGCTTAAAAAATCATTATACGGTAATGCGTCTCCAAGGTTGGACACATGAAGAGGGACTACAATGAACCAAAATAAGGAAATAGAATGGGGGTTTTAGCAAATCCGTGAGCTATTGAGCTGGATATAATGCACTAATAAGATCCAACACTACCTAATGCTTGTCGGATGTAACGCATCGGTCTGAGTGATAGGGTTGCTCACCACAATCCTTGCTAAAGGGGTTGATAAGAGTAGTTAGATGAGAGTTTTCTAAGAGAAAAGTCTTAAGGGATTTTCATTAATTGTCCAAAAGTTTGCTAAAACCCTATACAAGTATTCTATTTATGCAAAGTGGTAAAGTTATAAATAAAATGACTAAAGGATGCCTTAATGGCATTCCATTAATTACTAATAAAACATGAAGACAACTTATGGAAAATACAAAAAATAGGAAATCTAAATAATAGAAGTAAAATAGATAGTCAATTGAGATTTTTGCGTAAGGGGTTGATGTTGGATTCCTAAGAGTTATTGGAGACCCTAAAGCCTCGACTTGGGTGGACTTAAGCTTCTAGATGGTCTTTCTTGTCCGGGGCTAATCTGATATACCCTTGGTCGACCTGATGTTGTTAAGGCTGACCCCAAATGGCTAAACCGACTGAGTACGGTAGTGATCGGCCCGAGGCCGACTTAAATGATAATAGCTGACCTTGCTTAGTCAGGCCAATCTGATATAGTTAGTGATTGACCTTGCATGACCAAGTTATTCCGACATGGACATGGCTGACTTGTTTGGAGTTAACTAACCAAACCAAGCAGAATTGGTTGAGTCGAGATGTTATGGAATAGCTGGGCAGTCTTGCCATGATTGAGCAGGTCTTGGTCAAATGGGCTTGGGTAAGCATATCGACTTTGGTAAAGTAGAGTAGACGGGAAGGGTAGGATAGTCCTATAGAGTGGAACAAGTTGGTAGTGCAAAGGATGTTAGCAAGGCAAGACAGTACCGTTTGGACCAAAGTTGATTGCACCTGAGTAGATCTAGCAGGGTAAAGCAGACTTGAACAGAGTAGGGTGGGGGTGAATCTAGTATAGTAAGGAAGACCTGGCAAAACATGGCATAAATAGTAGGCCTAGACAGAACTTACAGAGCACGTTAGGTCTTCTAATATTTTCAGAGTTCATAATAGGTTCGTGGGAGAGCTCGGTTAGGATAGAGTAAGATACATTCAATGTTACAAGGTATGTCATTGGATTGGTGCCTGGAATCCTATCATATGGGCTTAAACAAGCTAGCAAGCAATGGAACGCTAAACTTACAACATCTTTGGTTTCTTTATGGTATACTCAAAGTTATGCCGATTACTCTTTATTTGTTAAGAGTTTTAATAATTCATTTAGTACCTTACTTGTGTATGTGGCTGATATTGTTCTTATAGGGAATGACATGTCTTAAACATAGCTATGAAGAAGTTTCTTGATAATACATTTTGAATTAAAGATTTAGGACCCTTAAAAATTTTTCTTGGTTTGGAAGTTAGCCATGCTTCACAAAGGATTATTCTTAATCAACGAAAGTGTTGTCTTGAGCTTTGGGGATGTAAGCCAGCTTATACTCCCATGAAGACTACTTGTAGACTTTAAGAAAATTAGGGTGCACTTTTGCTTGATCCATTTAATTATCACTATATGATTGGAAGGTTGCTTTATTTGACTACAACTCGCTCGACATTTCCTTTGCTGTACAACAACTTAACCAGTTTGTAAATGCTCCCAAAATAACTCATTTTACTACTGCTTTTACAATCATTCGTTATCTTAAGAGTAATCCAGGCCTTAGCTTGTATTTCTCTTCTTCAACTGAACCAATTTTGCAAGGCTTTTCTAACTTTGATTGGGCACAATGTCTTAATAGTAGGCGTTTTATCGTTGGATTTTGTGTTGTGCTAGGAGACTCTCTCATTTCATAGAAATCAAAGAAATAGACAATTGTGTCTCATTCTTCCTCTGAAGCAGAGTACCATGCTTTTGCTTCACTTACTTATGAGCTGTAATGGATCAAGTATATTGCTATTGATCTTCATGTCCCTATCTTTGGTCCCATTTCTATTTATTGTGATAGTCTTTCAGCTATCCACATTGCACAAAATCCTACCTTTCATGAGCATACTAAACACATTGAAGTTAACTATCATCTTATTCAACATAAGCTACAAGACAGGCTTATTCATCTACTTCCTATTCCATCCTCATCACAGCTAGTTGATGTACTTACCAAGCCAATGCATCCACAGGTTTTCCACAACAATATTTCTAAGTTGGGACTTGGTGGTATTACCAAATACACAACCATCAGAATAGTTACTAGTTACTCTATTAATTGATCAATTGTGTTAGTTTTTAATTAGTTGGTTAGTCTATTAGTTAGCTAGCATAGTTATCTCTATAAATAGTAGGTTATTTTTCTCCCACATAGAAATATTTAGAATAAAAGACCTGCTTTGTCATTTGAATTGTTGACGTGATAAACAGCCAATCTGGTTGTTTAATTTTAATCTAATCTAACCAAATATGCATGTTTGATCTAAATCCATCCCAAAATCAATAGCTAAAGGCACTTGATCTAGCAATATATTGAAAACAGTCGAAAGAAGAATAATGCAAATGAAAATTTTCAAGTAGAATGACGAAACTAAATAATTCAAAACAATCAAATCTCAAATAAGCCAAAGTCATCATGGTTTAGTAGTATGAATATTGGTCTTCTAACAGGATAAATCAAGTTTGCATCTTCTTCCTCTAAGTTGTAATCTTGTAATGTTTATTGGCAAGAAGTAAAAAAAGAAAAGAAAAAGTAAGGATAAATAAACTTAACTACTAAAGACAAAGTAAAACTGAATTTTCTTTCTTTTTTTATTTTGTTGGAAAAATTATGTAATATTCATTTTGCAATATTTGCATAATTCATAATTTTTAAAGCCAGCATACACATTTGTTGTCCTTGAATTCTACACCAATTAAGGTCCAAAATTTAAAAATGCTAACTAATAGAAAAAGAAACACCCTTAGTTAAGGCCATTGTAACCATTAATCTTTTATCGAGATGGATCAAGGTTCAAATCCCTTCTCTCCCAAAGTTGTAACTTAGTTTGCAAAAAAAAAAAAGAAAAAGAAAAAAGAAACACCAATAGCATCTTTACTACATGAAAATCAAAATTTTAAGTAGATTTAGTTACCTTCTAAGATTGTCTTCACAAATCATATTACAATTACTTTTTTATTTTTTTTTTTTGCCAACTATGGAATAGTTGGCACATCCCAGTGTAGCCTCTATTTCAACATTGAAGAACTTCATCAAGATTAAAGGAATGTTGTATTATAAAGGCCCGGAAGGTATATTGTCCCGTTGCATTGGAGCTAAAGAGGCTCGCCTCAAATTAGACAAATATCACCAAATTTGGTGTGGAGAGGAGGGATTGCCGCTATATTGTTGTATTCAATATACAAGTTGTTATTGGCCTTCGATGGTGAAGGATAAGCTCTAAGTTCAAACACATTGTCCCAAATGTTTTGAGTTACCTAATCAAGGTGAATGCAATTTTGTATCTAGCATGGGAGATTGAATGTGTCTGTACATTGACTACTTAGAAAATAATGTGCTACCTATGAATAGTACGGATGCCAGACTTGTAAAGCGTAAGGTCAGGAAATATCTCATGCATGAGGGTAAACTTTATAGGATATCATTCATGGGGAAACCCTTAAAATGCATTGCCCCTCTTGAAACAAAAATGGTTTTGACCGAGGTACACATTGGAGAGCGCAGAAAATATTAGGGAGGAAGAAAGTTGTATTATTATTTTCTCAATAGGGGGTATTATTGGCTTATAATGGAGGTAGATGCATTCAATTTCACTAAGAGGTATGCCATTTGCCAACAACATGGTGATGCTATTCATGTCCCCACTGTCACACTTTACAGTATTATGACTCCTTAGCCTTTTCACACATGGGCGTTTGATCTCATTAGACCTATACATCCTTCATCAAAGGGATAGATTTAGATCTTGGTCAAGACATAGTGCTTTACGAAATGAGTGGAGGTAATTCCCTTGAAGAAAGCGACAGGACCAATTGTTGCAACTTTTATAAAGGAGAACATTGTATGCCAATTTGGGATCCCTAAATACATCTTTTTTGATAATGGAACTCCTTTTATTAATTCTCATGTTTGACAATTACTGGCTTTTTACAGTATTAATTATCTTAAATCCATGTCCTACTATCTAAAAGGGAATGGGCAAGCCGAAGCAACAAAGAAAAGTTCATTGAATGACATGATAAGTTGCCATTGGCGCTTTGGACTTATAGGATGTTAAAATGAAGGCCAATGTAAGCGACTCCCTTTTCGTTGGTATACGAAGTTGAGATGGTGGTTCTAATAGAAGTTTTGATCTCATCCTCCAGACTGGCCATAAATGCTGAGCTTGAGCTCAATATATTACGAATGATAGACTTGGAAGCATTAGACAAGAGGCATGACACTGCCAAACATAATCTCATTAACTATCAACATAGACTTAGAGTGGCTTACAATCATCTAATGAAGAAGAGATTATTCCAATAGAGTGATATTGTACTTCGTGCAGCTAGGCATGTGCGTCAAGGTATTTCAATGTTGAAATTTACACCTAAGTGGGAAGGGTCTTTCATAGTTGAAGAGATACATGAAAGTGGCTATTGTAAGCTCCGAAATCCCAGGATTGATGCCATTACAACACTTATAAATTTCCAATACATTAAAAAGTTTCATATGTAAAAAGTATGATATATTACCGTTCAAATGAAATAAGTGGCTTTAGTCATATGAGCTTGCTTTTAGTCAATTGTCTTTCTAATTGACATTTATCAAATGAAATAAGTGGCTTTGCCACCTAAGTGCGCGATAATCTTGAGTTAATGTCATGCTGACCAGTAAGAGTATTGCTTCGTAGGCGCATAACGTGATATCTTTTATACACAACCCAATTTCACTATCTTAGACTATATACAGACTCATGTCAATGGGGTTAAGAAGTGGGTAATACCCCCTTAAAACATTGAATGTTGCTTCTATTGATGACCGATTGCAAATTACAGTTAAATGTTGTTTGCAAATAAAATGCGCAACATTCTATTCTCTATTCTTTTAAATGAATTCTTAAAGCCTAATCTAAAGTTATTATGGTATACATCATGATTGTGCTACTAAATATAATGCGTACTATAACTATTATGCCATCATTAATGCTTATAAAAGAATTGAGTTGATACGATGATTCACCTAGCAACATAAAAAGCATGAGAAAGCGCAAATAACAAAGGACAAGTGTTCTATTCATTTGGTTTCTATGAACATGCATAAAAGTTCAAAACATAAATGGAAAGACTCAAAACAATGATCACTGACGATGAAGCATTGATCTAATGGAAGTTTTGCGATCTATGTTTCTAATACACTTTTGCATTTCCAGCTTAACCTCTTTAAGTTCAGCCTCAAGTCAATCATTTCACTCCACAATGTCTTGTGATTCTAGCATCTTTTAGGCTTTAAAGGCAATCATCTCTATATTTGGTAATTTGAAGTATAAGGTATGTGCTCCAGCAACACTACTCCCCAATAGCTGCAAGTCTTGAGTAGGTATTGATTCTTAGGATTTGTCTAGAAGTGAAGCAGTTTTCTCGAGGAAGCTTATTATAGTATTCATCACTTTAGTACTAAGACAAATTGATTTAACCTAGAAATCACTCTCCATAGCTCGTAAGTCCTCTAGAGGCTTTAAAAGATCTAATGGAATTGTGAACTTATGAATGAAACGTATGCCCTGGAAGACTGAGGTGCCTCTACTACCATTGTATGTGATACACTTCCCTCAATTTGCTTTGATACCTCAACAACTAAAATAGGGTCGGTATTGTCATGAGCCGCTGGCGAAGCAATCTAACTGTAGATTAGGGTAATATCATCGACTGCAACGGTACCTGAGGAAATACCATCTATTATACTATTCGGCTGACTATCAAAGAGTCTTATTGCCCTCAGAACCTCAGTATACTCTTGGATATCAGGTTCCTCTAAGTGTATGGCCTCATGGTCATCTTAATCAATAATATTGCTTAGCTCTTTCAAAGCTTGAGTTTGATTTTTAGTTCGCTGTTGTGATTGATCCGCTTCAATGACGGTTTAGTCTTGAATTTCCTCTTGATCACCAATACTACTTGATGGACTATCTCCATTCCTACCTTCATCCATATCGTCAGGAGATTCGTCAGTATCTAAGGACTCATCATCACTTTTACCATCAATTGCAATCTTAATGAGATGATCATTTGCTTGAGGCGCTTTCCCAAAACCATGTCGGATAGGGAAAGGAGAAAGGATGGAAGGGAGCTTCTTGGATGTTTTGTCATTCTTCAAAGTAGGAGTAACATTCCTGTTGTCCTTGTCCTATAAAGAAACAAAGAAAAGTAATGAGTAAACAAGTCATGAGACACAAAATATAAATATCGGGAGAATGATATTAACAAAATACCTCATAAATGTGGAAGTGCTTGATTTGTTTGATGACAGTTAACTTGAAGGTGGAATGGTCTTTCTTATTTTTATTCTTTGCACTCAAAAGCGACTTCTTGTTTTCACTGGGAGCTTGAAATAAGAATTCATCCTTATAAATAGTCATCACTGGAAGCTTACTCTCGACTAGTGAAGTCACATATTTTTTAAAGTCTTCCAAGCAACCTGTCCAGTATGTAAGCCATCCAGTGGAAGCAATCCCATAGCGATTGATAGATGGAAAAAATAACTATCTCACTCCTAAGTGGATATTTCTAAAATCATTTAGGCTCAATAATCTATAGCACTCATCAAAGTCATCATTAATTGATATTTTTGAAGGGACCCCTTAGTTAAAACCAAATTGTCGAGCAACCCAATGCGGTATGTATAACATCACCCTTTAGTCATTAACTGATGTCTTTCCTTTCATTTTTGAATCGGAGCATCGAATCTCCTTTTATATTCTACTTCTTGTGCACTCGAGGTTCTCATCTTATGAAGTGTAAGGTGCCTTGAGCAGTTGGTTGTTTATATAAGTCTTGTCTTCTTACATCACCCCAAAAGGAATCCTCTTTTGTCATTACGTCAAGCCACTTGTCCCATGGTGAAGGCACAGCTAAAATGTGACCATCTTGAATGGTTAATACTAGTTTGCCATTACTCTTCTTGGGCATCTTCTTCATGGACCCCTTACACATTTCTCAATATCACCTATAAAGTTAAATAACAAGGATCAATTAATGATGTGGTGAAAAGAAAGAAATTCAACCTAAAGCAAATAAAATGAATTGAATAAAGAGACATGCAAGGTATAATGAAACTTAGTTTAATTAAATGTGGGATACACAATGAAATAGTTGCAAACATAAAAGAAGTGTTCTTTCATAGAAAAGTCTACGTATTGGATGAGGTAAAGAAATATAGGCAGTAGGAGAGCTTGAATGCAAAGAAATTCATAAGGTGAATAGAATGAATTAAATAAATGGAGTTGTACAAGACAAAAGTGTTTTTGATTAGGTGGATTCAGCCCAATTTTGTTGATTATCTAGCCGAATACTTAATCTCAAACTAGTGCTGAAGTAGTACTAAAACAACTTGAAATTGCTCGTGATCTCTTGTTTATTTGTGAATTAGAAATCTTAATACTATTAAGCAACAAGTAGAGTTGTTTAAATAGGAAGAGCAAGGATGGGCAAAACCATGTTTTATTTTCCTTCTCACTATTGCCTAAACTTACTTTACAGGCGTATTTAATTAAACCCTCATATTATCCAACCCTTCATTGAAGTCCGCACATTTCTTACCTTCCGAACTCTCTATAATTGCATTGGCATCCGATGCTGACTCAGTAATACTATCGAAATCAAATGTACTTAACAATACTAATGCTTTATTCTCCACTACAAGTGATGATGCATCACCTTCCCCTATACCCAAATCCAAAGATTCCTTCTCTCCTCTTATTGGATTCCTTACTTTTTCCCTTTCTTACACTTACTTCCAACCCATCCACTTCATGCACTCTACCCAACCTACTTCGTGCATTCTACCACATTACCCTTACATAAACTCGTGTCTCCCTCTCCCTTAGCCTCGTCCACTCTACCCCTAGCCCTATACAAACACTCTTGTGAACTAAGGACGATAAGTCCTTACACGCTAATCAATAACCAAAATTACCTCTTTTTCACCCTCTCTTTAACTTTGATAAGTCTACCCTTACACAAACACACACACTCTCTCTCTTATCTCTTCCTTGTTCACTTTGCCCCATCCTCACACAAATGCCCTTTTTCTTTTGTTTGGCTCCTATTGATGACTTGATATCATTCCTCCTTCAGCCTAACACAATTCTAATATTGCAGCAATTTCATTTTTTTCCATACTCAATACGAACTACTACCGTGCAGGCATGATTAGGTAACTCATGATAATGTACTAAGCAATTAGTTTATTAAACTTGTTACCTCGATATTTGTTCATTCCTGGTATCCAAATACAGGCATTGATTATTTATGCATACATTTGACACTGGTGACTACTTTTGAGATGACTAAAAGAAGGTTTCGTTTTGATCTTAAAATTAGGTTCTAGATTCTATGAAATTGTTGAAGTCGTGTTAGCTATTATTTACCGTTTTAAAACTTATGATGTGCTTATGAGGTCATTGTGTAGAATGGGTTCTCTTGATTTGGTGAAAAGAGTGTTTGATTATATGAGAGGGGATAGACATGTAGTTGACAATTAGGTTCTTTGATTCTTCTTTTTAGAGTCCTTTGTTGATCTATGTAAAGTTCATCTGATAAAGAAATTACTTGAGGAGGTTAACCCAAAGGAGGTTTGAATGGGTGAATATGTTTATAATGCAGCTTTGATTATGCTGGTCATTAAAACTTAAGTAGACGAGGCTATTGCTTCATTTAGGGAACATTTCTCTTTGCATTCAAGTTCGGATACATTGACTATTAGCATGTTAATAGGAGGGTTACGTAGAGTAAGGTAAACAGACGAGGCCTTTAGACTTCTCCATGAAGTGGAAAGTTCTGGATACTTTCTAGATATTATGAGATGTTGATACTCTTATAGCTGGACTACACAAGAGTAATGAAATAGAAAGAGAGCTCATCGTTTATTTGAGAGAATTTGGTTTAAGATGTCGTGTTGTACTAGAGGTCATGACATACACTTTTGTTATAACAGTTTGTTGTAAGTTAGGTTCGGGAAAGCTGGGTTATTGGACGAATTCGTAAATAGAAGTTATGCAATTTTGAGCATAGGTTGATTTAATCCTCATCTTGATCTCCAACATCAATAGAGTAAAGAAATGATAGAAAAGATTCAGGAGACAATAGTAGCTGAGGTCCGTTAATGAATGTGCTAGAACAGAGAAGAGTAAAGTGCAAAGAGAGGTAAGGGAGTCTTAACTATGTCCTAATATCTTTCAAAGATGATACATCTAACTTATTTGTGCAATGAGTAGATTGCCTTTTTACTAGTGCTCTTAGATTGTGAAGAATGTTCACTTATAAGGGTTATATGAGCGGGACTACGACGATGTTAACTCATGGAAGAAAAGCTAACATTAGGAAAGTGCTATGGAGTAATTTGCCCACTATGGCTGCAATTTCAGTAAGGTTTGATAACAATTTAGATTAGTAATTTGAATTCAATTTATCCAGTTAAAGGCTAATCTCTAAACATGCAGATGAATACATTATTGGCCAATTTTCAAGTATAAGCTCATTACTCTTAGGATTAAGAAGGCTCTTTAAATAACAAGTTACATTAACTATGCAAGCTGTTTTGGATGAATCAGAAATACAAGTCAACTAGAGCATGATTAGAATAGAAAGATAGGTTATGACGAACCATAAAATATAAGGACAAGATATAGTGCCAGGATAAAGTAACATAGTAGTATGTGTTTAAGCATTAACTCATTATAGGTGTTTGGAATTATGGTCATACCGGATGCTATAGTTCTTTTATGCCACTTTACTTCTTGAGTGCTGGTGCCAATTTAAGAGTGAATCGTCCCAACTATTATCAGAAATCAGTGTGCTTGTTAAAGAATAGTGGCAAAGCCCCTTCAATCTTCTTCAGTGGCTTTAGATGGACTTCTACATGAAATTAATATGCTAAAAGTTAACGTTCCATTAGAGAAAGAGGTACAGGATATATATGAGAAACAAATATACTTGGAGTTTGACATTGAAGTATTAACTATATTCGCTGGCTTTGGAGACAATGTTAAGGCTCTAGTTCATGGTTAGCTTAGTGAACATCACCAACTCATGAAGAATGAAGCTTGTGAGTTAACTATTAGATCAACACACCTTGATGAAGCAGTAAAAGGATATAATGCTAGTAGTGTAAAGGAAAATGGTAGTTCTTAAGGAAGAAAATTCTACTGTGAAGGAGTTGAAATTGATGTATAAGATTCCATGTTTGCAAAGAAACTTAAAGAAGAAATCTACAAGAAGTTATTTTGAGCTTATTTTTAGTTCCAATTTCAAGCTAAAAGGCATAAGTGCATGACTATCGAATAGTAACACTAGCAACAAAGCATATGGACAAGAAGAAACTTATAAGGGGCAGTATATAGTAAATAGAATGTATATAAGCAATGTAGCACTCGGCTTATAAGAGAGCGAACCAGTGACTTCTATGTACCTGGTTTAAGAATAAAGTAAGAAACCAAGCTAGCAATTAAGCAGGAAACAAAGTTTATATTTGTCCATTTTAGATGTCAAGCCCTATTGTTATTAACCAAGATCACTTCAATGCACCTGACAGTGAACTATGAAGTGCTTTAAGCATGCTGATTGTAGAGTATCTAAAAGAAGCAATTATATCCATCAATGAATGGGTAGCAAGAGTTAGAGTTAAATTAGAATAAGAATGGCCGAAGATATATATATATAAAGTGAGGGGTATTAACCTACAGTTTACTAATTGGATCTTCTCTTCAACAATATCAATGCTTATAATGGACTATGAATGCTGCTATGTTCTCTTTGACAATTAGCTTCGATCTTCAACAATGGTCATCAAGTTCCTTTAACAACCATCATTGAGACCTTAATAGATGCTACAGATTACTTGTTAATTATGGATTCTACTCTTTAGAAACTTTTTATCGGCTTCAACACTCCAATTTGCTAGCTACTTTTAATCATCTTTGCAATAACATCATTTTTAATAATATATGGGAATGTTGAATGAAGTAGGTGATTGAATAGAGTCTGCACACTTATGGAGTTAGACACAAGAAGAAAATGTGAAGTACTAAAAGAATGGTAAAAACCGAAAATCACAATGTATATAAAGTTGTAGGAATAAAAAGTAGAGCAAGGAAGATGTTATGTCGAAGAATGTATAATTATGAAGAGAAAGAACAAGGAGAAATCAATTAAAACAAGAAGAAGTACATGTGTGGAGTAGACGAAGAATGGTTAGAAGAATTAAAGTGTTTAGAAGAAATGATGAAAGCTTGGAAGAGTTGAAGTGTTTAAAGTAAGTGAAAGGTGAAGGAAAGGAAAAGTGCTTATGCAGAAAATGCCATGTAGAAGAACAGATGAAAGAAGTACAAACAAGAAGAAGGGAAGGAGAGAAAACTATATGCGTGTGAATGAATGGAGGAGGAAATTGATTATGTATAGGGAGGAAGAATGTGTTTAGGAGGATAGAATAGGCGGATGATAAAAAAATGGAGGATGTTAGATTGTGCAGTAGAACGAAATGAAAGAAGAGGATTGTAGCTTGATATATGAAAGCTAGAAGGTGTGACGAAAATGCTAGATTGTTCATAAGAGAGTAACAGTATGTTGATGCTTGTAGCAAAGAAATAATAGTAGAAAATATTCTCTACACATGTAGCATTACTACTACGGCATGACATATCATCATGAATTACGTGCTTGGTTAATGAAGAATATTTTGCTAATGTTTATCAACAAGACGGTTGAGTATTTTTTATTTTTATTTTTTTAGTGAGCTATGGTTATGGAAGGGCAAAAGAAAGAGGGATATCCCATTATTTTGCCTATGACTATCAAATTTTAAGCGGGGATTGTAGCATTAAGCCACATTGTTTTGATCCTTAACACACACACACACACACACACACACACATATATATATATATATATATATATAATAGTCAAGAATCCATGTGCTGTAAATTCAAAGTTAGATTGAATGCAATCAATAGATATGAAAATGCTCTCAAGTAAGATGAAATGAATCAAAGTACTATGATGAGTTTGTTATTAAGCAACTTCTGTTATGTCTATCAAAGTGAGAATTCAAGCCATGACTTGTTTGATGACCATCTATATTAAAGTCCTCATATGAGAAATAATTTGTATGTGGAGCCCCATGCCAACAAATTGGGTATAATGAAGACACCTAACATGAATACTGGAGCTAATAAGGGTGAAGTAGATTTAGTCGATAGGTACGTCATATCTCAATCAAATGTTGAGAAACAAACTTGACATAATATTAGGTGATTCTCATGACCTTACTTAGTGAAGCAGTAAATTAAGTCTTGATTAGATATATGTGATCTATATTGAAACTTAGCGAGAGGAATAATCCATATAAGGTAAATGGGAGAATAACTCATTGGCCCATGGAGAATTATTAATCCCATATATAAATGGCCATTGCTCATGGGGTCAAGGTACAACCTCATCCAGTTGAGGCATGACACGTAAATATGAAGGTGTTGCAAATTTGTGCATTAGGACCATTCCCAAATGAATTTGGTGGTAACAATACAGTTGTTTAAATAGTACGTACGCACTAGAGTTGATTGAAAAAGCTTATTTGATGCTCAAACCCCTTTGACTTTGTTTGAAGGACTTTAGTTAGGGGGCAAAATATAGAGAGCTAAATCTGAGACTGTGGGCTTCAAGCTCAATAACGAAATGCATTTGACTTTTTGGGCAAAGGTGATGTAGCTCAGAAAGTCAAGCCCGTAAGAACTCGGGATGACCAAGGGATATTTGGTATAGTAGGCTTAGAGTAGTGCCCGTCCGATCTAATCTTTTTTGGTTTGGCTTATATTAAAAGATAATGAAGCTCTTAATTTGGGCTTAAACGCATGAAAAAAGCTCACTTAATATCCATTTATATAAGGCTTCAACCTTGGCCATTGATTAACATCATGATTCAATGACATGGAATCCACTTACCATCCTCTATAAATACCTCCTTAATTTCCTCATTTGGATAAGAGACAAATTCCCATTAATGTTGTTACTTTGCTCAAAACTTGTTTCAAAGATCAAACACTAAAACATATTAAGAGCATCATCCTGTTCTTCATCTATTATAGAGTTTGATGCCATCGTGTTTCTCCACCTATTACCTAGTGTATTAGACCTTACCAAGACTGCCTACTCTTCTTCCCTATCCTAATTCACTCGATCATCCCATATGTGCAAGTCAAATCATTTCTTTAGTCACGTGTAGTGTGATCTACCACGTAGTACGTACGTAACCTCTCCCGATTTGAACCCCCTACATAGTCTTTTAATATATTTGTAAATTTTTCTTTCTCTTGAATCTATTGTATTACTTGGTGATTTTGGGTATTGATTCGAAACTGGGTTTGGATATGGCATGGATATTTAGGTATATTAGAATGAAATAATTAATTAAATTGAATATTTGACACATCAACGATTTAATAACATGGTAAGCCTTTTATTCTAAAATATTTTTACATTAGCCAAAGGTATACATTAGCAACCACATAATTAAACAATGAGGAGCCATGCTTATTTTAGGGTATAAATACTTGCTTTCAGAAAATGGAGGATCTCTATGCAGTGTAAATTAGAAAGTTTATATGAGTGATTGCATAATTAAACCAAATATAAATTTAAGCCAAACCAAATTTTTATTGAGACTAAAAATTATAGGTTTGAACTCTAACTCATCAACAAGTTTAAGCTTGAATTATTTAAATGAATAAGTCTGAGTTTGTTTACCTAAACGAGCCCAAACTTGAGCTCGAGATTAGATTAAAACTCAAAATTAATTTAAACTTTTCAAAATATACCTTGTTTTGATAATTTTCTAAATATATCAAATTTTATACATATAATGATCATATAATTATATCAAATACATATATTTATGTTATCTATATGTGACATATATAACAAAAAATATAACTATTTATGTTTGTTATATATATCATTGTAGACATTACAATAATATAGATATACATATAAATATATATTAATTTTATAACTATATAGCATGTACACGTAGATATATATATTCATATGATCTATATATAACATATATAACAATTTATGTTTGTTATATGCATTAGAGTAGACAAATGGTAATGTGTGTGTATATACATATATATATGTATGTCATGCTTAGAAAAAAAAGATAATTAGCTTCTCCTTCTATTCTTAAATATTATCTTTTATTTGTACTTGTAAAAATATCTATACCTTGTATTCTTGGTCTTTTTTCCTTTTTTTTTTCTTTTAAATTTTATTTAATCACTATTTAGTTAGTTACATAAAATTTCCTTATAATTTAGATTTTAAAGGGAGAAGCTTCATTTTTATTCCTTTGGGTTAAGAACTTCTATGGTCCTATCCATGGTTTTTGTGGGATCAATCTTGCTCTTCATCATACTGTTGGTTTAACATTCATTAGATATAAGCGGTTAAAATCACAATCAATTCAATAGTCTAAATTTAAAGGACATTAAATTAGAGGGAGAATTGAGGGTGGGACTGGTTTCATAAAAAATATAGATGAGACCGTAAAGAAACCTGTTTAGGTTTGCTTATTCAGGTTTTAAACATATATTTGTTTATATGTATATAATTATAGTAAAATGCATCTTGTGAAATAGTATTTACATTTCTTTTTTGACTTTGATCTCTTTTAAAAGGAGAAAATTGTATGTTTACCGTCAAAATTAAAAAAAAAAATTACATAATTACAAATTGTACAAAAAATATTACTAAAATACTAATGCTATATCGTATTTTTAAGATGCGACATTAGTATTTATATATATCGTATTTTGAAGATGTGACATTCTTAAAAGTATATTTGAACTTATGTTATATCTTTAAGATGTGATATTATTATTTATACATATCTCGCATCTTCAATATACAATATTGCTTTTCGTGTATCAATGCTATATTGTATTTTAAAGATGTGACATATGTACAAATTCTAATGTTGCATCTTCAAGGTATGATATAGTATTAGTATTTTGATAATATTTTTTTTGTATAATTTGTAATTGTGTTATTTTTTTAAATAATGGTAGATATGTGTTTCACCCCCTTTAAAAGTACATATATGCATATATAAATCAAGTACTTTAGTATATATTTAATTTACTAAGAAAATTATTTTACTAGTTCATATTTCCATTTAAAAGTAATCTATTTATAGATATATACCTATATATATTAAATACATTTTGAGGTCTTTAATTTATTAAGAAATCAATTACATTAATTAATATATATATTTTTACATTTCCTTCGACAGCACAATTGACATTGTATAAAACAATAGCATAAAAGAATAAAAAATTAGCTTGGTGTTGAGGTAAGGCTATGGTGGATAGTCAAATTCACATTTGAGTTGCCTAATCAGTTGGTAACTTGTCGCAAATCAATTTCTATAATAACATGTTTCTTATCTACCCGCTTTGGTAGCACTAAGCCTTCGTTCATTGCCTATAGTTCAGTTTTAAGGGGAGATGCCTTTTTAATGTGCTTATATAACCTACTAAAACTTGGTCATGATTATCTTGAAGGATTGCTCCAACACCTGCTTTGTTGCCATTTTTGCTTAAAGTTCCATCACAATTTATTTTAGCCCAACCTTCCATTGCATATCCTAAGGAAGATCAAACTTTCTTACGTCACATAAGATCTTTTTTTAATCTATTGGTTGCATACCATTTATTGGCCTCTGCTCTAATTTACCCACACTAGTCTTTCACTGCTTCATCTGGGTGAAAGATTCTTCTATTTCTCTCCCCCCATATACCTTTACTAATAAAAAGGACCAAAGCTTTCTTTAGTGTTTTTATTTGCCTCCAGCTTTCATGCTTCCAAGTAACATTCTCTTCAATCCACTTCTGTAAATCTACAAAATTATATAATTGCTTACTTAGTTTTATCCATAACTTATCCAAAATTGTTTTGCTCGATTGGCAATTCAAGAACATATGTTGCCCATCTCCTCATGTTCATGACATGGAGGGCATTCATTACTAATGTTTAATACTCTTTTCGACTAATTATCTCTTGTAGCAATGCTACTATGGAGGATTTTCCAAACCAACATTTGAATGTGGGGTATGGTAGGTATTTTCCAAATCCAGCTCTAGTTGTCTTCTTATTGGTAATTCATTTCCTCTTGACATATACATTCATACATAGAACTAGTTGATAGTTCTCCATTAATTTTGAAAGGCCATGATCTATTGTCATTCAAGTCAATCATATCTTCTAAGAGAACTAGGCCCATCTTTTCTCTAATTTGCTTATCAATAGGATAGCCAATCACATCTTCATTTTACTCATTAGGATTAATCTAAACTTGTCTCACCGTTAACTCATCAAACTTATTGAGGGGACCATATGACCATTGTGCAACACTCTCATCCTTTGTCCATTTATCCCTTTGAAAGCTAGTGGTTCTTCCACTTTTAAGCCTAACTATGACTCTATCATCTACCTAGTTAATTTCTTTGTTGAGCTCTTTTGAAAAATTTGACCTTTTCTTCACTTTGATGTTTCTTTGATCTAACTTTTAATTTTATTTGAGTAATTGGGCCCAAGAAAGGTCTTTAGTTTTCACTAACTTTGCTATTTTTGAAAATTTTGTTCTTTTGGCCTTTTAACATCCAACAGTCTTAATCCATCATGCTTTTTATGGTTTTTTTTTTAATGTTCGATCACCAAAGGTTCCCTAAAGAAAATCCCTATGGATCTTCCTTAATTCATTTGCAATTCCAGTTGGTATGGGTACAGAATGAGAGTAGTACTTAGTTAGACATTCTAAGACCAATGATAAAAGTAGCTTACATGTAGACATACTTAGCAACTTCAATTTTCATCTTGTAAGCTTCTTACTAGGTTTTTCCAAAATAAAATGAAGATCTTCTCCATGCAAAGAACCACCTTACTTAACTGGGATACCTAAATATCTCCTCATATCCGTATTAGGTCGAATGCTAAAAATATTGTAGATCTTCTACTTTGTCTCCTGATTCATATTTCTTGAAAATAGAATACAAGATTTATCAAAATCAACCTTTTGTCTTGGCATAGAACAAAATTAGTTCATCACTTCCATCATTTTCTTGAGATGCTTGCCCTATAAGGAGAAGGTCATCAACAAAGAATAAATGAGATAAACTTATATTTATTCCTCCAAGTTCTATTAGGTGCTACTGATCCTTTTGCCATGACTAAATGTAACATTAAGCTTAGCGCTTCCATAATTAGGATGAATAAATAAGATGACATAGGGTTACCGTACCTTGGTCCCCTATTGGCTAAGGATCCTTGAAGCATGATTCCATTGAACATTATATGATGGTTTACTATTGTTAGATAAGAACTAATGAGTTTTATCCAAGAATCAAGGAAATTCAAGCTTTGCAACATGGCGTGGACAAAATCTTGTTCCACCCTATCATATGCATGTTACAAATCTAACTTGATTACCATCTAGTTTTTCTTCCTTTTCCTATTATCAAGGAAATGGAGAATCTCTTGAAAGGTGATGATGTTGCCTCTTATAAGCCCTGTAATAAGGTGTTTGAGGTTTAGTTCGTAAAATTTAGGGCGATCGAGTAAATTATTTGATTAAGCCCAAATTTTATGATAAAACTAGGAATATTAGTAAAAGTGATTTCACCAATTTAGATTTAGGAAAATAAATAATAAAATAATTAAACAATATAATTTTAAATTATATGCATATTACTTGTTATTTATTGGAAACGTGTAAAATGAGTTTTGATAATTAACGAATTGATATAGATAAATTATATATATACTAAAAATCATAAAATAACTTAAATAATATTTATGAGTATTTATTTATACCATATATGTATTTATGTATAGGTACAAATATGCAAAATTATTTAAAATATCCGAAATATGTTAAAATAATAGTAATTAATTAAAGAAAATTCATAAAAAATCAAGAAAAATATGGCAAAGTGTGGAAATGTCTAGAAATGAGACATGGCATGCTGAGAATTAAAGAAAAAATAATAACCAATAATTTTAGTTTAAATATAAAGTAAATTAGAAGAGAATAAGGGACAAATGGCAACAATTAATTCACCAAATAGTCACAACGACCCTATAAATTCAGAAAACTTTTATCAAAACTCATTTTGATCAGTTTAGAATCAAGAAAAATTTAAGGAAAGGAGAGAAGAGAGGAAAAACCAAATTTGCTAAAAATTTAAAAATTAGTATGCAATTAGGGGTTATAAGGGAAAATTATGAACAACAACCACTTGGGAGTGTGCGGCCACCACTAAACGATGGTGGCAACACCAGACCGCTAACAAGACTACGGTGGTCAGAGCAAGTAGCATTGATGAGTTTAATTCCCCTCTGATTTTGCTTTATTTTTTAAAAATATTAAATAATTATGGATAGTTATGAAATTTAGTTTTTTGAGATATTTTTTAATGTAGTTTTTAGGAAAAATATTATTTTGATAAAATTAGGTCCCATGATATAATGCTTAAGAAACCCCTAAAGCTAAGCTTATTTTTTATTTATAAATAAATGATTTTAATAATATAGTTTTGAGCCCAAAATTTTTGTGTAGACTATTTAGAGTATTTATAACAATGTTATTAAGGGATTTGTAAAAATTTTAGATAATTTTTTGGGCTTTAAAATGATACATAAAAGAGTGATTTTAGGCTTATTTTGGTAAATTAATGATAAGTTAATATAAATATTGATTTAGCCTATAATTAGGAGTCTTGAGATGTAATTTATTGATGTATGATAGTATTTGTAGAGTTTGGAATATTAATTGTGTATATTATGCATATTAGGCAATAATAATAAATGAATGATGGATAAAAGTATATAATTAGGCTAATTTTATGATTTGGCGATTAAATAGGTATAAATTCTGATTTAGGGAATAATTAGACATTTTAATATATTATGTGGTGATGATGATATTTATAGTAATAGAAATGTTAGATAGGTGATTTAGGTATGAATTACGTAATAACACATAATATGTATATATAGAAAATAAATAGGTAGGAAATATTATGTCAAAATTGATAATATTATAATAATAAAAATACAAAAGAAATATGATATGAAATATAAATTTAGATGATTATATAAAAAATATAAATTTTTCTCATTTGGGAGTTAATTTTGTAGTTAAATTAAGAATTTGGGTATATCACATAAACTAAAATACTAATTAGAGGCTAAAAACGAGATTCAGGATACTTAGGTGTAATGTGATTAATTTCATATAATGGGTCGAAATAAGTTCCTAAGGTTCGCGTATAAAACTCGTAATCAGAAACTGAATTAGAACCCAATTTAGAAACCAATTTGGAAACCGAATTAAAACTTAACTTAAATTAAGAATAATTATAAGAGACTTAAAAACTTGAATAATTAGGTATAATAAAACCCTAAATTGAAGATGACAATAAGAATTTCAAAATAAAACCCATCTATGCTAATTATATGGAAAATAAAATAATATTTGTATTATAAGGATTATTAACGATGGTTTATGTGAGTTACACCTTGAGTGAGCAAACGGAAAGTTTGGATAAGTTGGAATCGATATTGTACTGTATTTTAAAGAACTGTTTTATAGTACTTAAAGGTTTGGGATTATATATGATTGTGTTTGTTAGATAGTTGACTATGCGCATGCTTGTGTGTGCATGTTTTTAGATGTGATTATATGATTCTAGTTTGATGTTCTGTATTAAAATTCATATGATTTGTGTGAAATAATTGAACACCTTAAACTAGATTGAACTAAATATATGACTTATAAGTCTAAAACGGACTTGCATAGCAACTTACTAGGGCAAACATTTAGGGTTCTCTGGCCAAATACAAATCTTTTTGAAATAGATAGTGCTAGATAGCATAATGAGTCCTTTCTTTATCGTTAGTTGAACTAAGTGATAGAAAAAGGAGGTCATGGTAAAGGTAAAGTCAGTAGTTTGAAGGTAGTTGTGAGAGGAGTGATGTTTCTATTGTAAAAGCCTAGATTTGGTTATGAGCTATTAATATGTGTACTAAACTCTTCAACTTCGGATTAGAGTAGGTATAATTTCTCCAATAACATGACAGACCAGATAACGTCGAGAGATAGTATTTGCTTATATATGCATTGTATCTAACTAATTTAGCTGATAACCTTGTTTGTGTTTGATGTATAGTTTTAAGTTTCCGTTTTAACTTATTGAACGGTTGGTTACTCATATCCCTATAAATGTTGTTGTAGGTGCAAGCTTAGAAGTGGTTGTATAACTGCCTTGAAGCTAGCAACTACTAGATCTTGGGGAGTAAGGATATAAAATTGAGGATTAATTATACTTTTAAGTTTAGATTTTATCTTAAAAGCTTTTAAAATAAATTTACGTATTACTTAAGCAAATTATAATTAGGCTATTAGATCTTATAAACATATTCGGATTATTTTAGTGTAAATATATATTTTTCATAATTCCATAGGTAAATAACATGATTAATTTATAAATTGTTTACTTTAAAGTTGATTAGTCATGGACGCCTTGTATAAATCAGGTTTAAGATAACAACTGTTTGCATGGTAGGACTGTTATGACTTTGTCACTTCGAGGCGTGACACCTCTTATAGTATGCCTAGAAATCTAGCTAAACTGCTTGAAGCAATTGAGATCATTTGGAAAGGTCTAAGTTTATTAACTAGTATTTTTCTTACAATTTTGTAAGCTGTTATGCAGTATGCCAGGGCTAATCAAGTTATAACTCTTTAATTATTTTACACCTAAGGCTTTGGTATCAAGACAATAAGAGTTTTATTCATCTCTTTTGGCATAATACCTGACCTAAGAATATTTTGGATCGTATGGAAGATCGTCTTCCTTACAATATCCTAACAACTCTTAAAGGATTTTGCCTTAAAACCATCAACTCTTAAAGCGTTATTATTTCCAATACTCCACAATGCTTTCTTAATTCCTATATTTGACCACAATTTGTCTGGATTGGCTTTCTTCTCTTCCATAATAATTCTTTGGCCTCTTAATCAAGACGGGATATATAGATTCGCAACCAATCTTTCGGTGTAGAAAAAGATTCCTAAAGAACATTAGAAATTATTGTTGAACTTCACCAATGTCAAAGATCTAATTCCTTATAGAGTCAAAGAGGTCCCCAATTCTAGATTCTGACCATTGTACCATGACAGTAGCTTTGATGAATTTTTTGCTTCACTTCTCATCCATTATCTATCTTGATTTAGTTTTTGTTGTTCATAATTTCTCTTTTTAGGCTAGAATCCACTTAAGTTCCTGTTGAAGTGTACTTTCTTGATCAATAAGAGTTTGAGAAGGATTAAAATATAGTTTACTTTTAAATTCCTCTAGGCTTGCTATAATGGCCTTCTTTCAAACTAAAATGATCCCCAAAACCTCTTTGTTTTAAACTTTCAACAATTTAATGAAATTTTCAATATCTTCTAGATATTTGAAATCAAGCTAGCCATAATTATTAGCAACAAAGTGTTTACACGGTGGATGGTCAAGCCACATAGGTTGAAACCTAAATGGTCTTAAGAATTTTGGTTCTTTTGATCTAAAATGATCCCAAAAACCTCTTTGTTTTAAACTTTCAATAATTTAGTGAAATTTTCAATATCTTCTAGATATTTGAAATCAAGCTAGCCCTAATTATTAGCAACAAAGTATTTAAACGGTGGATGGTTTAGCCACATAGGTTGAAAACTAAATGGTCTTAAGAATTTTAGGCCAGCTCTCATTTTTGGACAAGTATTTAGCATATTGGGAATTCACAAGAATGAGTAGAAGAAATATGGAAATGTTTCGAATCAGGGTAAGGCCGCCTCCATTCGTAATTGCCCGAAGCCCTACCTAGGCGAGTTTGTACAAGATCACACAATGTCTTTGATCTTAATGACCAAGTACATTTGGGGCTCATGAAACCTAAGCCTACCATACGACAATCATTCATGCACCACTGGTATTTGTCAGATCTAGATTGGTAAATCTTTAGTCAGCCCCACTTTTCATAATCACAAATGACTTCATTAAAGTCACCAAGCATTATCCATGGTACCACAATATTTGCTGCCCATCTTTTTAGCTCATCCCAAAGAAGTAAATGTTTCTCAACCGAGAGAACTCGCATAAATAGCCGATAAATGCCAACATAGGGAAGAATGACATACCTGTAATTCCAAGAGAATTTATTGACGTAAGATATGTCTCTCACGAACTCTGGCATCTTTAGTATTCTACATGACAATAACTCTCCGCTGAATCCTTTCGCCTCCGAACATAGCACCCAATTAAACTTCATAAACCTTTGTAACACTTTTGCCGCTGCATGACCCATCTTTCTCTTTGAAATGATCACCATTTGAGGTTCATATTGACGTAGTAGATCTTTTATTGCTGTGTGTCTCCCGTTTGAGTTTGCTCTACGAGCGTTCCAAGCTAAAACTTTGAAAGGTTTCAACACCATAGTAGAAGATGAAGTGTTTGTCAGTTTAGGATTCAGCATGATAAAGGAAAGTTTATACCAGAAATCACAGTTGAAATTTCGCTGAGAGAAGTCACTTTCTATCCTCTTTGGAATGCGAGCCACCATCATCTGCATCTCCCACGCTATGAACAGTACCTGTTTCTGTTGGTCTTCCACGAGAACCATTGTGAATGGTACTCATTGGACGTCCAGTGGAGAGATAATTCCTGTCATCACCCTTTCCACTATTGACTTCTATGTTCGTTTTAGATTTGATCCGAACTACTTATTTTCAAATGATATCCACATTATTCACAAATATTCATGATGTCGAGGATCCTTTCCCCCATCAGGTCTGGCCTTATCAACAGCATCTTGACTGCTGTGCTTCCTTCCATTGTTGTTATTACTAGTTTCTCCCCTTGATGAAAATGACGTCCCTCTTGAAAAATTGGCCGAAGTATTATCTCCAGAATCATTTCCCTTTTCCACTTTTCGTTACTCATTACAATCCCTTGCAGTTCTGCCACCATTCGTCGGGAAAACAATTCCACTTTCATTTCCCAGATTTTTAGGCTGAAATGATGATCCAGAAATTGAGAAGTAAAATGAAGAATTTGTAAAGAAATATCTACTTCCAGCATTTGGACCATTTCTTCTAGCAAGTTTTTTAATGGCCAAGAGGATTTTATTGTTGGAGGTTTTCAAAGGCCTTGTTTTTTGGCACCTCTTAGTTTTTCTCTCCCTTGTCAGCAACACAAGGAACCTTCATGTCTATTTGGTTCACACCTGAGCCATGGCTCTTCAGAGGAGGGATAATAGATTTATTAACTCGATCATAAGAACCCTTACTTATTTCCGTCACATCCATCACTTCTCTACCCATGTGCTCAGCTGATATATTATTTTCATTTGAAACTCTAACCCTAGGGATCTTAAAAAGATTTTTTTACTTTCTTTTTTGGTTGTATCTTTTACTTTTAACTTTAATCCACTCTTTATAATGTTAGCCCTGGATCTTTCCTTTGGAAACATCTTGAACATTTTTTGAAGATTTATTGGTGCCATTCACCGTCTCATCATTTGAGATTAGTCTTCCTTCCTGAATCTTCGAGCTCCTCGTTGACACCCTCTTCTTCTTGAGATGTGCTCTTTGTTGGGATTGACTTCCCCATTTTTTTTATGTTATTTCTCTTTGCTTTTTTTTTTTTTTTGGCGGTGAAAACCATTGTGACTAATTTTTGCACAAACTTCACAGAGGTTTGGTAACCCCTCATATTAGATCTTGTGAGGAATTTTTTTTATGATCATAGTGTGCTTTAAAGGGGTTTCCATATTTACTTGCATGCAGGTCCTAGCAAAGTGCCCTCCTTGTAACCACACAATTATGAATCATAATGTAAGATGGGACCAATTTTTTCCCCTATGCATTTCATAAGGGAAAATTCTTCTATCGGAAGACATGAAACATGAATCCAAACAGCAACTAGATCGAAACTTGCTATTTGTACATGAAAATCCAGTTGCCATTTCTTTAGAGCTAGGTAGAATCTATTAAAAAACCATGGACTGTTTCTTATGATCCATTGGAAATTCGCCGCATTGTCCATAGATATTAAATATAATCCAAATCCAGCATAAATGGGTTTGAAAATACTCAATTATATCTTCTATAGCAAAATGTTTAATTTTCATAAGGTCTTCTTGACTCTTATTCAAAAGGTCCATGCCTCATCTTTTTTAAATGATCCTACGCTATTTTATAGCCTGGATTAAGGTATCTTAGCTATAAATGAATGCTGCCAAGAAGCACATGAAATGTCCTTTTCAGATCTAAAAAAGTTGACATAGCATATACCAGTCTCTACGTTTTCCTTCAACACATCTTCCTCAATCTATGACAAATCCACCTCCTGCTTTGCATATTTTTTACAACCAACATCATGAAGGCAGAAACTTTTCACACGTACTTGGTTATTTGTTAATACCGTCTTAAGAAATGATAACCTATTCACTCTATCCCCTGTCTGATGATTAAGATCATTAGTAGAATCTACCATAATACCCTTATTACTTTCATTGGCGAGTTGTTTCTTAGTTTGATGGAGAAGATCACCGGTCTTCACCTTTCGAAGACACCATGCTACTAGTGTTAGGGTTATCTTGGAGGGAAAACACTCTCCACTATCTTCCAAGTATATATATTCATGAACTCATATTTCCTTCTCAAAGTATATGCAAATACATATGTATATGTATCAATATTGTCATATTCGGACTGGAAGGTTGATCTGAGAGTGAAAAAGAGTTAAGCGTTGAGAGATTCGATAGGGGTTTAAACAGGATTAACAGAAATGTTATAATATAATTCATATTTATTTGTAAAGTAATAAAAATTATCATTTTTTTTAATTAAAAGTTGAGAATTTTTTATAGTTTATTTTTTTGTTTTTCTTTTATTTACATTTTTTTTAACAAATTAGTGCATTTTTTAGAAAATTGAAGAGAGGATAATATATTTTAATTCAGGAAAACCCGATGAGTTTTTATAGGAATCGGGTTGAATTGGCCGAGTTAATTGGTCAAATTAAGATCACTATCAATTAGGATCATAGAGATGATTTGGACCGGTTTTATAAGAGGGTTAGGTTTAATTGAGTTGGACTAGGAGATCAATTCGGATTTGATAATATTGATATACATACATATATGTTTTAAGTATTCTTTTTCTTTACAAATATATTATACGTATGTTTTTATTTATTAAAAAAGATCTTCAATTCTCTACTAAAAGTGTCACGTGATATAAATATCTCCTAATAAAATCCCTAATCATGTTTAATTTATTCAAATATTCTAAATTATATAACAATACATTCAAAAAACTTATGCAAATGAAAAAGGTCACATCTAATCGCACTATGCTTAATAACTACAAAATTAATTTATTTTAACTCATATGATGCATATGGAGTAATCGATAATTTTATCAGCAAATACATATTACCTATCGACACGACAAACTATCGATATATATTACATCTTTATCAATAAAATAATTTCTCGCAAGTCAACTTTAAAAGGTAGGAGCCACTGCTATGATTATGTATACCTACAAAATGTAATTTTGTTACAAACCATGTGAGGTATACTAACTAAATATCATTACCAACAAAAAAAAATTGGTCATAACTTGAAAAGATCAGAGCGAATACTATCATGTAAAATTACATTTTGTTTCAAAATATGTGATGTATACCACAAAGCAATATTTTTTTTTTTTTCGTTATATATTACATCTTTCCTAATAAAATAATTGTCACAACTCAACTTAAAAGGTTGGAACGGATACTACTATGATATATATTTACAAAATTATATTTTGACACGGAACATATGATATATACTGGCAAAGTAATATTTTTATCAATATATAGTAAAACTTTATTGATAAAATAATTGGTCATAACTCAACTTGAATAGGAGGGAACATTGCTACCATGATATATACCTATGAATTAAATTTTGTTGCAAAACATGTGATGTATACTAATTAAGTAACATTTTTGTTGATATATATTATATCTTTAGCAACAAAATAACAGGTCATAACTTAACTCAAAATGGTAGGAAACAACTTTACCATGATATGTGCTTACAATATTAAATTTTATTGCAAAGCATGTGATATATGCTGACTAAGCAATATTATTTTGGAGAGATATATATATATATATATATATATTACATTTTTAATGAAAAAGTTTGTTAATCAGTAAAAGTACCGTCCCTAAAGAGCTATTTTGTTGTACTGATAATTGAACCTTTCCATGTTTTTGAAGCTAATTGTAATTAATCTGCAAATGTTACTACATTCTATCAGTTAGAGCAATTCTTACTAAGCAAGATTTGAGGGGGAAAAAAAAGTGAACCTTTTTTTCCCGATAAACCCACATAATTCAAGAGGGTTGGTTCTTTACATATTTGGTTTACTAATTGCGTCTTTATAAATCAAACGAGAAAAGAAATACTACGAGGGCAGTATTTTTTTAATGGGAATGTAATTGAACCTTCTAATAATTCTTATATTCATATTCCATATTCTGCTCGAAGAATCCTTGGTCATGTCATATCACCAACAGTAACATTATATATATATATATATATATATATATATATATCCAAAGCATATCATTCCTTTTTCTTCATTTGTTAGATGCTCGTAATAAGAGGAAACATGGGACCTTATTTCCACAGCATTTAGGGTGCATCCTTGCTGCTTTTGATGATGTCCTCTTATTACAAATTTCAAGCAATTAATAAACACAAATATAATACTCCTCAACCTGGATGACGTTTCATGGCTTGCCACGTATAAAGTTTAGTATAAATATAAATAAATAAGAATTTAATATTTATAAAATTGTAATTATATATTTTAAGAAAACTAACATAAATAGATACGATAATTTTTGTCGTCAAAATTTTATTTTTTCCCCGATTTACTACTATATAATTCACGTGGTGTGACATTTCTAATGAAGTTTTTCTCTCTTGAGTTTCTCTAAATTTATCGGCCTAGGAAGAAGAGAGCAGTGTGTTTGCTAATGGGCATGCAGTTTTGCACATTTGCTAGACCGAGGAAAGTGCCTTATTGCACTGTAGAATTTAGCTTTTTAACCATCTGATGCAATCACTTGCGTCACAAAAAGTAGGCAAAAAAGAGAAGCAAAGATCACCTGGCCATTGATAATGAACATATTATTCATCAATATTTACATATCCAATACTTGTTTCAAACTTTAATTTCAAATTCATTACATTCACCCTTCAGTTTTTATTCGTGAACGTATATCATTTTAGTCACGATACTTCAACCAATATTCGGTTTTAGCTCTAAACCATTTTAAATATCCAATCGATCTATGTTCAATCATAATTTTAACTATATAGCTTTTTTTTTTTTTAATAACTAACGACAGTATATATATGCAAGATGAACCGAACCACTGGCTTTTAATTCGTGATTCGGTTAATCAGTGAATTTGGAACTAGAATTACATCGGATACCATACTTTTCTTAATGCTTATCAACACGTCAACAACGAGGTAATCTATTATGATGCCATGCCTCGAATATTATAGAATGCTTTTTGCCATCCGAATTTGCGTATGGTCATAAAACTAGTACTCTTTTGTTTGGTTTGATTGGTCGTGAATGGAATGTAATATAGATAGTATCAGTATTCATTTTGAAGAATTACCTTTCTCTGTTTTATTAAAATTTAACGAACAGATCCATAACTGACAAGCTGGAGTTGTATTATTCCACCCTTTGCCTTGAATAAATTACAATAAGGACATCATAATTATCTAAAGAATTCTATTTTTTTCTTTTTTTCTTTTCTTTTTTTCCCTATTGGATTTATAAATGAAAAGACCGGAATAGACAAGTGATTATTATAGTATATCCGCATGAAAGCAACATGGTGTGAGAATGGTAATTCATATTTGTTGGTCAGCTTCATGTCTCATTTGGTGTCTGTTGAGAAGCTATTTTGAATATAGGTTCCTAAGATCAAGCCAAGCTGTTAGAACATGAGTCGAGTTTTCGAGGCTCAATCCGATCTCCTATCTCGAGTTGAGCTCTCCACAATTCGAATTTTTTCCACAAAACCAAAGCCAAGTCACCAAAGAGCTTTATCGACCTTGCTTAAATCATGGAACTGGACCATTAGATTGAAAGGCCTCCAGGCCATTAGGTCCTAGGTTTACAAGCATAGAATAACTAGGTCTAGTCCAAGGACTCTACCTTAAGTTTCTTATGAATAGCTTGGCAAATTAGACAAATCAACAATTGTAGTTAATGGTCTCCATAAAATTTGAAGCATATCTCAAGATTTTAATCTATGTGCTGAAAATAGCTCGACCTTACCCCATAAATGGGAGGTGAGGCCACCCAGTAAACAAATGTTAATACTTTTTACACACTTGTACTCTTTTCACGTATATACTCTCCTACGTTATTTTTACTGACTTAAGCATCAAAGTAGCTACACTGAAACATCCATTAACACTCTTAAAGCCTTGTTTTCTGTTTTGTAACTAATCTCATCAACCTCTTGTAGATCTATAATCAATAGTATCATATTTGCATCGATGTACGAATACCTAAAAGTTAAATAAGGATCACAAATAATTAGTTCATACTACAATCAAGGTCCTGTTTGGATGGCCTATTTTTTTGTCTGCATTTTATTTGTATTTGTTTTGTGTCTAATTTATATCTACTTAAAATATGATGTTTAGAAATTATCTTATTTGTATCTTATTTATTTCTATTTTATAATTATAATATAAGTGATGATTGAAGCGTTAGAATTGGAAAATGAAATTTCATGTACTTTTAAAAAAAATTTGGAAAAAATATATTTTACATATTGAGGATTATAATTTTAATTGGATAATTAATTTTAAAAGAGGAGTATATATGAAATTATATTTCTATATTTTTGGTGTTTTATTCTTACCAAATGCAAGATTCAAGTAGACATCAAATTGATATCAATAAAATGAAAAATAGACAAATCAAATGAAACCTAAATTTATCCATCTCATAATCATATATTTCATATTATGTATTAAGTTAGCTTTATATTTTATCTCTATAATCATGCTCTTAATTATGTTACGTTTGTGCTTTGTTATCATTTCGTGTTGGAAATGATCAATCAGATTACGAAGAATGATAATTAATATTTAATGCTGAATTGCTGTACACTCTCCTGTAATTGCGCTTGTGATGACAGTAAAATACTACTTAAAAATAGGCAACTAATATGTAACAAGGCGTTACTGTCTTTATATATCAGAGGATAATATAAAAAAAAAAAAAAAACAAAGAAAAAGACAACCCACTCTTGGGGGTTTGTAGTTGTAAGCGTATTTATAAAAACAGAAGTAAATCGTGCTAGACGATAAATAAGTACAATTTAAGGAACATCGAATTATTTATGAAAAGGTCTCAGTTGTCTTGTTGACATCTACATATTATAGGGCTAGCTACTTGCATATCGCCATGAATTTGTTTAGAATAGGCACAAATTGGTTTGAAATCTGTAATTTATAGCGGGATCTCAATTTTCCACGATGGAAGAACGGTTTGTTGATAATTACGAATATATATCAGATAATGATAAATGGTTATAATGACCTATAATTTGGTATAAAAGGGTCGTATAGACATGTTTTATATATATATATATATATTATGTTCGGATCAAGTGTATAGAATTTTACTCAATTAAACGAATTTATTACTGCAAAAAAGAAAGCTATGTTTATAGTATATAGGGTATCTCAATTATCTCTCTTGACATTCATACCCTAAAATAAGACTTTATATAATTAGGTTAAAATAAAGAAATAATAACACGTGATATGGTATACCGTAAACACTTTAATGACCAATAAAAATATGACATCTAAACAATTACTAAAAATATAATATTACTTAGTTTAATTCATTCTAATATTGTCTCCCTTAAACCAAGTTTTCAAACTTCACCATGCTAAGTATCTTCTTCAACTTCAGGAACACATTTGCTTTAAGTGGTTTTGTAAAAATATCTGCAACTTGCTCTTCAGAGGAACAAAAGTTTATCACAATTTCATTGTCCTTCATTAAGTCATGAATGTAATGGTACTTGATGTCAATATACTTGCTATGACCATGAAACACTTGATTCTTTGTTAAAGCAATTGCTAATTCGTTGTCAAAAGATTTCGGTAGGCATAGCTTGTTGATGTTGTAACTTAGCATTCTTCTCAACCAAATCACCTATGTAGCACATCCTACTGTAGCTATATATTTTGCCTCTATTGTTGAGAGAGCCACCACTTGTTATTTCTTAGATGACCAAGAAAAAACTCCAGTCCTAAGATGAAAAACAAAACCAAAAGTACTTTTTCTCATGTCAGCATCACTAGCCTAATCACTATCTATATAGCCAGTATGCTCTACATTATCAGTATAAGAATAAAAAATTCCATTACTAAGCGTACCTTTGATGTATCTCAAGATACATTTAGCTAATTGCTGATGAGATTGATGTGGAATCTCCATAAATTTGCTAACAACACCAACACTAAACATAATATCTAGTTTGGTAGTTGTCAAATATCTAAAGTTTCCAACCAATCTTTTGTAATTAGTTGCATCAACTAAGTCACCACCACAATCTTTGATTAGTTTCAATCTCTCTTCAATTGGAGTCAAGATTGGTATACATGAATCTATCCTAAATCTCTTCAATACATCACTAGCATACTTATTCTGAGAAATAAAAATCCTTAAATCTGTTTGTTTCATTTCAATACCAAGGAAGTAAGACATCAAGCTCATATCTCTCATTTCAAACTCAGCAATCAAAGCTTCCTTAAACTTCACTAGCAAATTAGAGTTATTATCAATAAAAATTAAATCATCAACATATAAGCACACAATGATAATATCACCTTGTGAGTTTGATTTAACATATAAAGTGTGCTCATATGGACTTCTTTAAAAACCATGATTAACAAAGTAAGAATCAATTCTAGTGTACCAAACTCTAAGTGCTTGCTTCAAGCCATACAAGGCCTTTCTCAATCTGTAAACCTTATCTTTCTCCCCTTTTTTCACATATCAAGGAGGCTGTTCAACATACATCTCCTCCTCAAGTATACCATTCAAAAATGCAGACTTAACATCCATTTGAAAAATTTTCCAACTATTCTAAGCATTAAGTGAAATAAGCATTCTGACAGTATTAAGTCTAGCAACAAGAGTAAAAACCTCAAAGTAGTCAATACCTAGCTTTTGCTTATAACCCTTTACAACCAAACGTGCTTTAAAATGATCTACTTCTCCATTAGACTTATACTTGGTTTTATACACCCATTTAACACCAATTGGTTTCTTATCCTTGGAAAGTTTAGTAAGCTCCTAAGTTCCATTCTTTTCAATAGAATGAATTTTATCATCTATTTCTTTCACCCATCAATTATTATTAGTAACTTCCTTAAAAGACATAGGATCACAATTTGTAAACAAGGCATAATATACTATATCATCAGAATTATCATTAAAAAAACTATTAACATTACTAGCCACATAATCTTCTAAATATGAAGGCATCCTGTACTGTCTTTGTGGTCGATTAGAAGATTCTCCAAGCATAGTTTGTACATCAACTTTTGCATCAACATTATTTCCAACACTGATAATAGGAGTTGGTTATGAAATTTTCTCTTTACTAGACCAATCCCAAATACCATCTTCATCAAAAGTCATATCCCTACAAACAATCACCTTTTTAGTTTTTAGATTGTACAACTTGTAACCCTTTGTCAAATGATTGTACCCAATAAAGATACATTTTTTTTGCTTTATCATCAAGCTTCTTTCTCAACTCATTAGGCACATGAGCAAAAGCCACATGAGCAAAAGCCACACAACCAAATACCTTGAGATGCCCAATGTTGGGCTTCCTACCATTCCAAGCTTCATGTGGAGTCTTAATACAAACACTCCGGGTAGGACACTTATTTTAAAACATAAATAGCACATGCAATTGCTTTTGCCCAAAACTGCTTAGGCAAATGTTTACTATGCAACATGCATCTCATTATATCCATAATGATTCTATTCTTCCTCTCAGCTACACCATTTTTTACTGAGGTGTGTATTTGGCAATTAATTGATGTTGAATACCATGTTTTTTAAGAATTTCATCACATATAGTATATTCTGTACCTCTATCAGTTCTCAAAATTTGAACTTGATATCTACTCTGCCTTTCAACATAAGTTACAAATGATTTCAACGTATTACATGCTTCAGAAAATAAACCTATGCCTTTCTACTAAAATTATCAATGAAAGTAATAAAATACCTGTTACCACTAATGGAAGAAACATCCATAGAGCATAAATCTAAATGAATGAGCTCAAGTGGCCTACTAGCTCTCCATGCTTTCTCTTTAGGAAAGACATGTTGATGCTTTTTACCTAAATTGCAAGACTCGCATGCTTTATTAGGCAAACTAATATTAGGTAAGCTAGAAACCTACTGTTTATGAGAAAGAAAGCTAATGCTACTAAAATTCAAATGCCCAAGTCTCATGTGCCACAACCCATTATCATTAACAATCATAGAAGCATAACAATAAGATGTATCATAATTAAGCTTCAAAAGAAACAAGTGATTTTTAGACATGTTTACCTTTATTATGACTCGTTTATCAACATCAAGTATAGTACAACCATGTTTGCTAAATTGTAAGTCATAATTTTTCTGTGTTAGCTATCTTACATTAAGAAGATTCTGACCCGTAGTTGAGCCCAAAGACTGAAAGGGCTAGCAAAGCGGATCTTTTTGCTTCAATCGACTCCTACCTAAGCTGAGTATTTCTTTGCCAAGTCACTCTATATGTCGAGTCAAATGATTACCCATCTCTCTAAAGTATACTGAATTGTAGATTATCAAGATAATTGTCAGGCCATTCTTGAGTACTCACTCACGTCTGAGTTGACCAACTACTTGGCCTCACTCTTATTGAGGTGCCAAGAGAGTGACCCTAGACTGATCCTTAGTTATACTCCTCTGCCTATATCCTCCAACGGCCTCGCCAATGTATCGCCACTACATATATAGGACTATGTGTAGAATCTGTCACTTTGATCATTATTTTTCTTAAATATTCATTTACTCTTTTATATTTTTGTATGTTACTTCTTTAGGGTAATACCCTTTTCATCTTTTCTCTTTTAAGCAAATTGCCCTAACTTATTAGATATAAATACCCCTTATATGTTTAGCTGTAATCAGAGATCGAACATTAATACACTCGACATTTTTTCTCTTGTAAACATTGTTTTGTTTACTCTCATTTCACTCTTATCCTAACTCTTAAGCAAAGTTAGGTGGTGAGAAACCTTACCAAACCATCATGTGCGTTATATCGAGTTGTGCTGTAAGTCCTCGAAAGTTCCATTGGTTTGTCATATCCATCGGAGTTGTTTGTAGGTTTTGCTTACTTTTCATTCGCTTTTGTTCTTTTGCACATTCCCCATCGTTTCTTTTTTAAGCTTTCAGCAAGTTGGATCCATTCAATGATCAACCTTATCTATTCTTGGTCATGGTTCGCATCATCTTAGTATTAAAGCGGAGGTTTCGTTTGAACTATAGTTGGTTTTCAAAGTTTTATTTATACTCTGTTTTGCATGTGTGAAATAAAGCAAGTTACTGTGTTTATCATAGCAGTTGTGTTAGTTGGTTGTTTGGTTTCTGGTTTGAAAAAATGATGGATCCAAGTGTAAATGTTGGTATTGGAGATGACAATAGTAGAGTTATCCACCATAGTTGATAGTTTCAGAGAACCCCTAGGAGCACTAACAAGAGACTTGATGAGGTGGTTAACCTCTTGGTGGATTTGAATTGAGTTGTTCATATATTGGCTTGTTGACTGACTGAGGCCAACAAAATACCCCATAAGCTGATTAATCTATTAGAGGTTAGAACCTAGCTCGACAAGTTTGAGGTAGAGAAGTAGGCGAATGAGTAAAACAAAGGATAGACCTGAGGGAATTGGATGAAGAGGATGAGGAAGAGTATTTTGAAGAAGAGTAAGCTCGAGTTCCTAGAGCATTTGACCATGTGAAGCTTCGAATTCCCAGCTTCAGATTTCGAGCTTCAATGGATCTAGGAGTGTTGACAAATATTTAGAGTAAGAAGAAAAAGTGGAGCATGTATTTTATTATTATTAGTATGAAGACTACAAGTAAGTAAGGACTAGTGTTGTTGAGTTCTCTAGATATGCTACCATATGGTAGAAGAATTTCTAGGCTATGAGGAGGTGAGAAGGCTATTGAAAAATTAATACTTGGCCTAAAATGAAAGAATACTCAGAAATAGGTTCATGCTGAAAACTTATCTGCAAGATACCTTTACTTGGCTTTAGGAGTTGAGACAAGGAGGTCGAATAGTTGATGAGTATATTCAAGAATTTCAAATGCTTATGATTCAATGTGAGGTGAAGAAACTACCAATACGAACAATATCTAGGTTTCTTATTAGGCTAAGAAGTAACATTTGGGACATTGTAGAACTCCAACTATTTACCCTAATGGATGAAGCTATTTGAATAGCCCAACGAATAGAAAGGCAAAGAAGAAGCTGAGTACCGACCAGAATGTCGACTAGCCAACTTGAATAGGGAAGTCACAGAACTTACTCAAGTATTAAGCTAATCCGAAAGGTGGATGTCCGAGTCGACCAAAAAGGTTGACATGACAGTGATGTGCCAACCTGAACTTATGAGAAGGGGTAGGAATTTGGTAGGAAGACGAGCCAAATCAAGTGCTTCAAGTGCCAAGGGTTTGGACATATGGTTGCTTAGTGTTCAAACCGAAGGACTATAGTCATCAAGGGAGATGTCCTGAAGCTGGAGGTAGAGAGTACTGATGAGGAAGCTAAGAAGGAGGAGAACATTGTTGAGAAAGAAGCTGTCAAGAAAGGACTGATTGAAGATAATGTGTTTGTTGAGGACTTAGATCAGCTGATTATGTTTATAATTAGCCAATCTTATTACAAAATTAAAGTTGTTGATTGTTGCACATCCAAAACCATACAAGTTACATTGGTTGAGTGAGAAAGGAGTACTACATGTCACTCGGCAAGTACTATTGTCGATTATTATCAGGAATTACTCTAATTAGATTCTCTACGACATACTACCCGTGTATGCTTGCCATGTGTTGTTAGGTAGACTATAGCTGTTTGACAGGAGAGTTATCCGTGATGGATACCGAAACATGTATACGTTCAAGAAAGATAGCAAGAAGATTACGTTGAACTCGATGTCATCTAGTGAAGTTAATAAACTACAGGCCAAACTTGCTTACAAATTGAAGAAGGCTCTGGTGATGAGTAAAGCTGAGCTCCGAGAGACCCTTAAAGTTGATGCGCTGACCCTCATGTTGGTTTGGCGACTATTAGATTTAAAGGAGCGGGGTGAACTACCTTAGGAGGTAAAGGAGTTGCTAGATGAATATGCCAACTTATTCCTAAAATAGTTACCTGAAGGACTACCTCCACTCTGAGGCATAGAACACTACATTAACTTAATATTTGATGTCACCATATCAAATAAGCCTACTTATCGAATGACTCCCGAATAGGCTTCTAAGCTCCAACGTCAAGTCAATGAATTATTGGAGAGAGGGTATGATGGGAATCAGCCTCTGACTATAGTGAAGTTAATAAACTACAGGCCAAACTTGCTTACAAATTGAAGAAGGCTCTGGTGATGAGTAAAGCTAAGCTCCGAGAGACCCTTAAAGTTGATGTGTTGACCCTCATGTTGGTTTGGCGACTATTAGATTTAAAGGAGCGGGGTGAACTACCTTAGGAGGTAAAGGAGTTACTAGATGAATATGCTAACTTATTCCTAAAATAGTTACCTGAAGGACTACCTCCACTCTGAGGCATAGAACACTACATTAACTTAATATTTGATGTCGCCATATCAAATAAGCCTACTTATCAAATGACTCCCAAATAGGCTTTTAAGCTCCAACGTTAAGTCAATGAATTATTGGAGAGAGGGTATGATGGGAATTAGCCTCCGACTATATCCAAGTTGAGGCAAACCTATCCGAAGTTGAGGCTGAGTTAAAGCTAGAAGGATGAGAGGTAGGAAGATAAACACTTGACACCAAGATTGTCATCAGCTGAGGTGTCGAGATACCACAAGGTTAAGTACTCGAGACCAAATAACCACTCGGTACAGCATTGAGAGACTCGTGCCAACTGATTCTAGAACTCGGTAATTATGGGCCGATCTTTCTGGTGTTTCGGCCAAACACTGCAAAACTTTGGGGACTCCTTCCTAAACCTGTACATCTAACTATCAACCCTGTTCGGTTTAGATACTACGCTTTTCAGGATATGTCAAGTGACTGCATGCTGACTTCCTCTGTAAAATGTACAATTTTGTATTCTTATACATGTTTTCCTTTATTTTATTTATAAGCCCAATTCTTTAGG
Organism: Lumnitzera littorea; assembly: GCA_024138015.1. Lineage (NCBI taxonomy): Eukaryota > Viridiplantae > Streptophyta > Magnoliopsida > Myrtales > Combretaceae > Lumnitzera > Lumnitzera littorea. The sequence goes on from JAMXBB010000012.1 coordinate 21,028,437, forward strand.
GTTTAAGGCCTTATACATTATTTATCGTTTTGCCACTAGGGTTTAGGACTTGCTATAAATAGCAACATCTGTAAACATTAGTGATACATACATAGATGTCGATATATGAAATCAGATAGAAAAGTAAATTCCTGTGGTTGTAATCTTTTCCTTTTTTGAGTAAGGCTATCCTAGAGTTAGCATTTGTCAAATTATCTAGTATAGATTAATCTCTTTAATTTCTCTCGCATTCTTATCGATCTTGACCTTGAGATTATGGCAAACCCCTTCATTTGAACCGGTTAATGAGTTAATGAGTTGCATCTAACCTTCATTTGAATCCTGAGCAACATTTAGTATTCGTGAGTTGTATTGAACTCCATTTCGAGCTTAAACCCTTGATGGTGTTTGTGTCTTGGTGCATGATATTTATTCACATTCACTGTTGAAACCAACTATCTTACTTCCTGTCCGTTAAACTCATTCGACCTATTCTGACCCTATTTCGAGATTTACTGCTGTTCTTTCAATCCTTATCATCTTGGTATTAGAGCTTTGGGGAGACACGCGTGCTAGTATTCTTCAAAGTTTGATAGGTGGTTTGTACCTCTCCATTAATCATTGTTCTGTAGTGTAGTAAGTTGTTCGTAGTAATTGTTTATTAATAATAATAGCTATAGAACCTAAGTAGTGGTTGTTTCTGAGTTACTGTAATTGTGTTTTATTGTTTATTTAATTTTTCTAGAAAATTACTGTATGGATAAGAATGTTAAATGATAGTGTCAACAACACTAGTAATAGTCCTCATAGAAGTTTGAGACGATGTGTCGATAACTTGGAATACCAAATTCAAAATCTCACCAACTCTATTTAGGAGCTTACTAGTTTAGTCAAAGACTGTAAACGTAAAGGCGGAGAAGAAAGAAGGGAGCACACACCTACAAGTGGAAGTGGTTCCAATGAGCTTGATAATAATGAACGACCATCAATAAGAGCTATCGAGCTAAGAAGAAGAGAAAACTTACTCGAGCCAAGAAGAAGAAATGAAAGGAGTGTTGACTTCGAAACAAATCAAGGAGCTCGGAGAAGAGAGCTGAGGCCGAGAAGGGACATGGCTCAACACAGCTCTAATAAAATTGGTTGATCTGAGGTGAATTGATCAGCTCAGAATGTAAGGGATGAACCCCGAGCACCTGGCTAAGGACTTGATAATGTGAAGTAGAAACTGCTGACCTTCAGTGGAAGTAGCTGACTTGAAGAATTCCTTGATTGGGTTCCCCGAGTAGAGAAGTTGTTCGAGTGCTATAAGTGTGATGAACGAACAAAGGTTAAGCTGACTTCATTATCCCTTGTTGAATATGTAAGCCTTTAGTGGGATAAATTGGTTGCTAAGTGAGATGCTGAAGAAGAAGAGCCAATCAGAATATAGAGGCTTATAAAGAGGTTGATGAATCAGCGCTTCGTGCTGACTTACTTCAAGCAAGAGATGCTCCATGCTTTTCAGCACCTAAGATAAGGTCAAAATATTGTTGAAGAGTATTTGCAAGAGTTTAAGACCTTGATGACGAGATGTGAGATTTCTGAGCTATAGGATTGTACCATTGCTAGGTTTCTAAGTGGACTCCGAAATGATATTGTCAACACAGTTGAATTGCAGTCTGTCGATACAGTTGAATTGCAGTCTGGATGAGCTAATTTAGCATTAAGAGTAGAGAGACAGAGGACAAGAAGGCATCAGAGTTTGATTAGCCAAACTTAACAAGGTAGGCCTAAGCTTGAGAGGCATGCTGAGAGAAGGCAAGAAAAGAAGATGGAGAAAGGAGAGCCTAGCTGACCTGTCCATGCCAAGAAAAAGATTGTTGAGAAAGAGAAGGCACCTAGTAACAAGGCTCGAGAGGTGAAGTGCTTCAGGTGCTTAGGTTACTGATACATTGCTTCTCAGTATCCAAATAAGAGGATTATGGTCTTGAAAGGTAAAGGACCTAATGCTCAAATAGAGTCATAGTGATAAGAGTTAGGAAGACGGATTGATCAAAGAAGATATCTATGTTGAAAATTTGGATGAACTCTTATCCTTGATGAGCCAACTAGCCAATCGGAAGGCAAATCCTAGACAAAGGGAAAATTTATTTCATATGCAGTGCCTAGTGAATAGGAAGACCTATTCCTTAGTTATTGATGGAGGTAGTTGTACCAACATCATTTCTACCGTGTTAGTAGAAAAGATGAAATTGTCGACCTACTCGTACCCTTGATCTTATGGATTGAAATGGTTTAATGACAAGGGTATGGTCCATGTGCATAAAAGGGTGTGAATTACATTTAAGGCAAGGCAGTATGAGGATGAGATCGACTTTGATGTAGTGCTTATGAATGCCGCGAAACTACTTCTTAGTCGGCTATAGGAATTTGATTGGAAAGTGATCCATGACTGGTTCCTCAACACTTACACTGTTTGGAAGGATGGGAAGAGCTATCTCTTAACCTCGATGAGCATTGAGGAAATCCAGAGACATATGACACTTTGCTGATGTGTCGCCGGGGTCATACACACGGAGAAAGCACCACAACGGGGCAAACCGAAAAGAATAAAGAAAAAGTTGGCAAAGTCTAGGCAGCTACTAAATGGATATGACACACCACTCAATCCTACTCGGCTTACAATCCGCTGGATATGATACACCGGTTTGAATTGAAGGGTTACTCGCCACTACTCCTTACTAAAGAAAATAGATAAGAGTTAAATAATAACGAGAATATTAAGGTTGCTCAAAGAGAATAATTTTGTATTGAAAGTTGGATGATTGTTTGTGTACAAAGAAAGTGAGGCTTTATGTACTTGCTTATTAGGGTTATTTTACACATATGAAAAGACAAAAGGATACTTTACAATTACGTTACATTAATCATACTAAAAAGGGGTAAAAAAGGACAAAGAATATCCATTACGAAAGAGAAAGAATTATTCTGGAATGTTGTGTCAGAAGATACGTATCACTTGATAGCTGTACGTTAAGAGTGTGATACATAAGCAAAAGTAGGAAGTGCTGAGAGTCAGGGGCTGACCTGATCTGGATTAGATTGGGAGTCAATCAGCCTAGCAAAAAGGTCATTTTCTTGAAGTCAAACGCTAGTGGGTTAGGTTGGTAGCTCGGCTTAGTTAGTTCAGGGCTGTCTTTTGGATTAAGACTTCGCTGTTTGGCAAAAGCATGTTGGACACACGTGAAGATTTGAGAGACAAGTCGGTAGGAAGTCGGATCGGGATAAGAGTCCCTATCTCAGCTATGGCTTAGAGTTAGTATTTTCTATACAAGCTCTTGAAGTCCTCTAACTCGGCTTTTTATGATTGGTCTAGAGAGTTAATTCCTATCATTTGCCTAAGGGTCGAAGAGATTTGTCCTCAAATTTGAAGCGATTTTTGCTCGTTCTTCTAAGGCACCAATAGGGTCTTTTGATGGTTGATGGGGAATCAAATCGAATACATTGAAGGTAAAGGAGATACCATAGTCATCGGGTAACTTGATTTGGTAGGCATTGCAGTTGATCTTCTTTAGGACCTTGAATGGGCCATCAGCTTGAGGAGATAGTTTGTTTTGTCTTAAGTGCAAAAATTGCTTTCAGCTAAGGTGAACCCATATTAAGTCTCTTGGTCAGAAGGAAATAGTTCGATGGCCTCAATTGCCAATCTCTTGTTGTCTCTAATTGAACTTGGCGATCTTCCTCATGACAGACTTGTGTAGCTCATGCAATTCTTGGGTTCGGTCCACTTCGGATTGACTTTCTTCAGTAACTGCTAAAGTGCCAATCATGTCTAGGGGAATGGTAGGGTTAAGGCCATAGAAGACCTTAAATGAGGTCTTCCCAGTAGTGCTATGTACAGTTCGATTATATGCAAACTCCACAATGGGTAGGCATAAATCTTAATCCCGTAGGTTCTTTCCTACGACAGCTCTGAGCAGATTATCTAACATCCTGTTTACCATTTCAGTCTGGTCGGACAATCTCTTGCAAAAATAAATTAGCAATATATAGAACATCGTTAGTCCCATGGTACGGAATGAAGTGCGCTATCTTGTTGAAGCGATCTACTATAATAAAGATAGATACTTTTCTCCTAGGTGTCTAGGGCAACCTTAGGACAAAGCCTATGCTAAGGTTGGCCCATGGTAAGGTAGGTGTTGGTAGAGGCATGTACTCACCATGGGGTTCTCTCTTCCCCTTAGCGCACTTACACACTTCACAACAACCGACTACCTTATGGACATCTTTGGCCAAGCTTAGCTAATAAAAATTCTCCTTTAATAGATTGGCTATTTTGACCTCCCCAAAATGGCCTGAAAGTCCACTGCTATGAGTTTCCTAGACCAACAGTTCTCGTGTAGAGCAGTTTAGAATATAGAGCCTGTAGTCCTTAAATAGATAGCTGTCCTTAAAATAATATCCTCCAACAACTACCTCCACTTGATATTGTTCAATAATGGGACCAAAGTGAGGGTCAGTAGCATACTACTCTATGATGAGTGAGAATCCCAATAATTTTGTTTGTAAAGTGGTTAGCAAAGTTTGCCATTGTGATAGAGCATCAGCGACCACATTTGTACTCCCCTTCTTGTGCCAAATGACATACGAGAACCCTTCTATGAATTCCAACCATTTGGCTTGCCTCTTCGAAAGCTTGTTCTGACTCCCTAGATGCTTAAGTGATTCATGGTCAGTATAAATAATAAACTCTTGTAGTAGCAAGTAGTGTTGCCAAACAGAGAGGGCTTAGAAAAGGGAGTATAACTCCTTCTCGTATACAGAATAATTTAGGGTTGGGCCACTCATTTCTTCACTATGGTAAGCGATAGGCTGTCGTTCTTGCATCATGATAGCACCAATTCCAACTCTCGATGCGTCACACCCTAGTTTGAAGGGCTTGTCAAAATCTTGTAGTGATAGGATAGGGGTCGAGCTGAGCTTCTCCTTGCTCTCCCTAAAGCTTTGTTTAGCTCGATCACTCTACTTGAACTCTTTATTCTTTTTTGTTAGCTCGGTCAATGGGGCGGTTATTTTACTGAAGTCCTTAATAAATTGCCTATAGAAAAAAGCTAGGCCATGGAAACTTCAGACCTCAGTAACATTTTATGGCGTTGGCCATTCTAGAATAGCTGGGATCTTTTCCTCATTTGCTCAGATTCCTTCTCCTAACACTACAAACCTTAGGAATATCACTTCTCTTTAGCAGAACATGCATTTCCTTACATTTTTGTGCAACTCCTTAGCTCGCAAAATGTCAAATACTTTGCGAAGATGTTGAAAATGGTCGTTCAAGTTGGCACTATATACCAGTATATCATCAAAATATATGACCACACATCTTCCGATCAGAGGGCGCATTGCATGTTTCATTAACCCCATGAATATGCTCAGCACGTTAGTAAGTCTGAACGGCATAATCAACCATTCGTAGAGTTCGTACCTAGTCTTAAAGGTAGTCTTCCACTTATCCCCCAGTCTCATACGAATTTAACAGTAGCCACTTTGTAGATCAAACTTTGAAAATATCTTTGCACCATGAAGCTCATCTAACATGTCATCGAGCCTTGGCATTGGGTCTTTGTACTTGATAGTAATTCTATTGATTGTCTAGCTATCAATGCACATACATCATGATCCATCCTTCATCGGGACGAGTAAAGTTAGTATAACATAAGAGCTCATGCTCTCCTTCACATATCCTCACTTAATGAGTTTGTCTACCTATCTTTTCAGCTTGGCAGCTTGCTGAAGGTTCATCCTGTATGCAGGTTGATTTGGCAAGGCGGCACTTGGCTGCAGATCGATACAATACTCTATGCTTTAGACTGGTGGTAGTTCTTTGGGTAGTTCTTCCAGAATTAGGTTAGAAAACTTATTTAGCAAGCTTTGGATCTCTTGTGGAACATTCTTAAACTCCGTCATCTCCATGAGTCTCCTAATCAACAAGAACATCAGTTCATTAGCTTTCTTAGCAAATCAAAGCTCTCTTCGGCTTATCACCAAAGCTTTCTTCTTACTAGCTTGAGTGAGTTGGTTTTGAGCTTCATTCACTTGTGAAGGGGTTAGGGGTTGCAACACAATCTTCCTTCCATTCTTGATAAAGGCATAAGTGTTCTTATACTCATCGTGAGTAACACGTTAGTCGAACAACCATGGTTGTCTAAGTAGCAAATGTAAAGCTCTCATAGGGATGGCATCGCATACTACTTCATCTTTGTACATGTTCCCAATACTAAATGGTATGGTCACTTGTTCAGTTATATGCAAAGCACCCTTATCATGAAGCTAGTGTAGCTTATAGGCTCGAGGATGCTTTGAAGTTGGCAAACCCAACCTCTGCACAAAGGAATGTGCAACGACATTAGTATAACTTCCTCTATCTACGATGATTGTGTACAGTTGGCCTCTGATGGTACACTTAGTATGGAATAGGTTCTCTCTCTGGTCTTCCTCAGAGTTTGGTAGGGAACTTAGGACTTGCCCCAAAACTAGGGCCATTACTTCTCCTTAGCTAGCATAGATACAAGTTCCCTCTTCCTCTTCTACTTTTGGTTCTCCAACATTCTTTTCTTCCTCGAGGTTGCTTTCATCAATACTATCCATCACGTCTCCTCGAAGTTCCATGACACGCCAGTTTGGACATTCAATGGCCATGTGTCCAAAGCCTAAGCATTTAAAATACTTAACCATGCTGGTCTTCCGTCCGAATGGTTAGCCTTTCTCATGGGTTCTCTGGGTTGGCTTGGCCTTAGGTTGGCTTGACTGAACTGCTCGACCTTACTGGTTTGCTCGGTGTTCCTTAGGTCGGTCATTCCTTTCTTCAGCTCGATGTAGCCTCCTTGGGTCGGCTTGAATAAGTTGACACGATACGGGAGCTTAGGAGAATGTTTGCCAAGGTTAGCTCGGAACATTTCTCCTTTGCATTTCAACTCTCTACACTATCTTGATGACTTTATCTAAGGTCTAAAATCTTTGTACTTCCATGACGTTGTGAATTTTAAATCTGAGTCTAAAAATAAACCTCGATATGGTATGTGCTTTTAGCTCTTTCACATTAGCTCGGATTATAAGGATCTAGAATTCCTTGACATAGTCATCAATAGATCGGCTCCCTTGACAAAGTTCTTGCAATTTTGCATTTTGTAAACGTATCTTATAAGTAGGTTTCAAGTACAAATTTAGCTCTTAACAATCTTTTCATCTCATCCAAAGTTCTGACACCTCGTCTTCCATCTCTAGCTCTAGTGACATTCAAATTCTTCTACTACATGGTAACGTATCCAGTAAATTCCAACGCAGCAAGTTGGACTTTGATTACATCCTCATACCTATAATACTCAAATACATTCTCGACCTTCTCTTCCTACTCCAAGTATTCATCTGCACCTCTACTTCCATCGAAGGGCGGGATTTGCACCTTAACATTGTCTAGCTTTCGAGGAACTCGATGTCCTCATCCCTGTATTTGGTAATAATCAACTTCTTTTTCACCAAACTCTTCGACATCAATCTCCTTGTCATCTTCTCTAATCTCCTCCAACTCTAATCTTCATTTAGTAGCTTTGTCTACTACTCCTCTAGCTCATGGCGGTTGAATTAGGTGATTGGTTCGATTGCCTTGGTCATAGGGTTTCTTAGGGGCACCATCTTGTAGGTTTTGTTGCTGAACACTGTAGGGTTATTGCCTATTAACTTGCATGGCAGTGACTAGACTCTCAATAAAGTTTGTAAGTTTGTCATCAATGGACCCTAGGGTGTTACTACCATTATGACCTCGACTAGGTTGAACACTACTACCTTAATCACCAATAACTCCCTGAACACTTGAATCTGACATAGCATAATACTTTTTTGAATAGATTAACAAACTACTAACAAACTTGCTCTGTTGTCGCAATGGAAAATAAAGTATCAATGAAACTACACTTACGAACACTCAAACACACTATAGTAGCTACGGAAGGAACATAGCAGCTACCAACAATAAAGCGAATTGAAACTTCACTACAACTTCACATACTCTCTTGGGGAATTGTGCTCTAATACTAGTGAAGCTGATGCGTCTCCGGGATCGTATATATGGAGAAGGCACTATAACAAGGCGAACTGAAAAGAATAAAGAAAAAGCTAGCAAAGTTTGGACAACTACTGAATGGATATGATACACCACTTGATCCTACTCGGCCTACAATCTATCGGATGTGATACACTAGTCTGAACTGAAAGGTTACTCGCCACTATTCCTTGCTAAAAGTAATAAATAAGAGTTGAACAATAATGAGAACACTAAAGTTGCTCAAAGAGAATAATTCTGTATTGAAACTTAGATAATTGTCTACATATAAGGAAAGTAGGGGTTTATATACTTGCCCACTAGGGTTATTTTACACATATGAAAAGACAAAAGGGTACTTTACAATTACATTACATTAATCATACTAAAAAGAACAAAGAATATCTAATACAGAAAAGAAAGAATTATTCTAGAACGTTGTATTAGAAGGTATGTATCACTTGATGGCTATGCGTTATGAGTATGATATATAGGCAAAAGTAGGAAGTGCTGGGAGTCAAGGGCCAGCCTGATCTGGATTAGATTAGGAGTTAATCAACCTGGCAAAAAGGTCAGCTATCTCAAAGTCAGATGCTAGTGGGTTAAATTGGTAGCTTGGCTTGGCTAGTTTGAGGTTGTCTTTTAGATTAAGACTTCGTTGTTGGGCAGGAGCATGTTGGACACACATGAGGATCTGAGAGACAGGTAGGCAGGAGGTCAAATTAGGATAGGAGTCTTCATCTCAGTTATCGCTTAGAGCTAGTATTTTCCGTATGAGCCCTTGAAGTCTTCTAGCTTAGCTTCTTATGATTAGTTTAAGGGGTTGATTCCTATCACATGCCGTATTGAATGTCCTCTGTGTTGAGAGATTATTCGGCAATATCAAGAAGTGTTATTTTTGCTAAGAGAAAGTGGAATTCTTGGGCTACATAGTAAGTGGAGGAGGCTTACGAGTAGATGACGAGAAGATTTGAGCAATCGTCGAATGACCAACTCCTATTACTTGTGATAACATGAGAAGTTTCCATGGACTGGCTTCATTCTACTAATGATTCATCAGGAATTTTAGCATCCTTACCGCACCACTTGCTGAGTTAATAAAGAAGAACAATGACTTTCGATAGGGAGAAAGGGAGGAGAGGAGTTTTGCTGAGATAAAGGAAAGGTTGACCTCTGCCCTTGTACTTGTTTTGCTTGACTTCAAGAAAATTATTGAGTTGGAATGTAACGTGTCAGGCATTGATATAGGTGTTGTCCTAATGTAGGAAGGCCAACCAATTACCTACTACAGTGAGAAGCTCATGGGACCTCAACTAAATTACTTCATATATGACAAAAAGCTCTTAACACTGATCCAAGCATTGCAAGTATGGCGACATTATCTATTATTGAGAAAATTTATCATTTATACTAACCATGAGTCCTTAAGGTACCTTCGAAGCTAGATCAAGTTATCAAAGTGACAGGCAAGATGGGTTAAATTCCTTGAAGGATTCAATTTTGTGATAAGATATAAGTAGGGAAAGAGTAACATAGTTGCAGATGCTCTTTTAAGGAGGCATGTACTCCTGAATGAACTGTAGACCAGATTATTTGGGTTTGCAAGTATTAAAGAGTAGTACTCTAGGGATCCATACTTCGAACCCATATTTACGTGGTGTGTTGATGGACAGACAGTAGATGAGTACTATGTAGAGGATTGGTACTTATTCCGAGGAGGGAAATTATATGTGCCGACCTATTTACTATGGGAGCTGTTGATTAGAGAAGCCTATAGTGGAGGACTATCTAAACATTTTGAGGAGAAAAGAACATATGAATTACTGAGTGGTCAATTCTTTTGGCTTGAAATGAGGCGAAATGTGCATCGAGTTGTTGAAAGATATGTTGTGTGCAAGAGGGCTAAGTGCCAAGCCGAACAACGAAAAGCAATACTTTTGCCTGTTCCAACGAAACCATGGACCAAATTGAGCATGGACATTGTTCTCAAACTACCACAAATTGCCTGAGGCAAAGATTCTGTAATGGTTATCGTAGATAGGTTCAGTAAGATAGCACACTTTGTACCCTATTCCAAGACTAAGGACGCTTCGGTTATTACTTCTCTTCTCTTGTAGGAGGTTATATAGTTACATGGTGTGCCAAGGAGTATAGTTTTCGATAGAGACTTGAAGTTCTTAAGGCATTTCTAGAGAACCTTATGGTGTTGGATGGGGACCAAACTACTATTTAGTACTTCCTATCACTCTCAAACTGACGGTAAAACAGAGGTAATTAATTGTACTTTGGGATCATTGCTCTAAGTTGTAGTGGGCAAGAACTTGGCTAATTGGGACATCTGCTTGCCAATGGTTGAATTTACTTATAACCGAACAGTGTATGATACCACTAAGTAAACTTCCTTCAAAGTGGTTTATGGTTTTAATCTCGAGTTGCCCCTCGATCACACTTTTGTACCTGTACCTACGTAAGATAACCTTAACGTGAGAGTTAGAGCACAATCCCTTCAGCACATCTACGACAAAATCACTCGGCACATTGACTAAGCCACCAAATGTATGCGAGAGAAAATTAAGGGCAGGATGGCCAAACATTTTTAGCTAAGAGACTTAATGTAGTTGCACCTAAGTAAAGAGAGGTTTTTGAGTAAGAGGAAGAACAAAATATCCCTAAGGGTTGAAGAACCTTTTAAAATCCTCCAGAAGATCGATGATAATGCATATAGATTGGAGTTGCTCGAGGACTATGGGGTTTCTAATACCTTCAACATTGTCGACATCAGTCCATATCTCCCAAACGGAGAGCTAACTAAAGACCATTCATATTTGATCCCAAATTCAAATCAGCTTGGAGGGAATGATAGGAATCAAGTTACTAAGCCTTTGACTTGCAGCCAAGCTTGAGGATTGGAAGGGCTAGCAAGGTGGATCCTCCTGCTACAGCTGACTCATGCCAAAGCTAAGTATCTCTTTGCCGAGTTACTTTGTATGCCAAGCAAAATGATTGGCCATCTCTTTGAAGTATACCGAATTGTAGATTACCTAGATAACAGCCAAGCCGCTCTTAAGTACTCACTTACGTTCGAGCTGATCAACTACTTGACCTCACCCTTGCCAAGGTGCCGAGAGAGTGACCCTAGATTGATCCTTAGTCACCCTTTCTCGGATTAGAAATTTGATTGTACTCTTTTGCCCGCATCCTCTAACGGCCTCGCCAATGTATCGCTGTCACGTATATAGGACTACGTATAGAATCTGCCACACTAATCATTACTTTTCTTAAATATTTATTTTTATCTTTTTGTATTCTTGTACATTACTTCTTTAGGATAATACCCTTTTTGTCTTTTCCCTTTTGGACAAATTGCCCTAACTTATTGGGTATAAATACTCCTTATATTTGTAGCGATAATCGAAGATTGAACATTAATACACTTAACATTTTTCCTCTTGCAAACAATGTTCTATTTACTCTCGTTTTACTTTTATCCTAATTTTTAAGCAAGGTTAGGTGGTGAGTAACCTTATTAGATCATCTCGTGCATCATATCGAGTTATGCCATGAGTCCTTAGAAGTTCTATTGGTGTATCGTATCCATTGAAGCTGTTTGTGAGTTTTGCTTACTTTTCATTCGTTTTTGTTCTTTCGTACATTTCCTATCATTTCCTTTTTAAGCTTTCAGTAAGCTTGGACCCATTTAGTAACTAGCCTTATTTGTTTTTGGTCACGGTTCACATGCTGCATCTTATATCTAACAACTACTGGCTATCATCCATAACATTATCATGATTGGTAATCAACAAGGTTTTTGTATTATTTGTACCATTTTCTATAACCTTTACATGAAATTTCTTATCATTCCTTGACTTAGCACGACAAATTTTATTAATGTGAACATATCGATTACAGTTATAACACTGAATATGTGCCTTACACTCAGCTTATCTATGGCCATACTTCTTGCACTTATAGCATTGAATGGATGAGTTATCATGATTTTGATTAGATTAATTGCCTATTTGCCATTGATTAGACTAAAAATTTCTACCACCTCTTCCTCTCTTCTGATTAAAATCGCTACGCTAATTCACTTGCTCATCTTTGTCATTCTGAATATTTACCCGAGCTTTCAAGGCTTGCTCCGTTTTTTCTTTAGCCCTTTCATCCAACCACAACTCATAAGCCTGTAAAGATCCTTGAAAGTCATCAATGGTTCTAGTATTGAGATCAATCTTTTCTTCAACTATAGCTATAGCATCAAATCTCTCTATTAAGGAATGAAGGATTTTCTCTTTAACTTGAACATCTGTGATAGTATTGTCATTTGCCTTCGTATCATTGACAAGTTTTTGTGTACGTAAGAAATAATTAGAAATCTTCTCGTTCTTTTCTTGTTGAAGCAATTCATACTTCCTTCTTAGTATCTACAATTGAGTCTTCTTAATTTGTTCCACTCCTTAATAGGATTAATTTAAAGTGTCCCATACCTCTTTTGAAGACTTGAAATTAATAATCTTTTGAAATACTCAAAGTTCAACGCATTGAAAAATATAATGAGTGGCCTAATTACCTTTGAGTTTATTACGTGATAAATCTCATCTTTGCACATTTGCCAATATCTCGAGATTTTTTGATTTATTAACACCATTCTCTATGACATCCTAAACACCTATACTTCTCAAGAAAAATTGCATTTGGACTTTCTACTAATGAAAATTATTTTTTTCATCAAATTTCAATGAAGGCAATTATATGTGATGTGTATTCATAGCCATAAATGGATAATTCCACAACAAGAATTAAAACTAGCTAATAATAATCATATGTCTAGAACAATTGTTCTGTTGGAGTTAATTTTCATTTTTCTAGTTCATGAACCAACGATGGAATTCCTTTCCCAATTTCAATGGATGCTATTTAGTCATTATTCGGGCACTTTTCTTTTTCTACTTTAAAGCTTGTTGCTTTCCAATTCAATATGGCCGCAAGTTAGATTCTTGATTGCCGTTGGTCTTCTCCTCGTTGTCTTCTTCTTGTGCTGCACGTCCTTCACAATTTCCGTTGACGAGGAATAAGAATTTATGAACTCTTTCTTCAATTCTCACAAGCCTTCACTTTTCCGTTGACGACAATATGTTGATTGAAATTCTTTTTTTCTTTTTTTTTGTTTAGTATCGAATAATCTAGCTACAATTGTAGGAATAAAATTTTACTCAATCAAACGAATTTATTACTTAAAAGAAGAAAGTCATGTTTATAGCATTTAAAATTTCTCAATTATCTCTCTTTTCAATTATCTTACTTTCATACCTTAAAATAAAACTTTATATATCTAGGATAAAATAAAGAAATAATAACACGTGATACGGTATACTGTAAGTACTTTAATGATTAATAAAAATATGATACCTAAGCAATTACTAAAAATATAATATTACTTGATTTATTTCATTCCAACAGAGCGTTATCATAAATTCATGATGCAGGGCTAATACTAATAGGTATCATCATAGTTAAAAGGTTAACTCAGTTAAATTTCTTAAATAAATGATAAATTTTGAAATAAGTTGTATCAGTTTAAGGAAAGTTTTGTAATATTGAATTTTAGTTCTATAATCCTTAGAAATATAGTGGAAAGTTGGGTTTTCAACATCAAACAATCATCACTCACATTTAAAAAAGAAAAAAAAAAAACTGAAAAACCTTCATTCATACTATAAAATTTATATATCTTATTTATAATGTCTTCAAGCTTTTTCATAAAGCATTGCAGCACTACTTTTGAAGTCACATCATATTCTAGTGACAATTACATCAAAGATCTCAAGAAAATTTCCTGCATTTTTAATTTAGTTTTAAATCCTTTATAAAATTATAAATTAAGTCGTAATTCTATTCGGAGGAACTTGTCTTTTGTAGGTATATACGCCACACCATCAAATTAATGTTCCTAGAAAGAAAATACATTTTAAGGAAATATAAGTATGTTGAATTTAGGCACAGTTTATATTAGGTACGTAATATATGCTACATATGTGTACGTGTGAAGGGTAAATTTCAATAGTCTTTCGGCAGCAATAGTCTTTGTAAAATATGATTGTTAGTTTTTGCAAAAATCAGCACTACCATTTGCTGAAACTTAATTGTACTTATCCACCACAAAGAAGATATATGTGTGTCGTAAATCACCCAGACTCGATTGATTTTCTTTATCATATCTCCTTTTCTTTTCTTCCATTTATAAGCAATTACTCGTTTCGAGCTGAATAATACCTTTTATAGCTAGGCATGATATAATTTGGTTCCCTATTGCATAGGGTTAACAAATAGTAACTCAAGCATGTGTTATGACAGTGTCATCATGTGCAGGGCTTATGCCAAAGCCAATGTCATCAACCCCAAGTATACGCAGCTGTGTTTATTCATGTTCGGTCCTCCAATCTAAACCGTGTCTCCAAATTTTTTTGTCGATTCCCTAATTTAAGCTTAACCTTGTACCTGCTGTGTTTGATTTTGATTTGTCTTCTTGTCAGATTTGATTCTATATGAAGTTTTATTTTAAGTTTAACCATAATATCAAATGCTAAATAAAATCATTAATCTTTTCTTTCCCCATACCTTCTACACGGAACTTGCAATTTCACGTGGAAAAAGGATCTTTCATATGGAATGATTTTAGTCAACTTGAACCGGGTACGAAGTTCCTCCAAATAAAGTTTGCCGGCTTTAAAACTTAAGGTTTCAACCTATCTACTTTTCTTTGTACTTACGTGATGAAAATGAAGAAATGTCTAGGCAAACTACCTACTCCTCCCACCTGTATAGTGAAAATTTGAAATTGTACGCATTTTGCTGTTCTAAAAGTTGTATAATCAAAATTGGAAAATTGGTAGGATTAGAATGGAAATTCTTTAGGAATGAAATAAAAGGAGCAAAAACTATTCTTTATAGTTGTTTTGATATTTTATAAATAGATACGAAGATATGTTGTAAACAAATTAAAAAATAGTTATTCTATTAGTTCTATAAAGGAATTATAATTTCTCATTTTTTTAGTAATAATAATTACATTAAATAGTTATTTTACGGACCAAACACAAAAATAGAATACTGTAAGTAAAGATTAACTATTATAATATATCCTTATGAAACCAACCATATGTGATATTAATTAGCTCTTAATATGGTGTCTAAAGCTCCCGTTGATGGGATCTCTACAAAATTTCATGGATGGGAAAAAATTTTTCCAATTCAAGGTAAGATTTATGGATAAAATAGCGTGATATGATTCTATTTGAAACACTATTTATAGAACCAATAAACGAATTAATTGACACAATATTACAAGACTAATACCAACCGCTCCTGAAATTAACATAGCTATGTAAAATGATAAATGAATAAAGATAATCGGCGGTCGATTTTTCAGGTATAACTATACCTAAATTTTATGTGTGAAATGCAACCACAAGACAATTGCAATATGAAAATATACCTCTTCCAACATTTTTTCGAGTTTTGATCTGGGTCAAAGTTAATAATTCTGTTAATGCGATGCGTAGTAATTTTTTCTACAGAAGATAAGGGACGATTATGTTTGATTTCATGCACATTTTGAGTCAAACCGAAAATGACATTTAATTCTGCAGTAGATCCTAAACGTGTCACTAACAAGTTTAAACAAGGAACTTCTATAGTTTCATTTACTATTTTGATGGGATTGATCTAATATTTTATCCCACGTTTATTTAATATCTATTAGATTGGTTTATATTTAATGAATATTACAGCAAATGTGAGATAAAAAGTGTGATTGGTTCTATAAAAAATATAGATGAAAGTATAGAAAAATACAAATAAATAAATAGGGACATAATATATACGGTTACATATTTGCTTACATGCATGCAGCAGACAGTTATATGGGTTGTACCTAATAAGCTAATTTTAATCGTGTCATTTATTTTAGAGATAGTGTTAAGACCACTAGTCCAAATAAATAGGGACATAATACACATGGTTACATATCTGTCCACACATGCATGCAGCAAGTTTTAAGTTGTTAAATGCCATATCTAATTAAACTTTCACTTGTTCAATTTATTATTTTCTACATATTTAAAAAGGTCATTGTTAAAAGTACAATAGTAGATAAATTAGTGAACTTAATAAGTAAAAGTTCAATTAGATAGGGTATCTAGTAACTTCAAATTTTGGCTACAAAATTGAAAAAAAAAAAAACTCAAAATCTAAGTAATAATTTTAACATTGTCCTTTTATATTATGACTTATTTGGATAGTAATATACGTGCAATGAATTGGCACCCTTTAAAATTTACATGACGTTTGATATCACTATAATATATGTACATTTTCTCAAAATAGAGAGAAGGCATTAATTAGTTGATTGATTAATTAATCACCAACTGTGTCTCTTCTAATGAAGCTACTGCCTCCTTTATAACTTATGGGAATTACGTAATTAGAATGAGATAATGTTTTTTTTTAAAGCATTTACACTCAGATGACCAAGATAAAAATTAAGTAGCTTGATTAATTAGGTACATTATCTTTTCTTCTCTTGCTAACTCAATCATTAACCACCGCCTTGGTGGCAGCTTACTTACCTAGATTTGATATCGGAACTCTATAACTTTAATAATTATCTATTTCTTGAGCAATTACTTGATCCGAAAACGTCTCCCAGTATTATGTTTTTCCGTAAAGATTGCATTATAACAATATAATTGTACAAAGTTATAATGATGGAGTCAAACTTTCATGTATCTATTTCGATTCCATCAAATATACACCCTAAAAAAAAATAAATAGAAAAAGTTAAATCATATTAAAAATGATAAAAAAGCCGAAAGATTGCCTGAAAATCCTTTAGCAAGATGTGCATCCATAATGAAATATGATAAGAGTCATGAAACTTTTAGCTGAATACCTACACGAATTCAAATATTTTATCATTCCCAAAGACAGTGAAACAAGGAAAACATGGGCACATCATTTACATTTAATGGCCAATTAGTCCGCATGGTACTTTATTCTAAAAACTTTGTGACTTTTATCATTTCTGATACATCATATATTCTGATAGGGTTTTATTTGATTAAGATGATCGAGATACAGATGATTGATTCATTCATTCATTGGATTCTTTTTATAAAAGAGTTCTAATCGGATCTCCAGAAATGTGTATATCAGTTTTATATATAGTGGTAGAGAGTTGAGTCAAATCAAAACCTACATAAATAAATTTTATATCAACCACTTGTATTAATTAACCTAAAACATAATTTTAACAATAAAGAAACAACAAATTGGGATTATTTGAAGAAAGATAGGATCTGGAGGAGATCTGAGCTGAACCCCACAAAACCATTTCATAATGTAGCGGTTGGCACTTGGATGGAAAGGCTACCACTAGATGACAAAAATCACTTTTTTTTTCTTTTTTTGTGATCATTTGAATAATGCAATAATTCTTGTACAACAGTTGATGCGGTGGATTAGAATATATGCGTGAAGTTGATATTGCACTAACGTAGGGACGACAGGATGAATCATGCACGATTCCAAACAGCCATTCACTTCGATTTTTGAATACAAACTTGAGCTCGAAAATATTGTAAATCTGAAAGTGCTTACCTGCAGAAATTGGAGAAGACTAGATAAACTTTGGGGTTTTTTTTCCATATTATCATTTGTTTTTCAAAATTTCATATCATATTTGATCATTATAGATGCGATGAGTATCGTCAAATTTGAATTGACTCTTTCAATTCAATTTAACCTTTTCATAAAAGCTATTAAGTTTTATTTTCAGTTTAAAATATATTATTTTTTTATATTTTCAAAAAAAATACCAATTTACTAAAAAAATAAATATGTATTGAAAAATAAAAAAAATGTAAAAAGTTCTCAATTTTCAATTCTCAAACATATATATAATTTCTATTACATTATGTATAAATATAAATCATATTATAATATTTTTATTGATTTCAGTTCAATTTTGATTGATTATCTCAACTCAAAACCTTTTCTCATTCTATAGTTAACTTTTCAGTTCAGGATTAAGAATATTATATATGATTACCAACTATATTTGGACCATCACTTATAGTTGTTTAATCAAGAAAATTAAGGTTAGTAAAACTTTACACATAGTAGAAACGTGCCATAAATGCCATAACAACACGAGTCATTAATTCGGTGTAGCATATCATGGTATTACATTGAGCCTTCCTAATTATGTATTAATATTGATATCATTTATTTTGTTAGTTCTTCAAAAGAGACTGTCAAGGAATAAACATAGAATAAAATTGCTAATATAAGTGTGATGGAACAATTTTGAAAAGACTATTGAAAATTATTCCTCCTTTATTTATTTTTATGAAATGGGTGTTTCAAAGGATGATCAAAATCAAAAAGTATGTAAATTATTTAAATCATTTTGTGAATTAAACAACTGTAAGTTCATAAGCATTCCATGATTTGAACAAATTAAGCTCTATAAATATATTGAGAAACAAGATCCTATTGTATAGTTTTAACACGGAAATAGGTATAAACATTATGAAAAGATAAATTAACCTTCTAATATAGATATTATATAAATAAGTCATATATTAGATCAAAGAGAAGACCATAATTGAAACACATAGTGCATAAAAACAGTTCATGATAATACATAACCATGGGATTTTATAAGCAAAATGGTTGCCATTATATTTCAACATTTCTTAAAATTATAAAATTAAAAAAGAAAAGAAACATAAAACAAGAAACCTAATGATTGAAAAAGAGGGCACGTGGGCTTTTTGGCCCACGTGGTTCGGCCAGAGAAGAAGACAATTGAAAAAGAGGGCCATCGCTAGCAAATGATGAGGCCCAACACTGTATCTTTTTCGGTCCAATGAAAGAAGAGAAAATGGTGGGGCTCAATTTTGGAATTGGAAAGAGATGTCCCGTAAATTGTGGGAATAATTTTTTCTTCCTTTGAAGATGTTCGATTCAATGCCCCTCGCAAACTCAACGATATTTCTTAATGAAACAAGGGAAAATAGAAAGGACTTGTATGAGAAAGTCTCCATTTCACTCGAGATATTATTGATTTATTTCGATCACTTATTCTATTTTGATCGCATTTAACCATGACTAATCAACCATTCTAACCTTAAAAACTCTAATATAATAGTATTTATATCTTTTAATGTATAATTGTTTGCTAAATGTATTAAGGTATTGCCTAGATAATTCTTTTTTTTTCAACTTTTCGAATTATTTAAAGTGATCTTGTTCGATGGATCATGAACTAAACTAATTTAAAAAAAAAAATTCTATTTGATGAATGTCTAGTTTTTCTTTCTTTCTTTCTTTTTTTTTTTTCTTTTCTTTTTCTTTTTTTGTTTTTGCCAACTAATATCATATTACAACATTGAAAAGAGATAAAAATAAATAATTTCTATTAGTTAAAATGCTTAACTCATTGGTTTCCTTTTTCACCTTTCATATAAAATTACTTGAGACTTGAATCATGATATTACAAGATGATTTCATATGACAATTTGCTTATTGTACATGAAAAAAGATATAATGGTATTAATATATAACGCAGAATGATGAATAGCATATAAGTATTTGTCAATTTTTAACACTTGTAAGTAAAGGTACACATTTTTTGAAAAAGTACTAATTATGTTTTTACATACCAAAATCTTACGAGTATTTACACATTGCTTATCGATCAATATAACTTATTAGTACAATTGAATTTTTTCTCATTGTACATTTAACCAATGCTTGTATGTTTATTAATGGCTTTAAGGCATGTAAAACAATGGAAGATTTTCTTTTTCTTTTTTTTTTTTTTTGCAAAACCATGGAAGATTCAAAGTAACTCAGGCTTTAGATTCATCTATAATATTAAAATTGATGAATCCTTAGTGTTTTATATTTTCATTTTTTTTTATTTTGATCTTATAAGGGTTTAATTTTGATTAGTCTTAACCTAAAAATTAACATAGACCAATTTCTTGGTGATATCTATCTAATTGGAAAAGATATCTTAGTAAGATTTGACTTAATGGACTTCGATAGAGATTCTCAAACTAGTTCACTACTTTTGGCTTTTCTTAGATTTCATCATTCAGACTTGTTGTGATATATCCAATACACTAATCATCAAAATCCAAGCATGTCAGCGTTAATCAATAAAATATTCTAAATTCGTATTCCCCCACACCGCACCCTCCCCCCCTCCCCTTTTTTTTTTTTTAAATTACTGCATTTAATTATTAAATATAATTTATAAAGGCACTTTCATAAATTTAAATCCAATTTTCAAATATTAAAGCACTAATTAAATCTTTTCTCTTCCTCCTTTTTTTCCCTCTCCATTCTAACCACAGTTTCTCCATACTCTTAAACCGTATTCTTTGCTCCTCCCCATTTCATCACAAATGCAAGAAGAAAATGAAAAGTAAGCATCCCTTTACAATTTCTTCTCTTTTTTTGTGCTCTGAGCATATTTTAGTTCAAGTGTTAGGAAAAAAGTTTAGAAGATTTTCTAGTGAATATGTGAAAGGGTAAAGAATTGCAATGGGCTACTTAAGTATCAATGTTGAGTAATGTTTTGCTTCAATAATGAGTAATACTAGATATATCTAACAAATTTTGTGTGGAACTATTAGTATAGAAGGAAGAAGTATAGGGCCTAAAGGAATAAAATAAAAAAAGAAACGAGCATGTTTCTTGTTATCTATGTTGTTTATATTGATAATTTATAAACTTTGAATTGGGAAGGTGCTTCTAATAGTGAAAAGGTTAAGAATGGGCAGTGAAATAGATGTTTGGATTGATTAAAGTGTGATTGAGTACGTAATATTGATGGTGAAAAGAATCTAGGAGTTTGCACAAAAATTGCAAAAATCTACAGACTCATGATTTGAAGCATGCTGACTAGCTCCAGAAATTGCAATGTGCTCCTAAATTGCTTAGAAGATAAACTTTGAAGTATGTTTAACGAGCTATAGAGTTTGCTTTATTCTAGCATTTGATTGCCCTTGGTGAGGAAAGCTTCAAGAGTACTTTAATTAGCTTTTGAGTTTACTTAATTTTGCATAACTCTTTTTCTTTAGATAATATCTTCTTTCCATTTTTTTCCCCTTTTGCCAAAGAAATGGTATCTTCTTTTTGAAAATCACCTTTTCTTTATAATCCTAATTATATATTAATTGTTTCAATAATTCTTTAATAGGTCATTATACTTTAATAACAATTTGTTTATGAAAACCTTTATAATGATCATATTATTACAAAGGGTAAGACTTTAATTAAAAACCTATGGTCATTTAGTTTGAGTGGGATGATGTTTAAGGGAATTTAGTAGTGCTAGGGAATAAATTAGGACTTAAGTGTTAGGATACTAAGTTATTTATTGAGAAGTTTATTCCATGTATGTGATAACTTTATATGTTTTTTGTGTATGTTAGGTTAAAATTAACAATGAACTTAATATCAAATTATTTTAAATAATTGTGTTCTTTGTGCTTGGCTATTGTTAGGAAACTTAGAGTACTAATATTCTCAATGTAGTGCCTAATGATCAATGTATGGAGGTGTCCTGATAAAGTTGCACATACGAAAAAGCAATCAAGATTGGGTATGACGAACTCAAATTACAAGGGATAAGTACATCAGAAATCCCCTCACTTTTTACCAAATTAAGTGTCTATACTTTAAGTGATTCATTTAGTTCTTTCATATATATACCAAAATTTAATTAATTATTTTATGTTTCAAGTTATTTATTCAATTGTTTTATGTTATGTTATCACACGATGTAAATCCTTTACATATAATCATACATAATAAATAATTAACAAGGGATTTGTTTGGTAGAATAACATAAACATAATGACTTAATTGACTCGCTTAATTTTGGTTTAAACTTAAGGGGCTTGAATCACATAATTAAACCATAAAGACTATATTGACTTTTGGCATAAACATGGAGAAGTTCAAGAATACCTTTTCCTACTGAATAGAATATGTGAAGAGTCTTACGAAGTCTATCCTAACCCTATCATTCAAGATAGAAAGTAATTTTTAAGGCTTACTATAAGCCCCATAATCGAGTGTTCAGAGTTTGGTCCATGAAATTTAAGGTGATTGGATAAGTTGTCCGATTGAGTTCAAATTTTACGAAGAAACTATAAATATTAATAAAAATGATCTTATGAGTTTGGATTTAGGAAAATAAATAATAAAATAATTAATTATTATAATATTAAATTATATGTAAATTTCTTGTTATTTATCAAAAATGCATAAATTTCCTGGTGACTAGAAGCTTATTGATTGGTGAGTTTTGATTTTCCTTCTAAATTTGTTTAATTTAGTAAAAATATCAAATATGCATAAAAAATTATGAAACTTGGTTTTCCTGAGCATTTTTGCACGAAGAATTAGAATATAAAATCAGATTTTTAAAATTATAAGTGTTTATATAGGTTCCTTAAGAACAGTTATGTATTTAACAAATTTTGTATGAATTTTCAAAAATAATAAATGATGTTATTTCGAGCTAATTTTTGGTGTACATATTCCTCATATAATATATTTAATTTAAATAAAAATATTTTTTTAAAAACTACACGTTTAGTATATATTAAATTTATTTTTGTTGAATCTGCCATATTTTTCATATAAAAGAAATAATAGGTTTTTAATTAAATTCTTTAATGAATCTAATTTGTAATGATTTTTGAAGTTAGTTAAGTCTTATAATTTTATTTGGTCATTTACCTAATTTAAGTTAATTCCTAATAAAATCGGACCTAATATTGATATTTCGAAAAATAATATATATTAAATTATCTCAGTATTTCTCATGATCATAATGTAATAACCATAATTTACTAAGTATAATATATTTTCCATAGTTTTAATGGAGCTTAGATACTAAGCATTATATATTTACCTAGCATTTATGTACAATATGGAGGTAAATGGGTATATTTAAGTTAAAATTTTTATTTACGGTTAATTATATATAAATTCTAATTTAGGATATAATTAGATATTTTGATATGTTATTGGATGATAAAGGATGATATATGTAATGTTAGAAGTGTTAGGTAGATGATATAAGTGTATAATATGTAATAGTACATAATATGCGTATATATGAATTTAACAGGTAGAAAATATTAGATAAAAATTTATAGTATTATAATATTAGGAATATGATATAAATCTAATTTGGAAGCTAAATTTATGAAATTATATAAAAAATGTAGGTTATTTTCACATCGAGAATTAATTCGATAGTTAAATTAGAAATATAATGTATCATATGGATCAAAATACTAGTTAGGGGCTGAATATTAGATTTAGGATGCTCAAGTGAAATACGATTAACCTTACATAATGGTTTAGAATGAGTTCCTAGGGTTCATGTATAAAACTTGTAATCAGAAATTGAATTAAATTAGAATCTAATTTAGAAACCGATTTGGAAACTGAATCAAAACTTAGCCTAAACTAAGAATAATTATAAGAGATTTAAAAATATAAATAATTAGGTATAATAAAACCCTAAACTGAAGATAACAATAAGAATTTTAGAACAAAATCTATATATGGTAGTTTTGTGAAAACTAAAATAAAATTTGCATTATAAGGATTATCGATGATGGTCTATACGAGTTGTACCTTGAGTGAGCAAGTAGGGAGTTTAGATAAGTTGGGATTAATATATTACTGTATTTTAGAGTACTAATTTATAGTACTCAGATGCTTGAGATTAAACTTAATTGTGTTTGTTAGATAGTTGATTATATGCATGCTTGTGTGTGCATGTTTCTAGATGTGGTTATATGATTTTGGTTGATATTTTGTATTGAAATTCATGTTATCTGTATAAAATGATAGAATACCTTAAACTAGACCTAACTAAATATATGACTTGTAAGTTTAAAATGGTCTTGCATAATAACTCAATAGAGGAAATATTTAGGGTTCTCTGACTAAATACCGACCCCTTCGAAAGGGATAGTATTGGATAGCATAATGAGTCTCTTTTTCATCATTAGCCAAACTAAGTGACGGGAGATGAAGTCATGGTAAGGGTAAAGTCAATAGTTTGAAGGTGGTTACGGGAGGAGTGGTGTCTTCATTGCATAAGCTCAGGTTTAGTCGTTAACTGTTGTATAAACATAGAAACTCTTCAACTCGAATTAGAACAAGTGTAATTTTTCTAATATCGCGATAGATCGAATAACATTATGCAATGTCATTTGCTTATGTATACATTGAATCTACTTAACTTGGTTGATAACCTTGTTTGTGTTTAAGGTATAGTTTTAAATTTCCATCATAACTTATGGAGCGGTTCGATACTCGTATCCTTATAGATGTTGTTGCAAGTGCTAGTTAAGAAATAGCCTATATTTACCTTGAAGCTAGCAACTGCTAGATCTTGAGGAGTAAGGAAATATATCTGAGGAATAGATATATTTTTAAGGTCTTAGTTCTTATTTTAGAATCTTCTATTTTCAAATAAAGTATTACTTAGGTAATATAATACAATGAAATCTTGTAAACAATAATTGTAGTACTTGAATCCTTATATATATATTTTTTCAATACTTTCTTAGGTAAATATTTTAGTTAATTGATAAATTGTTTACTTTAAAGTGAGTTAGTCATGAATGTCTTGTGTAAATCAAATTTAAGATAGCAGCTGTAAGGTTAGTTTTTATTATAGAATGGTTTATACAGTGGAACTGTTATGACTCTACTGCTTTAGGATGTAACACTTACTAAAAATAAGAAAATGAAAATTATAATTATTTTAGAAGGAAGAAGCCTAAGTAAGGGAATCAAGAATGCTAATGAAAAGGAAGAATCTGTTTTTAATATGATAAGAAAGAGAATTGATTTGATCTAGATACTATATTCTGAGATAAGGATATTATAATGCCCCAAAACCTGGATGGTTACAACCCACAACGTGTCAATATCGAGACACTAACACTTGAAGGCTTAGAAACGGCTAATAACCTTAGATGCATTAAGTAAGCAAATCATAAACTATACTTATAATAATAAATGTCCAAGTCAATACTAAAGGTAACGCTAAGAGTCTTGCTTGTACACTACATATGAAACATAAACCATAACTACTAGAGTCTACCATGCCCCATCAAACTACCCTTAAATGTTAAACCACTACTGGAGTCTTAAAGCTCCTATTAAAACACCAATCAACATTAACAAATTACAACCACATTCACTAATGGAGTCTACATCTCTAATACATCAATAGTCCTTAACATTACATAAGACTAATGAAAACCTCCTACTACTCCTCACAATAGGTGTTGTCTTCGATGCCATCTAAGTCATAGATCAAATCGTTGTAATGGCCCGCCTCTTAAGTGTCTACTTAAAAATTTTTCTCAAACTTTTGGTGCCTGTAAACGTTTTGTTACAATCATCCCTGAGTTAGGGATAAGGCGAAAACTATATTCAACCTGCTCTTTTGCTCTATAAAACATGTATATTCAAATCACTTGTTGTTCAACTTAACAAACAACACTTGAAGTTTTTATAAAAGTGGGCCATACTCAAAGTATCACAATTATACCCTTCTATATAATATAAAGATCCTTTACAAGTACATACATTTGACTACAACTACTGCACTAAATCTTTTATAAGGTAACATTGACATCTTTTTTGAAGAATTACCTTCATATTCTTAAGTCGTATCGTGTAACCAATGACTTCTTCCAAGACCTCATCTCTAACTAGTAATTTGAAGCCTCTTTGCCTCCACAGTACAATCCACTGTCTAACTCATCCTTAACTTGATGATAAAACAACTTATCCTATTAGTTTACTGTAAGTTGAGTGAGAGTGGATAAATACATAGCCACAGACGTAACTAATACTATAGACATATTAATAAAAAGTTAGTCAAAACATTACATTTTATTACTTCCCAGCAAAACAATCAATGTAGATGATGTATACCATGTTAATGTAAGTAACATGCATTGACATGCATTGGTATCAATATCTTAACTTAACCTAGCAACTCATTGATTTAGTTAACATACTCAAGCATCTAGATGTAAAGTCTATGAATTAAGAGACAACAAATAACTATTTGGGAGTAAAACCCCTAAAACCTGGCCTACCATAAACCACATGAAGTGGTTTAGAGATATAATTCTATTTGCTCAAAAACTTAGCCTTCAAAAGTCAAACCACTTATTAAAACCCAACTTTTCTTTCATTGAAAACTCAACCTAGCAAAACTTAATTTTATAAAAACTTGACTCGTAGGTTCCTTTTGTGCTATGCAATGAATGTATCGAATTGTACAACAAGCAATACCAAGCAAATTTAAGCAAGCTTATTTATTATTTCATAGCCCGACCTTTAGTTTATTTCATTGTCATCTTTAAGACCTTAGTATCAAGTTTACTTAAGTGAACACCTTAAGAGGTAAGTTTAGTCCCTAAGTCCTTTTCTAAGTTAGTGCAAATTTTAGCAAATGTCACCTAAATAACAAATAATACAACTACAACAACCAAGTCCAATATCAGAACATCATTTAACCAGCAATGGTTATAAAAAGAAGCTCTACATTATTCACTAAGTAGCAAATCAAACTCACAACCAAGTTTAGCTAAGCCAAAATATCACAAAGCATGCAAAATTAAGAATAGACATAAGTCTACTTAATGCACATAAATATTTACTTACCTAAGCCTGTTGATCGCTCCAAAACTACTTGTTAACATAAGCTTCCTCTTTTCGATTACTTCACCTAATAAAGACATATAGTATTAGGGTATAACTATTGATCATTTATATATATATATATATTCCAATGTGATGTTAACTTATTGACACTTTAAGTTAGTTCTATTAAGTGAATATTCGTTCGAGATTACCTTTGACTTAGTCTCTAGTTTAGTCTCTAACTTAGCCTTTGAAATATTCTTTGATTTAGAATACAATATTTCTAAACTAATTTTATCTAACTTATAACCTTAGCTCTACCAATTAAGAATCTCTAGTACTTTACCTCACTTAATCTTAAGCCGAACTTACATGCCCCTAAGTATAGTATCTGATTCTTTCCCCGTTTTAGTCTTTAATTCAACCAAAACACTATATTCAATTACAACATTTCCATTTATCAATTAAGCTAAGCTAAGATCAACGAAGAACATATCTATTGTAATATAATCCGAGATACCCCCCTTACTATAGTGTTGAGCACACAATTTACCTTATTATTCGTATTTAACAAAATATACATGAATAATAGGAAAATACTTAATAATTAGTATCTATACTTTATTATATTCCTAAAAAATACTGTAAACTCAAAAAAATATATAATTTATGGTATGATTATTGTAACTCTTAAATATGACTTTTACATATATTTTTTAAAATATTGATTTTAAGCACAATTTCACTAAAAATTACCTTAAATTAGGTAAATAATCAAATAAAATTACAAGATCAGAACTAAATACTTCCAAAATCATAAATAACCTCCAAAAATCATTGCAAATTAGATTCATTAAGAAATTTAAATAAAAACCTATTATTTCTTTCATATGAAAAAATGGTAGATTTTAAAAAATAATTTTTAATAAATAGTAAATGTATAGTTTATCACAAATTATTTTCACATAAATTAACTATATTATATGAGGAATATATATACAAAAAAATAGCTCAAAATAATATCATTTACTATTTTTAAAAATTAATGTGAAATTTTTTGGAATAGAAATAATATTATTTACTGTATAAGCACTTGAAATTTCAAAATTTTGAGTTGATATTCTAATTTTACAAAGAAAAATAGCTAAGAAAACTAAGTTTCATAATTTTTGAATGTTGTTTGGTATTTTTAGTAAATAATATAAATTATCCATTAGTCGCTAAAGGCTCTATTAGGTGTTGGTGGTCATGTAGTGTCAGGTTATAGGTTGTTATTTGAATTGTGTTTTCCCCATATTTTCTATTATTTTTCTTATTTTTAGTTAATTTGCTAAACTAAAGTTTTGGAGTGTTTCTTAATTCTAAATTTGTCAAAAATGATAAAGTATAAGGCCTGATCTTCCTTTTATAGAAAGTTAGTCGGTCGTGATGGAGTTTGGATTTCCAAGTGTTCTTTACCACTTTAATCAAGTTAATTACTCTTGTTTTATCTCTCTATTTAGTTACCAACTCACACATCTTACTGAATTGGGAGTATGCCATGCTTGATTCCCACATTTTTAAGTGTGTTTTCCAATTTTTTAACAATTTAATGTACATTTTATTATTTATTTAATATTTTTATTAATATATACGCATAATGTATATATAATGTATATAATATAATTACATAATCACACTACATCTATTTGACTCCTAATATAATTTTAATAAGTTAAATAATTTATTTCTAAAATCTCATGGTTTTTTGGAACTCAAATTTTGAGTTCTTGATAATTATTATACAATCCCGATAGATGTATGTTTTATTGAAATTGAATTATATATATATATTGAGTAATTCACCTTACTACGACTCTTTATTTAACTTTTCTAATCTCATATAAAATTTAACTTAATTTGGATAACTTTTTTTAGAAGTCCTAAATCATACTGGACACTCTATCCTAAATCAATACTAAGTAGCTAATGTCTTGTCACACAACTAAACTAGTTCCTCAAGCTTCTCTTAATAAGTTTATTTCATTATTTCCCCCAACTATACTTTCTAGGTTTCATGTATGATAAAAGTAATCCACCATCCCGGTTTCTTGGTAGTAAGTTGAAGATTGGGTTTCACAATCATACCCTAGGTCATCATAGAGATCCTAATCTCCTACATCACTTGTATTTAAAAACAAAGGTTCTAAGAGGGTAAGCAAAATATGCCCGGTACCAAAGTTACACAATTGTACATGCATGAGCAAACAATTTTCATTTCAAGAATGAATACAAGTATGTACCAAATAGCTGATTATTATCTTCTTTTAAGTCTGACAAGCATTATATCTTTGACATCCCAAAGTTTGGGGTAACTCATGACTCCTAGTCACGAAAGTATCATATACAATATAAATATTTGGTGTTGAGTACTCTTTAATATCCTAGAGTTGTAGAATAACCTAAATATAATTGGATTGATTTTGTAAGAAACTCTACTTAAGATAACGGCACTTACCAATGCTTGCATGCCACCCTAAGATCATCAGTATTCCCAGTTCCTTAGGCTCAACCAAGTGTACTCAATACAGTCAACATCAAGGTCATTTATGGTAAGTTCATTTTTAACTTATGACTAACAAACACATAGCATCATATGTATAAACTCATATCTGAATCAATGGTCTCATACAATACTTGATTCTTTAAACCACTTGAGTCGACTCTAAAACTTGAGATAAGAATGTGTTTCACTAAGCTTTAGGACTATATTCTCATGTTGAAATCAAAGTTAAGTTCTCTTTATTAAATTCCCTTCAAACTCTACTTTACTAGTACTTGGTTCTATGTGTGTTCATTTAACAATTCGGGTTAATTTCTAAGTTTAATTTGTGTTTAATAATGTTGTAGTTTAGTAGAAATAAGTTTAGAGTTGGAAAATTAATTCTTTTAGCGATTCTAATCAACTACCATCAAGCTAGCGTAGGAAATATTGTTGAGATGGTTCAAAAAAACATAACCAAAATCAAATCCTGAAAGAAGGTCCTTCACCAACCTACAGGCATTTAGAAATACCGTCAAGCCAACTCTTAGCTTGAACCACTAATAAGGCTAATTCAGTTGTAAATGATTGGTTGGTTCTTGTTTGCCATGCACAGACTAGTTTCCTTCTTCACTCAAATTCCTAAAACTTTTCCCACTTTTAAATATTTCTTCAAAACCACTTTCCCCCTTTTCATCAAACATTATTCTACCCTCTTTAAACAAGTTTATAACTCTTGAATCTTACTATGACAGCACTTTTTACTACAAATCTTTTAAGTGGAAGTGTATCCTAAAAAGGGGCTTAGTAGTTTTACCTAAAATTTTCATATCACATGCATACTTATGATATAAAGATTGCCTTCCAAGTTAGAGATTACAAAATTCTAACTTGTAAGTTTCTAATCATATATAATCTTTTTTGACATACATCTATTTAAATATATATATATACATATACATATATATGTAGCTAAAAGTGATTTAACAATCGACAATTCATCGGAATTATAGAGAGTTGGAATCACTTATCAAACAATATGATGGGATAATTAAACTTCAATTACATCATGAGTTACTAAATACTACAGATAACTAGCTTCACTAATAAAGTTTACTAAAGTAATCTTATTTGTCTAATTTAGCTGTTTAAAGGAACACTCTACACTTTGATTTTAGCCTATTCCTAACTTTTTGTTACCTATTAAAAGGAGCGGTTAGGGGATAAGCATACCACAGCTTAGCGAGTTTGCTCTTCACCACTATCGTTCAAGTAAATTATTAAGTATTATTAACAAACATGTAGTCTAGCTACATACAAAATAAATGCACATGGCATGAATATAAATAACACATCTATGGGGCTCTAGAACCATGGAAGGTGTAGATTCATGTCGTTTATACATTGACTATCCCCTGTACTTAACCATACATGGCACCTTACCTTACTTACATGAGGCCGCTTGGGAATCGCCTTGACAAACGAAACTCGATTATTACCATAGTCAAGAATACTATACTAGTTAATCAGGTGAATCTGTCTAGGGCTATCTACTATCAACAACCAATATAACACTCCATGAGCTCACTATCAATGAATCCATATAATGCCCTACGGGTTAAACCATATGAGTCCCAACTCAGGATACTTGTTATCAATTTATTGAAGATAATCTACTAGCTTTGCCTCAACAAATAAAATACCGCAAGTGACTACTAACTAAGTTGATAAATCTTTCTTTGAATCATAAAAAGTTTCAAAAATGCATTTTTGCAAATTTTTCATAAATCTTGGCAAAGCTATAGACGTCCCAACCTATAGATAATGAATTATAAAGACTTCTTAATATGTAATTAATGGATTACAGATACGTAATAGGTATATTCAGTTAATTTGGTTAAATATTTAAGCTTACTAATTTAAAAAAGTGATCACATAGATGGTGACATATAAAAAAACTAGTAACTTAAACATAGAGTCAAGGGCAACCAATAGAACATCAATTAATTATCAAACACAAGCAAGTGGTAGTTCATCGAAACTCTCTCACCTAGCTTGTTTGCTTACTTGTCCTAACCTTTATGGGTTCTTGAATTAGAAATTAAATCACCTAAAACATAATGATAATGTATATGTAAGTAATTAGAAAAAGGTTTCTTTAAAAACCTAAAAGTTCACCTAATTACTAAAGCTCGTCTTAAATTCCCAAGTACGGTTAAAACTTGTTTTTATTATAACTTTTTTAATTAAAGTTCGTTTTTTGCACTCTTATAGTCGATTTTCATCATTTTCAAGTGTTCTTTCATATGATGAGGTCCTTTTAAGGTGTTTGGGCTTACAAGGCTTTGGTTTAAGCCAAACAATTTCATTAGTTAAAGGTCTTAGTTTGATCACTTTAAGGTTTAGGCATAGGTTTTAAGCTTTAGGCTTAATTTTAGGGTATTTGGCTTTACACTTAGGCATTTGGCCTTTTATTTTGTTATTGGGTCTATTGTTTTCAAGTTTTACCTACCTCTTGGTCTATGGGCCTCCTACTAATTTACTTATTCTTTTTTTTTTTTTTTTCAGTCCTTGCTTATGGGTTTTAGGCCTTATCTTGGGCCTAAGTCTATTTTTAAGCCAATGGGCCATTTTTATTCATCATTGGGCCTTCATTATTTTATTTTGAGGTATTGATTTTAGGTAGTCCAATTAAAGTTTGGGTACGTACCTATATCTTATGAATTTAAGGCCTAAATAAGTAATTTAGGTAGTTATTTGCCTAAGTTGAAGTCTAAAACTATTGTAAGTCTTTTAAAACATCTAATAGGCTTTATGGGTTTCTTATTTGGGGCTCTAATCTTAGTGTACATCTGCTGGTCATTTCCTGCTAAGTGAGCTTAAGGCTTATCCTTAGGCTTACTTATATGGTTTAAGCTTAATTTACATTTTACAATCTTAAACTTGATTCTAATTTATTCCAATAGGCCAAATATTCTAATAAGTCCATTAAACAAATCATTTTACTAAGTTTTCCAAATATAGTCTTATCCAATTTAAGAGCTCAAAATCAATTTCTCTAAGTTTATATGTCATTTTAAGCCATTTTATGCTTATAGGATCTTGTTTAGCTACTTAGCTCCAACAATTAAGTCCTAAATCCTAATTAGTATTAATTAATCATGTAATGAATATATTGAACTAGAATTTACATCTTGTTTTCCTAAGTAAAAGGGGCAGTTGAAGAGAGCTTTTAAGGGGATTTTAATTATTTCTCTACACAACTTGTTGTAACATACTAAAATTACTACCATAATACATTTCAAGCTAAGTTTTCCTAAAATGAACTTGAAAAATCATAAATATAGTAGAGATGGGACCATTCATTCTTCGGCCCTAGCATGTAGTGAAGGTTTGATGGTGGTTTCTCATAATTAATTATTGAATTTTTTTAATTGATTCTTTTATCACATTGTGATATTTAACATCATTGAATGGACCCATTCAAAAACAATTAGATGATGACAAATTTCTCAAAGAGGGTAATTACCTACATAAAACTATCTCTTACACTTTCAAAATACAAGTAACAAACAAACTAAGTATATGAATCAATGTGTGATTATATGAATCTAAAATGACATATACATGATTATAACATGTTTAGCTAATATTTATAATCCTAAACTCTTAAGATATCATATGTATAATTAGTGTAAATAGAAAACTTATGTTGGGTGAATTTTACCTTAGGTTGGTTTACATAAGTTTCAACTTTTCCACTCAAAAACGAAGTTGAAACTTACTCTTTTGAAGGAAAATGTTTGTCGACAAGAAATGAAGGTATGTGCATGTGATCTTTAGGTAGTGGAGATTTGTGATTTGGTGGCTTGTGGTGGTGGTAAGTACAAAAGGCGCTAATGTAAGTAGGGGGGTTTGAGAGTGCTTCTTGGTTTTCCTTTCTTCTCTTTTTTGATTTTTATTTGGGTTTGTAAAGAAGGTTTCCTAGAGTTTTATAAGAATGAAAAATGGAGTCAAATAAGGTTTTGAAGGGGTGAAATTGTTGATAAAAAAGGTAGGATGAGGGGTACAAGATATTGCTTTAATTAGTTAAAAGGGTATAATGATCAAAGGGGAACCACTTACTCCTTGACTCTTTACTTGATTTGGTAAGGATTTGTCTCAAAATATCCTAAATCACCAACTACCCCTTTTTGCCTTGTTTCCCTAATTGTTTTTATCCACTTCTTAATTAGGAAGACTAGAGTTGGTAGATGAATTAAAGGGTAATTAAACTAATTAACAACGATTATACTTAATTAAACAATTTAAGCCTAATTAGGGTGTAGTTAAGGTTTTGCTATATATTATTACTTTAATTAAGTCCATTGACCTCTATTACTTAATTTGTAACAATTTTTTAGTATTTAAGACTAATTAGGATCCTTAGATCACATACGAGACCGGTGATTTAGGGTTTTCAAGTGATTATTGTGATTAGCGAATAGTTTAAGGACATACTTAGGGTTTATTAGTTGAATTAGTGTTTTGGACTTCTAATTAGGGTTTTAGTTTGTCTATTGATGTTTTTCAGTCATTTTAAGGTTTCCCCCATATTAAAGCTTTAGGGTTTCACGTGTATGATTAGGGCTTTAGGGTTTTACTCTCATTTAGGTTTTTCGGCTTATTATTTAGGGTTCGTTGCCTATTATTTATAGTTTATCCATTTAATTTAGGGTTTTTGTCATTTAGATTAAGGTTTTAGATGGTTCTTTAGGAATTTAGGGTTATCTTAGGGTTTTCACATGTTAAGGGTTTAATTAAGGTTTCAAATGCATGTTTGTGGTTCTAGTATTAGTTTTGCAGTTTTAAACACATCATTAGGTGTAAAATAGTAATTTCATTAATTTATTATTTTAATTGAATTTATTTGATTAATCATTATTATTTTAAGATACCTCCAATCATCGATTATCGAGTTTACAAGGTTTTACAAAATACGAGTTGAATGTGCTAACTCATAGGTGTTCCTTCCATTCAAAGTTTAATTTAGGTTTTCATGACTCCAACATTTAGGGTTTAAGGTTTTTATTCAATTCAGATTTTTAATTTGTGGTCACATATAGTTAGGTTTAGGGTCTTTGTATGCTATTAGGGTTTTTTTTTTTTTTTTGTTTGAAATTTGTCTCTAAGGTTTTTGAGTTCATTTTAAGGTTCCATTTTAAAATTTTATTGTTTTTAATTTCTTTAGTTTGATTGAGCCTAGGGAATATTTATTGGTTCTTCAAATTCAACTCTAAGTCTAAAACGTGAAATTTGTAGGGTTTATAGGAAGAAATCTTATGTAAAAAATCTCTTTGAAAGTCATCTTCCTTCTTGTTTCCTTTAAGAATTTGTGAAGAACAACCTAAAGCATCAACATCTCCCAACATATACATGCCTATACTTCTCATTTCTTCCATAATCATTCAAGAACCTTACTTACCCATAAGGTTTTTCTTTTCTAAAACTCGAACTACTATAGACTCTTTCTCATAGAATCTACTACTTCTATGGCATCCAACCAGATTCATGTCAAGAATGCCCATAAATAAAAGAACTTAAGGAAAATATAGTAATCATGGTCTTACCTTCATTTCCTTTAGTCTCTTGCAATGGTCCTACAGTTTCTGTTGAGGAGAAGAAAAGTGTCATTCAGGAAAGGGTTCAACACTTATATGTTATTCTCTTTCATAACTATTAGTACCTTTTGGGTAAGGATTGACAAAAATACCCCTACCATTTTGATTTAATAACCTATTTGCTACTCTTTCTAATAATTAATATTATTTTAATTATTTTATTAATCACTTCCCTTTTATAAAATCCTAGTTATTACATCCTCTCCCCTTAAAAGAACTCTCATCCTCAAAAGTTACTGGAGTCATCGAAGAGTTTAGGATACTTCTTTTTTATGTCTTCCTCTAACTCTTAAGTAACTTCCCATGCAAGTTGATTGCTCCACTACACCTTTATATATTTAATCTCTTGCCTCCTCAACTTTTATACATTTGTGTCCACAATTTGAATAGGCCATTCTATTATTGTCAAGTTCACCTTATGTCTAATGGTTCCAATGCTAACTCTTGATTCGAATTCTTAATATGATTTGTCAACATTGATACATGGTAGATATCTTGTACACTTGCCAAACTAGGTGGTAGGGCTAGTTTATAAGCTACTCTACCAATTCTCTTCAAAATTTCAAACAACCCCTCATATCTTCAATTAGGTTTGCCTCTAAGTTTGAACCTTACTATTACTTTGGTAGGCAATGCTTTTAGTAATACCAAGTCACCAACTTGAAATTCTAATGGTTAGCATCTCTTGCCAACGTAACTCTTTTGGTAACTCTGAGTTGATTACATCCTCTACCTTATCAATTGAACCTTATTAACTACATCTTCAACCAATTCAAACCAATGCCTTCTTTTCACCCACTTCATCCCTATGTACAGGAGACTTATACTTCTTACTATAAAGTACTTCATAGGGTGCCATCTAAATGGTAACCCGATAATCATTATTATAGGTGAACTTAGCTAGTGGTAGATGGTCTTCCCCATTCTTAACAAAATCTAAGGCATAAGCACTCAACAAGTATTTTGATATCTAATTAGTTCTTCTAACTTTCTAGGAGAAAAGCTATACTGAAGTGTAGTTTAGTTCTTAGAGCCTTATGTAGGCTTCTCCAAATGTTACCAACAAACCTTGTGTCCCGATCTGAAACTATGGATATAGGTATACCATGAAGTCTCACAAATCTCATAAATATACAACTTTGTTAACTTCTCAAGTATATATCCAATCTTGATAGGTATAAAATGAGAGGGCTTTGTTAATTTGTCAACAATTATATGTACTACATCATGTTTTGCCACCATCCTTGGGAGTGTTGTGATGAAGTCCATAGCTATGTGTTCCCATTTCTACATAAGCACTAGTAATGACCATAATTTCCCTGTAGGTTTTTAGTGTTCAATCCAAATTAACAGAGAAGTTTGACACCCAACTACATACTCTGCTATCTTTTTTTCCATTCCACTCCACCAATAGTGACTTTTGAGATCATTATATATTTTGGTACTATCCCGATGTATAGAGTATCCAAAGTTAGAAACTACATTGTTAGTTATATTTGTGGGGGCTTTTATGCATACATTATACTATTTAGTTAGAAACTACATTAATATGACCCATTCATGTGCATTATCAATTATATAATACAATTATAATGCTAATAGTTCTTAAATTGAGTGGAAATTCACTTGAATTTGCTAATGATCTATTATTCCAAAGTTATCAAAGAGTAAGTAAGTTGAGTCAATCCAATCAAAGGAAGCTTCTAATGATGCTTATTTGTAGTGAATAGCGATAGCGATACCAATGCATCACTTTGGCTTCATATTCCTTTACTTGTTGTAATGGAATGCTTGGAAAAAAATTTATTTATATTTAAAAATTTTATTGGAAAAAGTAAGATGCTAGCTTTAGAGTTAGCAAATTGTCAATTGATGTAGACTGTTGAAGTACTTTGCTTTTCTTCCTCTCCTTTTTTCCTTTCCTTTAAGAAAAAAAGGACAAGTGATAAAGCTATTATTGTCTATATATCATATTAGGGACACTTTCACCCTTTTCGTATATCATTATAACTTTTATATACTAGCTAATTACCTCCAGAATGTGTGACTAAAAGTTTCAATTATTATTGCAAAGTTTCCTTAGAAAATAATGAATATGAGATGTATATAAACTCTCTTTTACTGTGAATGAATAGGTATACTATCATTATAAAAGCGACTATATTTTTATAATACAATGAACATACAAAAAAAAAGAAAAGAAAAGAAAAGAAAAGAAAGGGTTCCTCTAATCAAATATGAATGGTCTACTCAATCTTTAATCCCTTAGTTATATTTTCAACCAACTTCCATTGGTGTCATCATAATTGTTATTGTTTTGTACATATTATTTCTCTTTGACTTATGTAGAATGATAGTATAAAGAAGACAGTAATTATTTACATGGTAAATATATTAAGTCTATAGTAAATAATTAATAATATTTCATTTGTTTTAGCACAATAGGCAACTAGAAATAATTTGTCAACAATATTTTGTTGTATTCTTCCATTCAATTATAATAATTTAGCATACAAAAAAAAAAAAATTACATAAGCAACTATAGAAAAAACTACATGAAAATTTCAAAAAGAAAAAAAAAAAAGAAAGAGTTCATCTACAGTATAAATAATTATAAAACAAAAATAAATAATAAGCTTCAAAATAATTTCTTTGTCTCTCATGTATTAACTATATAATCTATCTCACATCATTTATAATACTTCATGGATTAAAGGTTCACTACCATTAAAAGGAACCTTTTCTTTTTCTTTTCGAATAAAAATGTACAAATCAAATATACATATAAATAGCCAAATATAAAGAAAAAAAGGGATCAAAGTACATGGAATAAAATATACACCAAACATTAGGAAAATCACATCATTATAATAAAACATAAATTAATATAAAAATATCTAATAAAGCATAATCATAAACTTCAAAGTACAATAAAAATTAACAAACTCCAACTTATCTCTAGAAAGTAACATGCTTTGTCATAGTAAGAATATAACTACAAATTAAAACAAGCATAATAAAAGATTTAGATGAATATGTTTTGGAAGTCAATAAATATCTTCATACGATTAGGTTTTATACCCCTTTTTTCTTTTTAAATTTGGCCATGGGGTAGGGAGAGAGTTGGTTCCATATGACCACCCTCCCTAGTGGTGGGTGGCTGCACCACTACCCTTTGTTATGTTGTGACCTACCAATGAATTTAAGGTCAAATCGACTACCTTATGACCTTAGTATAGCTGGTTTTTTTTTTTTTTAACTTTTTCTTTTTCTTTTTTTTTTTTAATTTTTGATTTGTTATTGATTTAATTTAATTATATTATTATATGTTATACTTATATTATAATATTTAGTTTTTAATTTTTTAATTTCTTTTTTTTTTCAAATTTTATTTTTTTAGCATTTTTATATAATTTTAAGTTTTTTCTATTTATTTATAATATAAATATATATATGTAAGTGTATGTCTATGTTACACATGCGCCATATTAGCGTCATGTGTCACTTAATGGCCATATTAGAGGAAACTAACGGTATTATAAGGATATTATAATGATGATTTATTATTTTAACCTTTCATTGAAATGTTGATTTCTTATTTAAAATTTTTAAAATGTTAATCTCTTATTTTAACTTACTCACAAACGTTGATACCCTCCAATGTGATTTTCCTATTAGACAATATAATAAATAGAGATAGAAGGACTGGGCCCCTAGTAGGAAACCACTTAAACTTATGGGTAAATTAGCTAACTTTCTTGGAGTAAGATTGTTTTGCCCTGTAGTGACTATTGATGTATGAATCTATCACTACCTTGATTTTTTGCTTTCACTGCAAATACAAGCACATATTATGTCTAAGTGTAGGGATATGAATAAAAATATAGCCCTTAACTCAAGTGAATAAACAAATTGGTGGGATCTAGAATCTTATGGACATGCATGAGCTTTTGCTATGCATTAGCAAGACATTCCAAACACCGACTCTATAGGATGCTCTTTGAGTATTATCTCAGAGTGCTTATGTACTTTTTGATACTAGTGCATCAAACTCGTGTGTGTATAGATAGTTTATACTTGCATGTGA
The DNA here is from genome assembly GCA_024138015.1 of Lumnitzera littorea. Lineage (NCBI taxonomy): Eukaryota > Viridiplantae > Streptophyta > Magnoliopsida > Myrtales > Combretaceae > Lumnitzera > Lumnitzera littorea. The sequence goes on from JAMXBB010000012.1 coordinate 21,067,532, forward strand.
TGCTGGTGTGTATAATGGACTTTGGTTTATGAGTAGGCTCTAGTAGGTGAAAGCTTGATTCTACTATGGTCTACAAGGATACTAAAATAGAAATCCTTAAAAAGAAGATGCTTGTAGAATGTATTGTATTTAAGAGGTGTAATCTAAGGATGAATTGGCCTCTAAGTATCATTTTTTTATAGATTATCATGATGTAGTGGTGCACTTTAATATCTTGAGAAATCTAACGGAAATAAGACACATTTGGTTGTATATTTATTTGTGAAATTCATATGGGTTTCTTTAACTGATGATGTAACAAGCAACATCTACTCCTTTTGTCTACAAATACTTGATGATCTTGCTTTCATTTAATATTGTAAAAGTCATCTTTTGGATTATTCTATTTTTTCTTTTAACAATGCCATTTTTTGTGATGTATATGGAGCTGAAAAGTTATGATTAATGGCACTGTCTTCACAATAATTCATAAACTCATTCTAAAATTCTTTTCCATTATCAATACTCATATCATTTTCCATTTGTACTTTCTTAGCAAGATTAATAAATTCATTAAAAGTATCATTTTTATTGAAATACTAGGCTAAAACTAAAAAGGGGGGTGAATTGAGTTTTAAGGACAAGTTGATCTTCTTTTCGAAATTAAGCAATAAATGCAACAATGAGTATCGTTAAGATAATGATAAAATAATAATAAGTACAAAAATTAAAAAAATATAGGGATAGAGAAGATCAAGCTTGGATTTAATGTAAAGTTCGAACTACCTATTACTCTTTAAGGACACATAATGCCTTTAACTATGGACTTCACACCACTTTATTCATTTTTCAATCCAAGCTCTAAGAGTTACACGTATATAAACTTAATTACATAAGTTGTATACTCACAACTCTCAACACAAATCACAATCTCAACTCACAATACAAAACTTAATCACAAGGATTATTAGTATAATACTTTTAATTCTCAATACTTTGTAACTAATAGTTTATAAGTATAATACTTTAAATCTTTCTAAATATTAGTAAATTAGGGTATAAGAGATAATGAGAATAATAGATAATAAGAATACAAGAGTATTGGAATATTATAGTAAAAGATCAGCCCTTTATTGTCCTTGGTTAAGTTGTTGAGTGTTATACTAACTTTTTGAAATCTTCTTGTTACAATGCATTTAATGCCTCAACGGCTAGTAGAAATAAGTTTACTATCATTATAGCTCTAGTCCTTTACTGTTACGATGATTCCAAAATCAACTACCAATATGACTACTAACAAGTGAATTGTCATGATGATTTCCATTGATCAAAACCAATTTTTTCTTTCATTTTAGAGCTCCTAACCATTGTGTTAGTATCCTTCTCTTGCCATTAAGATGGTAATGCAATCATCAAAGTTTTTACTTGTTTTTCAAATTCCAAACAACCAAAACACAAACATTACTATATGAATCATCAAACAAATTTAATTCACTTTTTAAGACTTGTATTTGAGATATATTAAAGAGCTAATTGATATGATTGAAAGATATGGAAAAATGAAGCTTATTTTCAACTAGTGCAACATAAACTCATTATAACTTGTTTAAATGTGTATTGTTGTTTTGTTCTCATCAAAATCAAGTAATGAATTCTAAGTTTAACAATCTTCCCTTTTTTGATGAAGGCAAAACATTTATACTTTAAATGCTCCCCCTCAATCTAATACTCCCCTTTAATCAAGTATTTGGCTTCAAAAGGTTTGCAAACATGTAAGATCAATGGAATACTTGATGTTAAGAGAAATAGATTGTTTAGGAGTCAAACTTCATTTCCAATATAGAACTTAGAGTTAGAAATATTATCAAATTTTGGTCATGTTCAAATATTATTAAACTCCTTATCAAATTTTTATCGAACTTATGACTTTCTAAGTGACTTAGATTCTTTTTTCTCTTTAGCCTTGGTATAAGGCAAGTACACCTATCATGTAGTAGTATAGTTCAAAGAATAGATGTAATTTCCACAAGGATTATAATTACTAATATTAACTATCTCCTTATTATCTAACTAATATATTTGATTTAAGAAACTTAAAGAATTTAAATTAAATTATTACTTATAACTAATCTAAAGATTAACTAAAACTCAACTCAAGAAATTAACAAGAAATTAATTTAATTGAAAATTGACTTAAGATTCACTATCATACCTAAATCTTACTTTCCTTAAAATTACATGTGAGACTTAAATGTCACCTAGTCGTTTCAAGCGAATAATTTAGGGTGTTATTGAAACTAACACGATTGATATAGAAATTTATGAGTAAGCTCGAGATATTAGTTGATGAGACCTTGTAAACTTTGATCTTGCAAATATAATAAGATAATAATAAAATGATTGAAATAGTATAATTTTATTATATTACATAATATTTATCGAAATTACATAGAATAGGTTCCGATAGATAATAAACATTTAAAGATAAATTATATATGTAAGAAAAATATTATATGACATAAAATAATATACAGAGTATATATGTATATACCGTGTGTAATTTTTATGTATTAATATAAACCCATAATTAATTAAAATACTCGAATAATTGTATTTTAGGCTAAATTAAGCTAAAGAAATTCGTTAAAATGAAAAAAGAAATAAAAACTCTTGTGACAATTAGGAATTTCTCGTGTAAGGCATGCAGAGTCATTAGAGATAGGTGTTAAGTAGTGAAATAGGATTAACATGTAAAGGATGGGTATAAAAGCCAAACACTTTGAGGAGAGAGAGAAAAATTAATTCGTGTAACTTTCAAGTTCTAGAAAAATTTGAAACACTCTCTACTGAATAGTGTATGAAAGTTAGGATCTGGAGAAATTTAGTTTAGGGTTTGGAAATTAGAGAAGTGAATTAAGGAAAATTTACAAAAATAGTGAGTAAACTAAGCTTGGAGGAGTACAGGTGTTTTGGGAGTAACTAGAAAGCAACCGTTGCCACTAGGTGATAGAGTACCTAGTAGCTAAGCTAGCTAATAAAGGGGTGGCCATCGAAGGTGGCCAAAGAAGCTGATTTCAATGATGATCCACTTTTACTCGATTTTACAAAAATTAATAAATATATTAAATGCATATGGAAAATTTAAAAAGAATTTACTTTGACATATTTTCATATATAAAATCTAGAAAAAAATATTATTTTGTACAAATCTATTAGTTACAATATATGTCCTTAAGAAATCAATAAAATCAAGCAATTTTCGATACTAAAATAAATAGGGCTAATGATGTACTTTCCCCTTCAAAAGTTTTCTATAAACTATCTTAAATCAATACTGAATTTCTACATAAAAGTTGTTTGTGAAACTATTTTCTAAATTTTTATTTGATTTTTGAGTGTGAATTATGATTAAAATGGTGTTTTGGTAAAAACTAGTGTATTTTTCCAAAGGACCTCACTTGGATTTTGAGTTTGGGTGATTAATGGAGTATTTGTTGCATACTAGAGCTATTGAATTGGGTTTTGTAGGAAGGAATATAGAAAATCAATAATGTACCCTTAAATGTCTAGTTTAGTGGTGTGTAAACTCAAGGAATTGGTGAATTACGATGTGTTACATGAGGAATTTGAGATGTAATTAGCTTGAGAAGTATTGGAGGGCACGTGTTCTACTAGATATTTGCTTAAAAGTTAAATCAAAGGAAAAATTTTGAGTATGTGGTGAAACAGGGGAATCATAGAGACTAAGGGCCTATTTGGATTGCCTTTTTTTCGTTTATATCTTATCTATGTTTAATCTATATCTGTTTGGAATTTAGTGTTTGGAAAACTGTCTTATTTATATTTTATTTGTTTTTGTTTCATAATTATGATGAAAATAGTGATTGGAGTATCAGAATTAAGAAATGAAAATTTATGTACTTTTAGGAGAAAAATTTTGAAAAAATATATTTTATACATTGGAAATAATTATTTTAATTGATATTCTAAATATATATATATATATATATATATTTCCATCTTTTTATTTTTTTTTCTTGCCAAATACAAAAATTCGAGTAGATAACAATAAGATGCTAATAAGATAGAAAATAAATGAGCTAAACAAAGCTTAAGTAAGAGGGAATACTCTTAAAAACTTTGAAATTTCTAGTCTTAGAAGAAAGTTTAGAGGGTAAATTTCTTGAAATTATGAAGCTGATTGAACTCAAAAGATAGCTTATAGTGTCTTCTATCAAGAAATTCAATTTCTTTTAGACTCAATAACTTATTCAAAAGGTATCTTAGAGAGTATTTGGGGTAACTATAGATATGTGAATCCTTAGAAGCTATATTAGAGGGTGTTTATTGAAAAATGTTAGGTATTTACCAACCTTAGAAATTGACTTAAAGGTTAAATTTACTATGAACTTCAATGACTATGTGGTTTAGAAGGTAACTTAGAAGCTTCTCTAGTTGAATACATTGAGGGTGTATTGACTCAGGACATGGCTGAAAAGGAAATAAAGCTAAATTATACTTAAAGCACCATACGAAAATTTCAATACTTAAGGCATAGGACAATAAGCTAGAAACTAACTTAATTTTTCTGTAGAGGAGTAAATTAGCAATATTTCATAATTTATATGCAAAATAAAGTACTAAATTGGGATAAATATTGAGGGATCACCAACAAGGACAAGTCAGCAAGCTTAGTTAGTGAGCAATTGAGTTCCACGTAAGTAGGATCAATACTTCACCGTACTTTAGAGTATTGTTTAAGAATATTTAAAGGCCTTAGTATATGTCTTGCTTTTGATTATAAGTTAGTGATTTGAGCGTGTATGCTCAAATATTATATTGCTGTTATAGAGTGATGGATTGTATGTATTGGTTGGTTTATGATACTGCATGCTTTGGATTATCTAAAATTGCTTAGTCACCTTAAAAGTAATCTAACTTAAACTCGGCTTAACTTCTAATCAGACATATATTACAACCCACTAGGGGTAATGACTAGGATTTTTGTGTTAAACACAGACCCTTCAATGAGAATAGTTGAAATGGTCCTTTCCCTACCCTTAGTTGAACTAAGTGACAAGAGAAGAGGTTGTGGCAAGGTTAGGGACTGTAATTTGAAGGTAGTCTTAGGTAGAGCATGATTTCCATTACATAAGTCCTAATTTGGTTTTGATTCGCAAGTATGCAACGTTAAACTCCTCAACTCATATTAGAGCAAAAAGCAATTTCTCTAATCTCATGACAAACTGGATAACATCGTACGATAGCACTTACTTATACATGCAAAGCATCTAACTAAACTTACTTAAAAACCCTAGTTGCTTTGTGTCGGATATATACAACTATCTCCGTCCCACTTATTGAGCAAGTTATCACCTATTTCCCTAGAGTTGTTTTGCAGGTTTCCTAGTAGATTCACTAGTACTACTCTAAGTTCTTGAAGATTAGAGAATGGGGTTGGGGAGTGAATTCTTATTTATTTGTTAATTTTACTAACTTATAAGAAAACTAATAGGATCTCTACTAGTGACCCTTTAGTTTTCAACTATTAATATTGCTACTATACTCTATAAATCTGTGAACTTTTACAAATCCTTTACTAATTGAGATTTTGTACTCCATATGATTTATAAAGCTAGATTTTCTCGGTCATTTGAGCCACAAAATTATTTTTAGAAGCTCTTTTGAAAAGTTACACCAAAGATTGATATTTATTAGACTCAAAATTGGATGGCTCAAAACGATAGAGTGGTAAATGCCTTGTGTAAGCTATACCTATGTTAGTGGCTAAAGTGGCTAGCTTCTAACTTAGGTTGGTTTACACAGTGAAGCTGTTACGATTCCTTGGTTTGGGGTGTGACATTACACATGCAACATTTACTAAAGATAACCTAACTCAATCCTTAATTTTCTCGACCGAAAGAATTCTCCATTTAAGCTAATAACTTTATCAAGTTTATTAACCTTAATCTTTAGATCACCTGTTAGAATCTCTTCTTAATAACTTAGCCAAAGATTACATTAAAAAGCAATGATTCCTCTAATAATATAAATCAAGATCTAAAAAGGCTTTGCAATTTATCTCTAAATTTACAAGAATGTTCATCAATTATGCCTATATTTATTATATAAGAAATCTCTTGATTCTCTTATATAATATCAGATTTTAGACTAATACCTTAGGAAATGTTAGTCTAAAACAATCAAGTATGCATAATTGAACCAAGGAAATTAAAGATTTTTAGTAGAACTAAGAAAACCTGACTTTACATAGTAATTCTAAGTTCCACAAAACCTAGATACATTGGATTTACTAGCTATTCATGATAAGGCAACAATCTTGATTGAAATCTAAAGAAGAAATAGAAAAACAAGCCATGAAATCAATAAAGAATCTTGAATCTTAGCTTTTAGAGCGCGTTACTTTCTTAAGTATTCTACCCTTTTGAGTCTCTTAAAAAGTCGTCTAAAAAAAGTCTTAACAAAAATCCCTTAAGAGCCTTTATATAGGAGATGCAAAATTTAATACATTGCTAGAAATAACATGACTGTATAATACGGTCGAATCACTTTAGATACACTAAATTTCAACTAATCTTTTTAAATCTTCGCCAAATTTAGTATTGACATGACTTGTGACATGGTTGTGTCTCCTTGGTTGTGTCACTCATTGTAAAATGTACTTTTCTACTCAAAACCTTCACTAGAATTGATATAGTTATGTTGTTTAGTTATATCAATTTAAAATTATATAACTTCTTCATTTTAACTCTAATTTGAGTGAAACTTGTTTCTATTTTCTTGTTTTATTCTAAAGAATGTTTCAAAACCTAGAAAATAAGATTTGACTCAATTAAGTATTATTTTCTTAAAATAAACCCAAATTTCAAGGAAAAATCATCAAAAATTGCTATATAAAATATAAGCAATTAAGAGCTTATTAGGCCTCATAAAAAAGTTGAGTATATTCAGGTGATGAAGAGGAAGAATTGGCTAAGTCAAATTTTCGGCATAGTGCCGGTTTAAGCCTTAAGATATGCTCCCTATAAAAGATGAAAACGAAGAAGCTACAAACCATGCCAAATAAGATTTCCAGAATGGATCCATCAAGATTAGCCCATACTACGTATACTACAACAAATGTCTAAATACATAAACCAATGACATAAGCAAAATGTCTAGATACATAAGTGAACCACGAGGAATAAGCAACTACATAAGATACATAATCTATCTAAAGAACCACCAGACAACGTAAGATAGATGTCTTAACATCTCAAAAGACAAGTGATCATAATACAAACAACAAAGACTAAGAAAATGGCCAAGATGAGACTAAAGACAACATAAAGTAACAATAGAAGTAGTCAATGGCTAAGTTCTTAACATAGTACAAACAAAAACATATGCAAAATAAAGTGGAATATGGTAATTTATATAGTTGATGGGTGGAGGATAAGGGCAAGATGAACAAGTGTAGTCCATGTTAAAGCGTTGATATAATGCTTGGAAGCTATTATGCATGTGATTGTGAATATCTTCTTAAAGTTGATTGAATCTCATTTTGAAATATTGATAAAAAGGGTGTTGAGATTCCACTGGTAAGGACGAATTAAAGGAGGCAAGTCCAAAATTTTGAGGTAGAGGTGGTGAAGTACCTTCATGAGGAGGAGTAGCATTTGTTGCTTATTCATGATCATTGCTAGAGCTCCTCTCTTCATTAGAATTCTCCTGGTTACCATAGCTCTCATCCATAATAGGTGGAAGAAGGGGCTTTTTCCTTACCCCACAATTGTCCTTTTTCTTCCATATTATATCAAGAATTTCAAACCCCTTCAATGTGTAACTCGAGGGGGTAAAGGAAGTGTGACCCCTTTCTAAATCAAGAGTTAGGTAATAAGACGACCAAAGTGTAAACAAGCTTGCGAAGGATTATTTGTGCAATGCTTGAATCATAGATCAACTACATAGAAAACGTTAATTTTCTTATCCTTCAACAAGTAATAAATGATCCATATATCTTAAAGAGTTACGCTCGCTTGTTGACCTTTATGAGGATAGTAGTAGTAAATGACAATGTGATGAAGCAGCTTTATAGGAACATCAAGATGAGTAGCAGTCAAATTCTTAAGGTTTCTCCAAAAATTTGTGATCTCCTTAAATTTAAATGCCCTTTCATTAAACTTAATACCCTTATAATCTAAGTTCAATTCTGAGCCCCTTGGTTCTACGCTGATCAAGATATAAACATCTTCTTTAGTAATAGTGATCATCCGTCCATATACATAAGAGTACAAATTGTGCATCTCAACTCTTCACTAGGATGCCTCTTAATAGTAGGATGACTATGCTCATCTAGAGAATCGGATAAATTGCAATAAAAATACTTGATGGCCTCATCATGTAGCTTATGAGGGAGATTCAACAAATTAAGAAGATGATTGGTGATCACTCCATAAATGCGATGAAGACGAAATTTGTATAGGACTTTTAGGGGTAGTGGACTCTAGTATCAATTTCTAGATTGGCAAATTTTTCAAAGCGCTATGTATGTGCCTAGGTAAGGAAGGGCCATTGGTTGAATATTGGAGGTGCTAAGCCACCCATAGTGCTTGGAGGCATGTTGACAAACATTTAGTAGGTTAGAGTGGAAATGGAAGACAAGTAATAGGAGGAAGAGAGAAAAAAGAAGTGGAAGTGGATAGGAATGTGTGGGTGGAGTCATAACAGTGGGGATAGTTATGATACTGGTATGACAGTGAAGAATAGAGTGAGAGAGTGAAGGGGGTAGAGAGAGTAAGTTGGTTGGAAATGTGAGAGAGAGAAGTAAAGATGAGATTTTTAGGGAGGGAGTAATGAAAAGATGAGAGTCAGTAGTGATTTGTGAGTGAAAATGAGGGTTCAAAAGTTTGAGGAAGAAGGAAAGAGGCATTAGGATGGTGGAAAGAGGAAGAAACAAACAGAGAGAGGATTGAGTCTCTCTTTTTGAAAGAAAAGTGAAGGTTTCATACCGTCATGACAATAAGGAGCGAGAACCATCATAAAGGTTTTAAGGGGTCAAAATGTTTTTAATTACATGAAGAAGGGCTCAAAGCTGTTATGACAATTCACATAAGGAATCATCATGATGGTTGTCTACAATAATGTAGATTTTCCATTGAGTGACCAAATTTCTCAATTTGATCCTATTGCGGTTTGATGTATGAAGCTATTTAAAACTTTTAACAATTTTGATATGGTTTGTTAAAGCTTGAAAAGCTCAACTTTTGGATAGATAACCAAGTTTTAACCAAATCAAATATCCAGATCCTTGAAAATCATGATTTTGTTTAAGTTATCAATTTTAGCACATAAAGACCAAAGTTTTGTACATAAACACATCAAGCAGCTTTCAATTACATATCTAAGCATGTTTGAAACAAAATATCACTTTAAAAATCAAAGAATTACAAAGTCACTCCTTGAGTTTCTTGAAGCTAAGTATGAAATACAAAGAAATCTAGAAAATAAGTAAGTGAACCAAATCAAAACTAAGCACAATTTTTACTTCAAGCTGCTTTTAATAGTTCATATGCACGTAAGAGATGCATTATCAAGACGAGTATCATTCAAATTGTCAAATGATTAAATAGCCTATTTCATATCATAAAAAACCTAATGAAGGTCTTGATAGGTCAAATTTGCAAAAGATCAAGATTTAACAATAATAACTACTTAATCATGATTTATTGATGAAATTAAACATGCAAATGCTGGTTTTGATGGGAATTGTGCTACGGGGCTCCTGACTCATAGTCGAGCTCGAGGACTAAAGGGGCTAGCATGACGAATCCTTATGTTTCAAGCAATCCTTACTGAGGCCGAGTAGCTCCTTGCCAAGCCGTATAACTGCTCATTGTTGTGTGGTATGCCAAGTTAATGATTACTCTCTGTTGTCAAGTTGACCAATTACTTGGCCTCTTCCTTATTGAGAAGCTGAGAGAGAAAGCCGGACTAACTAGACCATCTCTACTCGGATAAACCCATGCGTTTGTACTTTTTGTCCACATCTCCTAACGACCTCACCAATACTACATCGCCATGTGTATAATATCACGTGTAGAATCTATAGCACCAATGATTATTTTCCTTTTATATTCATTTTTTCCCCTTTATAATATGTACATTGCCTTCCTTAAGAAATGTCCTTTTTATCTTTTCCTTTTTGGGCAAGTTGCCCTAATTTGCAGGTATAAATACTCTTGTACTTATAGTTGTAAGACATCAGATAATCTTCAATACACTTTTGAGTACCTTCTTCCCTGCATAAACATTGTTGTTTCCTCTCGGCATTACTCTTATCCTTTTTCTTAAGCAAAGTTAGGTGGTGAGTAATCTCATTGGACTAATTCGTGCACCACATCAAATTGTGCCGTGAGTCATTGAAAGTTCCATTGGTGCATTATATCCTCTAGAGCTGTTCATAGGTTTTGCTTATTGTTTTCGTCCTTTGTTTTCACCTTTTCGTACCTTTCTCCATTAACTCTTTTCGAGTTTTTTGCAAGCTTGGACTCATTTTGTGACTGGCCTTATCTGTTCTTAGATATAGTTCGCATCATCTTGGTATCAGAGTGAAGGTTTTGTGTAAGCTGTAGTTAGTTCTTCCTGAGTTCTGTTATACTCTACTTTTGCTTGTTTGAAATAAAGTCATTTATTGAGTTCATTTGATTGTGGTGTTATTAGTTGTTTGCTTTCTGAAGTGTTTGTTTAAATTTTGAATCTGTAAGGAAAAATGATAGAACTAAATATGAATGTTGGTACTGGTGATGATAGTGGACTTGTCCACTATGGGCGTAGTTTCAAGGAACTCCTAGAAGCGTTGACGAGAGACTCAATGAAGTAGCTAACCTCTTGGTAGATCTAACCTGAGCTGTTCATGTATTATCTTACCAACCCACTAAGGCCATGTAAAATACTCTACAAGTTGCTTAACCTGTTGGAGGTCAAAACCTAACTCGACTATTTTGAGGTAGAGGAGTTGGTGAATGAGTAAGGCGAAGGATAGACCTAAGAGAGCTTGATGAGGAGGAAGAAGAGTATTTTGAAGAAGAGCATGTACGAGTCTCCAAAGCATCTGACCATGTGAAACTTTGGATTTCGAGTTTCAATGGGTCTAGGAATGTTGACAAGTACCTAGATTGGGAAGAGAAGGTGGAGTGTATGTTTGATTATTACCTGTATGAGGATTACGAGGAAGCGAGGACTGCTACTATTGAATTTTCTAGATATGCCATCATGTGATAGAAGAATTTTTAAGCCATGAGAAGAAGAGGGGGTACCGAGAGATTAATACATGGCCTAAGATGAAGAGGGTGTTCAGAAACAGATTTGTGTTGGAAAGATATCTCTAAGATACTTTCACACAGTTTCAGGAGCTGAGACAAGTAGGCCGAATAGTTAATGAATATGTTCAAGAATTCCAAATGCTTATGATAAGATGTAAAATGGAGGAACCACCTACCCAAACAGTTTCAAGGTTTGTTATTGGGTTGAGAGGAGACATCCGAGACATTGTGGAACTCTAACGATTTGACACAATGGATGAAGTTGTTAGGATTGCCCAACTGGTAAAGAGGCAAAGAAGAAGACGAGTAGTAACCAGAGTACTGACTAGCCAACTAGGACTAACAAGTAAATGGACACTATCGAGTATCGAATTGAGAAGTAAGATAGATGTCAAAGTCGAGCAGAAAAGTTGGTTCGAAGATCTAGTGCTGACCTGAATGTATGAGAAAGGGTAAGAGTCTAGTAAAAAGATTAGCCAGATTAAATGCTTCAAGTGTCAGGGGTTTGGACATATGGCTGCTTAGTACCTAAACTGAAGGACAATGGTCATTAAGGGAGACACCCCAAAGTTAGACGTAGAGAGTACAGATGAGGAGCTCAAGGAGGAAGAGGTTCTTACCGAGAATGAAAATGCCAAGAAAGAGTTGATCGAAGAAGACGTGTATGCTGAGGACTTGGATTAGCTACTTATGGTTGTCCGATGCACTATGAACGTAGAGCCTTCATGAGAGGAAGAGTAGAGAGATACTTATTTCATATCACCTACAAGGTGAATGAATAGACGTATGCCTTCATCGTGGATAGTGGGAGCTGCATCAATGTGGCATCAGTCGACCTCGTCTCAAAACTGAGGTTGTTGACTGTTAAGCATCTGAAGCTATATAAGTTGCAATGGTTAAGTGACAAGGGAGCATTATACGTCACTTGGTAAGTACTACTACCGATCACTATCTACAATTACTTCGACCAGATTCTTTACAACATACTGTCTATGTGCAGTTCCTATGTATTGCTAGGAAGAGTATGGCTATTTGATAGGAGAGTCATCTACTATGGTTATAGGAATACCTACATGTTCGAGAAAGATGATCGGAAGATCATGTTGAATTCGATGTTGTTGAGAGAGGTTCACAAATTATAGACGAAACTTGCTTACGGATTGAAGAAGGCTCTGGTGATGAGTAGAGCCGAGCTCCAAGAGGCCATAAACACCAATGAGTCGAACCTCCTGTTGGTTAGGTGACTACTGGAAATAAAGGATTGGAATGATTTACCCTAAGAGGTGAAGAAATTGTTGGATGAATATGCTGACCTATTCCCAGAATAGTTGCTAGCAGGGTTGCCCTTAACTTGAGGTATAGAGCACTGCATTGACTTAATATTTGGTGCTGTATTGCCTAATAAGCCAACTTATTACATGAATCCCAAGCAGACTTCTAAGCTTCAACATTAAGTTAATGAGTTGCTAGAAAGAGGATACGTGAGAGAGAGTCTTAACCCTTGTGCTATACTTGCACTTCTAATGCTAAAGAAGAATGGAACCTTATAGATGTGTGTTGACAGCTGACCCATGAACAAAAGCATGATTAAATACAAGTATTCGATCTCGAGACTAGAAGATATGTTAGATGAACTAGGTGAAGCCAAAATTTTCAACAAGATTGATCTCAAGTCCAGCTACCATCAAATCTGCATGAGCCCAGGAGATGAGTGGAAGACTGCGTTTAAAACTCGACATGGGCTTTACAAGTGGATGGTCATGCCTTTTGGCTTGTCGAATGCCCTGAGTACTTTCATGAGGCTTATGAACCATATGTTGAGATATCTTATTAAGAAGTGTGTTGTAGTGTACTTCGACGACATCCTGATCTACAATGTCGACATGTTGAGTCAGTGTGAACACATTGGAGCAGTCGTAGATATTCTCTGTGTCGAGAGATTATTTAGCAACCTAAAGAAATGTTGTTTATGCCAGCATGAAATGGTATTCTTGGGCTATGTAGTCAGTGAAGAAGGTTTGCGAGTTGATGATGAGAAGATTCGAGCAATTGTTGAATGGCCAACCCCTACTACTTATGCTGACGTGAGAAGTTTCCATGGATTGACTTTGTTTTATAGAAGGTTCATCAGGAACTTCAGTACCTTCTCTACACCACTTACTGAATTAACGAGGAAAAACATCAACTTCTGATGGAGAGAAAGGGAGGAGAGGAGTTTTGCTGAGGTAAAGAAGAAGTTGACCTTTGCCCTAGTGTTAACACTCCTTGACTTCGATAAAATTTTTGAGTTAAAGTATAACGCGTCAGGCATTAAAATAGGTGTTGTCTTGATGTAGGAAGGATAACCAATTGCCTTCTACAATAAGAAGCTCTGAAGACCCCAGTTAAATTACTCCGTATATGACAAAGAACTCTTAGCACTAATCTGAGTACTGCAAGTGTGGTAGTACTATTTACTACCAAGAGAATTTGTCATATATACTGATTACGAGTCACTACGGTATCTCCAAAGTCAAACCAAACTGTTCAAGTGGCAAGCAAGATGGGTTGAATTCCTTAAGGGATTCAATTTTGTGATCAAGTACAAGTAAGAAAAGAGCAACGTAATTGTAGATGCTCTATCGAAGAAGCATGCAATCTTATCAAAACTGCAGATCAGATTATTTGGTTTTGAAAGTATCAAAGAACAGTACTTTGAGGATTTACACTTTATACCAATAATTTCGAGTTGCATGGATGGGAGAACAATGGACGAGTATTATGTGTAGGATGGCTATCTATTCCGGGGAGGAAAACTGTGCGTTCCGACTTATTCCTTATGGGAATTATTAATTAGGGAAGCTTACAATGGAAGACTCTCTAGACATTTTGGAGAGAGAAGAACCTGTAAACTAGTGAATGGATAATTCTTTTAGCTGAGAATGCGAAGAGATGTGCATCGAGTAGTCAAAAGTCGTGCTATGTACAAAAAGGCTAAGTGCCGAGCTAAACAAGGGAAGGCGATGCCCCTACCTGTTTTGATGAGGCCATAGACTGAACTAAGCATGGACTTTATTATTGGACTGCCGAGAACTACTCAAGGAAAAGATTCTATGATGGTCATTGTGGATTGGTTCAATAAGATGGCATGCTTCGTGCCTTGCATCAAAACTAACGACGTTTTGACTATTGCTTGTCTTTTCTTACAAGAGATTATATGGATACATGACGTGCTGAGGAGTGTAGTCTTCAACAAAGACCCGAAATTCTTAAGTCATTTCTAGAGAACCCTGTGGCATCGGCTGAGAACCAAATTACTCTTCAGTACTTCCTTTCACCCCCAAACTGATGGCCAAATAGAGATGGTTAATCGTACTTTGGGTTCATTGCTCTGAGCTGCAATCGGCAAGAACTTAGTTGATTGGGATGTTTGCCTACTAGTGGTTGAGTTTGCTTACAACTAAACTGTACATGATACCACTAACCAAACCCCCTTTGAAGTAGTTTATGAATTCAATCCTGAGTTGTCTCTCAACTATGCCCTTATACCCACACCTATGTAAGAGGACCTTGATGCCTTGGCCAGGGCACAATCCCTTCAGCACATCTATGATAAGATCACTTAGCACATCGACTAGGTTGCCAAAAGAATGCGTGAAAAGACTAAGGATCGGTCAGCAAAACAATTTTAGTTGGGAGACTTAGTATGGCTACATCTCAGTAAGGAACGGTTTTCGAATAAAAGGAGAAATAAATTATCTATAAGAGCGGAAGGATCTTTCAGAATCATCTAGAAAATCAGTGACAACGTTTACAGGTTAGAACTGCTTGAGCACTATGGGATTTCTAACGCCTTTAACATTGCCGACCTTAGTCCATAACACCTTGATAGAAAATTGAGTGAACATTATCCGGATTTGATCCTAAATCCAGAATAACCCAGAAGGAATGATAGGAATCAAGCTACGAGGCCCTTGACTCGTAGCCGGGTTTGAGGACTAGAGGGGTTGGTACGACGAATTCTTATTTTCTAACTAACCCCTACTGAAGCCAAGTACCTCTTTACTAAGGCCGAGTACCTCCTTATTAAGGCCGAGTACCTTCTTGCCAAGTCACCTCTAATGTCGTGTCATATGACCGCCCATTGTTGTGTAGTTTGCCGAGTTAACGATTATTCTCTGTTGTCGAGTCGATCAATTACTCTGCCTCTTCCTTATCGAGAAGTCGAGAGAGAAAGTTGGACTGACTAAACCATCCCTGCTTAGACAAACCCATGTGTCTGTACTTTTTATCCACATCTCCTAACGATCTCGCCAATGCTACATTGCCACGTATACAATATCATATGTAGAATCTATAGCACTAATGATTATTTTCCTTGTATATTCATTTTTGCCCCTTTATAACATGTACATTGCCCTCCTTAGGAAATATCCTTTTTGTTTTCTTTCTTTTGGGCAAGTTGTCCTAATTTGCAGGTATAAATACCCTTATACTTATAGTTGTAAGATATCGGATAATCTTCAATACACTTTTGAGTACCTTCTTCCCTACGTAAACACTGTTGTTTACTCTTGGCATCACTCTTATCCTTTTCCTTAAGTAAGGTTAGGTGGCGAGTAATCTCATTGGATCAATTCGTGCATCACATCGAATTGTACTGTAAGTCCTCGAAAGTTCCATTGATGCGTCATATCTACTGGAGTTGTTCATAGGTTTTGCTTACCGGTTTCATCTTTTGCTTTCACTCTTTCATACCCTTTTCTATTGACTCTTTTTGAGCTTTCTACAAGATTGAACCCATTTAGCGATTACCTTTATCTATTCTTAACTACGGTTCGCACCAGGTTTTGGGCACAAAAACTAATGCGTGATAAATTTGTGCATATATGAACTTGGATAAGTATGAATGACTTCAAAAGTGCTCAAGACATGTTAAAAGCCATGTTTTATGTATGAAATCTATATGAACAAGTTTCTTAGGTCTAATTGAGTGTAAAGAACTTGTATCTCAGCAAGATTAGCAAGATTTAATAAAAACAAGCAAAATTAAGTCATTAGTTGCTTGAAGTTCATTATTAAGCCAAGCAAATGCATGAATGACCAATTTTGAGCAATAATACTTAGTTATGGTAAGTCAATACTTCGAGTAAGTTTTAACATCATATTCAAGTGTATTAGAAGAAGCAGATCACAATAAGGATTAAAAAGTCCTAAAATCACTACTTAAGATCAACAAATCAACTATTGAATATAAATTTAGCTAATGACACACATATACACTAATCAAATTTTTGATAATTTGGTGCTTTAAACAAGTTTCAATAATTCTTATAGACACAAGGGTGGTATGATCAAGATATATAGCATGTAAATGGACAAAATGACCATATAACTTCTCAAACAATAATAAGAGCTTAATTTAGGTCCAAGAGAGTCAAATTTGCATAAAATAAAAAACAAGCCAAATCAATCAATTAGCGTGACATGCTTGGAGGCATTTTGAATTTTCTTTAAGCATTCTCCATTTAAGTTTCTTGAGTTACTCTTACTAAGTGTGTAATTGTTTCTTTGGTACCCATATGAGTTTGGTTCTTTTGTGATTATCTTGCCTTTATAATTCAAATTAGTATTGCGATGTATTACATACATATATACAATATGACCATATATATTGTAATGGTTACAAGTCTTCATTGATACTTTTACAAAGTTTTTGTAAAACTTATAAATATTTTCCTTACTATAGTCAATTCTAGTTTTATCAAATTCTTACCTTTAAGAGTCAAGGAGTTTATCTAAATTTTTTTTTTCCATTCACGAATTTAGTTATAGTTTGATTTGAATTATCTAGATTAAACTTCAAGATAGTACTTTCAATTTGAAGCTCTACTAGCCTATCAACCATATCATCTTCATTTTTCATGCAACTTACAACTTTCTTTCAAGTGATCATTTTCCTTGATTAATTTCTCATTCTCAAGATTCAAATCTTTATTATTTCTATTTAATTTATTAACTTCTAATCTCAAATACTCATTGTCTTACTCTAAACTTTTTTTTAGCATCATTTACTTTATTGTATTCATTTTTAAACATATCAAACTCACATCCTATTTCATTCATCATCTTCTTCTTTTGAATCTTAATGAATTCTTTAAGCAACTCATTATACATATTGTAAGTTCTAGTCAAGTAACCAAGAAGGGGAGGGCGTGAATTGATTTCTTTTTTAAATTTGTGTTAAATGAGGTTTTTTTTTTAAAAAGTTATCCTCTTAATTACTTAATTGATTGGCTTGAAGATAAATAGATAACACAATATAAATAATGTGCAAAAAATGTAAACGATGAGGATAGAAGATCAGGCAAACGAATTATAGTACTTTGGCTTTATATCTACTATATTCTTCTAAGTTCACTATCGGGGACCTGGTTTACTTTATGGGAGTCGTTTCACTGTCCACTTGTTCATAAGGACACAACTTGAGAGATGTACATTCACAAGATCCTCTGCTTTGACTCTTATAGTGTTACTCTTAGGCTAACACTCAAAACTATAGAGATATCACAAGTCTCTTTGTCAAAAAAAAAAAAAAAAACTTATATTGATAAGAGAATACAGAAGCAATGAGGAAAATGACACAATAGTTCCTCGATAAATAAGAACTAAAACAAAGATATGTATGTAAGCTTCTAATCGATTTTTTATTCTCAAATTAGTATTATTGCAGCACTTTTGTACGACAATAGTTGCTTTTTCTTGTGTCCTTAGCTTTGGAGTTCTCCTCTTTAAATACTAAAGCTTGCAACGGCTAAGAGTTTAATATAAGGCAAGTCTATCAAAAATTATTTCGCCCTTTGCTTTGCAAAATAATTATGTATTATATCCTTCTTAGCCTTCAATTTTTGTGAGATTCTCTCTCAAAATGTATGTTGCGAAAAAAATAAAGTACCCTTTTCTTTTTTAAAGATTTTGATCGTATAAATTTGGAAGGTAAACTTAGAGTAACGGCGATTGAAGTGATTCGAAGAGCGAAATGTGCTATATGGCAATTGGCAATAAGTCATGTTCTCCTTTTAGTGACTTTTTATTTGATGAGTTCAGAAATATGTATTAATTCTTTTATATGTTTTGATGATAATAAAAGGAATGTTAATGAAATGTTATCGAATAGGATTATATATTGTATGCATAGTTATCTCGATTGGATATAGTTGTATTTGTCTCTCAGTCTATAGGTAATTAAACTAGTTGTTTGAGATTTGTTAGAAGGTGAAAAAAAGGAACTAGAAATAGGAAATGCTATTTAAACAAGTGCCCTAGGGATTAGAAACATGGTTTCAAGACACAAGAAAACCCAACTTCCTTTATTGAATATATTTGCGAAATATATTTAGTAGGTTTTACTAAGAAAGATAAAAATCTATAGGGATAAAACCAAATTCTTTATACCACAAAGTTTACCTTGTTGTTAAAGTTGAATACACCTCCCAAAGTTGGGAATTCGGTTGCTCCTGCGGTAGACGAGAGTCCTTGTGGAGCACTATCATTGATAGCGTTGCCTCTGCTATCGGTGCCATTTTTTCTACCAGGCTTCTTAATGGATGAGGAAGAGAGACGTTTTTTTATGAGTTTTCTCGTAGTGAGAGGAGGTGTCTTTTTGATTCTTACTTTGGTTTAAATTTTATATCTTTCCCACAGGCTTGGTTTGAAGAACTGATTCATTTTTTGGAATGTCAACCGACTTATCTTTATTCATATTCACTTCCTTTAAAGGTTATCTCTTGTCCTTCCCTTCCAACCCCTGTGCTGAAAAGATAAAACCCTTCCCAGTATCCTTAGTATTTTCATTTACTACACCTGCCCCTTTATTATTATTATTATTATTATTTTTTCCCATTTGACCTCTTATACTGGACCTTTTCCCTTTTATCATTACCATTAGACAATTCATCTTCTTTTCTTTTTACTCAAATGAGGAATTTCTATATTAGAAATATCCTTATCCCTTGGTGTTTGGTGTTCTCCTCCATAACATTCCTCGTTATCTCTACCCCTCTATTCTCCATGTCATTAATACCTTTCGAACCATCACTGGTAGTAGGATTTTCTTTAGATACATCTTCAGTACTTGTCTCAGTAGGAGATGAGTTCACACCATCCTTCCCATCCTTGCCGTTTTTAAATGGACAAAAAGTCCTTAAGTAAGTCCCTTGTATAAAATCTTAAATGTTACTCCGTTAATAAAAATCGTATGTTTGAGCGGCACATTGATTTTAACTGCACACACATATGAGCAAATCTCCACCTATTCAAACCTACGGTATACGAGTCACATCGTAGGAGAAGACCAATTTTTTCACCAATGCGCTTGATAGCCAAAGGTGAGTAGTGCTCGGCCGGAAGACCAAAAATACGCACCTAAGCTGCTACTGAAACAAATTCTGTCAAGTCTCGTCGTAATCTTGGAACCCATTTTTTCAGTGCTTAATACCTTCCATTAACAAACTAAAGGCCATTTTCAATAACTCATTTGTAATCCATTTGATTATCAAGAGGGATAAGATAATATCCAGATCCTGTATGAATCAACTTAAAAACAGTTAATTTTCTCCACATTTTACTCAGATGATCCCAAAGCATCTTGTAACCCGGATTCAATCCCATAACCTTCACAATAAAAGTGTTTTTCCAGGGCGCACTTAACATCTCTATCTCAATGCACGAGAAATTCACGTAACAGAGTCCTAGGGGACCATTTTTATTGAGATCTTCCCCTTCCTCTAAACTTTTTTCGTTATCATGATCCATCTCACTCTGAGTATTGGAATCATGGAAGCAAAACCGTTCATCCGCGCTAGGAATGTTAGTCACAACTGTATCTCTGAAAGATAGGCGTTATAAATTAGGGTTTCCAAATATTCCTTCTATAGGTTTCCTTGCTAATCTTCTATCCTCAGGAGCAACATCCACGCGTTCCGTTGCTAATCTTTTCTAGCTCCGGTGATTAATTAGGGTTTTTTTGCGCTAGAGAGAGAGCACTCTAGTGTGGCCATTTTATCTGGTTGCAAATCTTCTTTACCCAAAAAAACATGACACATTTATGAAAAATTCGAGACTTAAATTTAGAGCAAAAGCTCTAATACCAAATATAGGCGCCAGATGTATAACCAATTGCTTTATGAAAACTCATGTCCAGTTCCAAATAAATTGAAGGGTAAATCTCGCTTTAAATACTTATATTTTTCACTTTTTAATGCCTTGTGCACCTATATTTTCGTTCTTGACGTTTTGTATATATTCGTGTTTCATCTTATTATTAATTAGTAGAGACGTGTCAACTTTTAATTGATCTATAATAATTGTTTTAATAAAATAATAATATTTTTACTCAATTAAATAATTCAATAAAAAATGCAGAAAATTACATAAAAGGAAAAAACCTTCGGTCAGTACTATTGTCGATCGGAAAAGTTTATTCCTTCCTCCTGCATTGTTGTCATCAGTCGTCGGTGTCGGAGGCTAATCTTCCTCCAACGTTCCGACGATATCTACCTCTACAACACCTATCGCCGCTCTAGTGAGATCCACTTCTTTATGCCCTGCTGCTTCCTCCCATGAAGTCCTCTTCTCCACCAGGGATGTGGGGAGAGGTGCTTGGGCCAATATATTAGACATCGCGGCCGACATCCGAATCCCTCATTTAATTTTCGGTTTTTAGTTTTTATAATTTTCCTTTCTCCATCGGGTGTTCTTGTAACCGTGGAAACTTCAATAGAATCGTTATACGTATCATGCCTCTTATTTATTTTTTGCCTGAGCACTTTTATCTTCTCTCTTAGTTTAATAGTTTTCGCTATGTAAAGTGAAATTTATCATAAATAAAATGGAATAAAATCTATATCTATAATAAAATTATCATTCTATATTTATTAGGAAAAACAATATCCTATAATAATAAAATAATTTTCCTCTTGTCTATAGCTATAAACAAATTTAATAAACTAAAAAAGTAAATAATAAAAATACTATAGAAACCCTAATCACGCAGTATAAAATCTTTCTTTATCAATGAATAACGGGTTTACAGGGTATTCTTTCACTGATTGTATTAAAAGATAAGCAAACTTTATAATAAACAGAGGATAATGCCAAAATTATAAGACTAACCAATTTGTAAAGTCACGAAAACACAAATTTAATCTAGATAATCATATTATAATGTAAAATATCGAAAGCTCTCTCTTTTTATATTCCACCTTTTATCATTGTATTAATTTATTTCCATATTTACATCTATCAAATTTAATATAATTTTAGAAATTCTTGCCTTTTATATAATTCAATGAATAAATTAACAGAAGAATTTATCAATCCAAAAAATTATTAATCAAGTAATTGTTGTTTATTTTGTAAAATCACTTTCCAAAATTTAAAGGCAAACAATCTAAATGAAAAGGAAACAATTGTGGTGATGTAAATAAGGAATTATTTAACAACATAATTGTAACAATCCGATCAAAACTCCATATACTAATGTGATGTCTATTGGCTTTGCTCATTGGTAAAATAACTTTTTAGAAGTTTACCCATCTTAAAATTTACCTAACTTAAATATGTTTAATTTTAAAGTTTTCACATATTTTAAGCTGGTACATAAAAAAGCATCTTAATGATTAGAATTATATCACTTAATATTAAAGAGGCATCACAACAACTAAGAGAATGAAGATATAACGAGACATTTATCTTTTTATTTTTTTAGTTCAAAGTTCAATATGTAATAAACAGTACTGGTTGGTTCTATATTTGTTCATAATAATATGAAATTTTTTTCCTAAATAAGATATCAATTAATTGTCCACATTCTAAATTTTTATATTTATTGATTTTAGTTGTTTAAAAAAATTAGTAATTATTCAAGTATTTATCTCCACATTACGCCGGCCCTTTGTCTAGTTAAGAATAGCTCAAAAGGAGTGGAAACAATAGCCTCACAGTACTCTACTTTGCCAATCCAACGGTTAAAATTTCGTCACTTCAATAGCCTGTCCGATCATGAAACCACGCTCGCTAATTGATTTCCAACTCAGTCAAGGAATCATGAACTAGATGTACGAAGGCAATTCTCTTATAAAAGTATTTTTCTTATTCTTCTCAAGTGCCGACACATGCACTTATAAAAGTGCTTTTCTTATTCTTCCGCCGCCCCCTAAGCACAAAGCTTTTATTTTCACCGCTTAAAAAATACTTTTACATGGGATGTTTCTCCCTTTTTTATAGTTATTATTATTCACTTCTACAGTTCATTATATTTGCTTATCGTTATGGTAAGAGGAAAAATACTTTACCATTACGAGAAATTATTTATCCTGACGAAGATTCGTTATGATTTCATCAATACATTTGTAGAGTCGATATATTTAACTTTTCACACATAATTCTATTAATTTCTGGAAACAATCACGAAATGTATAGACAAATTTGAGCTAAAATTTAATTTAGTAGTCATGACTGATGATAATTTGGAAGCTTTATGTGTATGTTTGGCTTAGTAATTCAGGCTTTCCTTATCCTCCAGGTGAGTATAAATATAGTGGTAAGAATAAATCTTATGAAAGACTAACATATAAATTTTTCGTAGTCAACTGTAATTGAAAGAGCTTCTTAGTCTGATGGCGAATACAACTCTTGTATTGTTATTTGCACGTTTCCTTCAGTCTAGTTAAGTGCAAAGTCTATGTGATTAATCGAGTGGAAATTAAATGATAAAGTAAATCAATTTAGATTCGTTAAGTCTACAGTAATTTGTTTTATGTGTGTGTAAAGGCCGAAAGTAGGATGGTCAATAAAGGAGCTTTCTTATCCTCGGGCCCCTTAAATTTGGCTTTACCTTCAACATAGGAAACAACTTAGCTTCACTTTTCACTGTACTGTCGATTAAACATTTTCACTGAATCTCTGGGCTAAATTTTCCATGATCATTCAATGGTTCCCTTAATTCAATTTGACTATTGTTAAATCGAATTTAAATAAGTTTTAACAGAACTCAAATAGTTTATGAAGAAGTTTCACTTACTAATGCCCCTATTGTCTTTCACTAAACTTAAAATTACTTGAAGATCGTCATTATAGCTACGCTTATACGTCGTGGTCGTCGTCATCAAAACTAAGTTACGGAATTTTTGAATCTATAAGCTTGTGATCATAAGTAGATTACTAGGTTTGTCTTTCTTGTCTTTCTGCATTTGATTGGTTCTCAAAGTGCGGACAAATTACGAGCTAATGGAAAACAGAGAGAGAGATCCTATTCCCTTTAAAATAATACCGTTATCTATTTGATTAATCGGTGTATAGGTGGTTGCATGTGATTTTGTTAAAAAGTTTGCTTTAACCATAGTAGGGTTTTGTGCAATAATGCCCTTAGGGTTACCTTTATAGGGTGCATAATTTTGATATGGGCAATAGTCAGGATCATAATAACGATTGATTAACACCTTATACAATCAGTTATATCTTCATTATGTCTCACATACATTATCGGGTAACTACTGAATTAGGCAAAGTTAAATAGATTTAGATAGGGCCAAATCAATCGAGAATTAGACTTAGAGCCATTGGGCCATAGTTTAAAAAATGTACACGATTAAAAAATGTATTGTGACTACTGATTAGCATGTTTCCCACAATTTTGAGCCAATTCAATTGAATTGCCAATGAAGTGTCCATCTACCCCACACAACCCCCACCCCCACCCCCCTTTTTTTTATTTTTTGGTATTCCTTAGTGCATGCTTATATATCTGCACAATATATGATTAATGGTACATAAAAGATATAAAATTTTTATATATGTTGCATATGAAAATATCTATATTATTAAAGTGAAAGATGGGAGATTTTGGTGTCTTTTATTATTCATGTAAATCGCCCTTTTATAATACAAATGTTTCATGTTATTTACCGTTTATAATTTTACAATACATACTTTTATGTAATTTCATTGAAATTATAATTGTCAATTACCTTAATTCATACTTTCTATAAAAATTGACTACTTCTATATATAACAATTTTTATGTAACGACTTAGTTAAAACTCTTCCCATCGAGGTATTATTCATTTTGATGTGATACATCACATACTTTTTTCTTTTGGTGCAGTAGTTTTCTAAAAAATCACCCATCCTATAATTGACTTAATTCGAGCATACTTAACTTTAGAGTTTTGATGTATCTTAAGTTACTATATTAAAAAGCGCTTCAATGATTAAAGTTATGTCACTTAATACATAATGGATATTACAATCCACCTCTTTTATAGAACTAACATCATTGTCAGTTTTGTTACATAAGTCTAAGACTACCATTAAGTAGGGACTATATCCTTTATCGATGGTGGACTATTTTGATACTACTTGTAACTACGAGTATAAATGAGATGAGCTTACTCGTAAGCTATTTGAATTTGGCTTAGCATTTACTTGAATAAGACTCGGCTATAGTCAAGTTGAGCTCAAGCTTAAGCTACTTGATTAGCTTATTGAGTCTAGTTGAAGCTTTGTGATATTTGGCTTGATAAGCTAATGAGTCGAATCGAACTTGAGTTGACTTCGAGTTAAAGCTGAGTTTAAATACTATTATTATTTTAATCAAATTTATGACATTTATTAAGATTATTAAATCTAAATGAGCTTAATTAGGTTAAGCTCGAGCTTTATAAATTGAAGCTCAATTGAGTTAGAGTCAAGTTCAAGCTTCAAGGTTTTTCATTTGAGTTGAGTTTGAGCTCAACACTATATTGTCTTGACCTAACTCATTGACGACCTTACTTATAGCGACTCGATTAAAACTCTTCCTACTAAGGTATTGTCTACTTTCATATAGAATACCATATAGTATTGTCCTTTAGCATAGCAGCTTCCTAGGAAGCTACCTATCTTGGGATTGATTTAATCTAAACATACTTAATTTCGAAATTCCAAAGCGTCACACTAAAAGGTGTCTCAATGATTAGAATTTTATTACTTAGTATTTAAGAAGTATTGCAATTTATATTTGTCAATGTAATTATTATTATGTTTACAATGTCAATGTTATTACTAATTACAATATTAATTATAGACATTCGCATTTAATATCTTCCATATTATTAAGCCAAAACATGAGTTTTAGACTTCACATCATCTAACTTTAAATTCTATCCATGATATTCCTTTATTTATCCTTTGAAGTAGATATAAGTTTCTATTTTGAGAGCAATTATAAAGACACTAAAGTAATTTTAGTAAAAATGTACTTCCTTAAAATGCCTCTTCTTTTTTTTTTTTTCAAAATATTAATTGGTTTTTTAATTTTTCCTCTACAACGTTCATTCTACTTTATTGCTAATTAATTTTCATTTTATATATTAATAGTTGCTAAATGGAGTTATCTATTCCTTATTCAAGATAATAACTCTCAACCTTCAATGTTCATTATTAGAGAAAAAAAAAAATAAGGAACAATCAATTTTCCCCAAGAACAAAACATCTCCATTACCATATATTAATCGGAGTTATCATATGTAAATATTTTCTTTTAATGACATTTATTCATAAAACCTATTGTAAAACTATTCTTTCGATGTTTTAGAATAAATTGAAAAGTCAAATGCAAATGATGAAAATTGATAACGATGAATAGTTAAGGTCCTTTTAAAAATATATTTCAATTTTTTTTTCTATATTTCTCAACTTTTTTTATTTGTTCATCTTTTGAATTATATGATGAAAATGTATATGTATAATTTCATTATAGTAAGTTCTTTTTTCGATCTTACATTTTTTTTCTTTGTAAGAGAGAAAGTAAATGTTTCAACTTTTACTTTATTTCTAGAGCATTATTCATTATGATTTTCTTACGAGAGGTTTGTTTCTTTTTTTCCCCCTAACTTTTGGTTAAGTAAAGATGACATCTAGGTGAATACATAACTTACGATTGAAAAGTTTGAAAATTTGAAATTGAACAATTGTCTGTTATTATTTAATTGTTATGTTTTATGATTGAAAAGGTATCGGTTTGCTTATTATACACATTGTCTAATGCATAATTTATGATTTTTTTTTTGGCTAACTACATATTACCATGCATAACTAATGATTCAAAACATATACTTTGCATGATTGTTTGTTGTGATGCAATTTGTTTGTAATTTTAATTGAAAAACAACATCAACTTAGGGGTTACGTTTAGTTAAATGGTTCCACATTGAATAAATTATACTCTACATGCTTTGTTACGTGATTTCAATTATGAAAAGCAAGCATCCTATATGTTTTATATTTTGTTTAATGATTTGCTAACATTGAATGCTATTTTTCATTTTGATACATTAGTATTTGCTAATGGAGTCATTTGTTTCATATAGAAAATATTAACTTTCAACCATCAATCTTCGTCATTAGGGAAAATAGAAAAACCACCAAGCTTTGTCATGTTTATTTTATTTTACCGTCCACTCATTATTCACTTATTTATATATTCACATTAATCCATGTTATTTTAGTTTCATTTACCCACTTATTGATAAATTGGTCCCTTTTTCTCCTCTCTTGAAAGCTTCAAATGTATATATCCTTGAAATTGGACACCAAAATTGCACCAAGATATTTTGATTAGCATTTCTTTGTTTTATCTTAACTCATTTATAATTTCCTTTTATAATTGTATATTTCCTCTTTTTCATGCATTTAAAATCCATTTATGTATTTTTTTTCTCTCTTAATCATTGATTGTATGTATGATTTGACTCAATATAATGTTTTATGTTACATTTTTTTAAATACAGTATAGGGTATTCATTTTTGCATTTATTACATTTATTGTGGTAAATGATATAATATATGTAATTATACTATATACATTTTATTTGATTTATGAATCTTAAAAGGCCAAGGACATACTTTTCCTAAATGGCTAAGGGCATTTTTTTATGAATACAACCATATATAAGACATTCTATTTGAACATGCTCAAAGCTAAATAAATCACTAGAATGGAATTACAATTTTGTGGTTGTTATCAGACAAAGGATTGGAATTTCAATCTTGATTCTACTCTGTTATAATTTAAAACACATTAAGAAACTATATAAGTAATTCAAGTTCCTAAAAATGAATTACTCATAATATTTTATTAATTGGATATTATTACTCTATATATGTGGTAAAATAAATATGCATTTAAAACAAATTTAGTAGAAAAGTTTTTTTAAAAGGATAAAAACTATTAAGAAATTATTTATGGTAAAATGACTCTACATTTAGAGAAATTTTAAACGATAAAGGTTTTATAAAAAGGATAAGATTGATGTTTTAAAAAATTATTTTAGCAATTCGATATGGAATATTTTAATTTAGTGGTTTGTTCTATGATAGAAAACATGGTGAAAGTCAGAAGACTTTATCCAATTCTTTAGAATGCAAAATATCCATTGCAAATGCCATCATGCTCTGCTGCTAAAAGAACAACACTAGTTGAAAGCCCACTATACTTTAAACCAAACTTTGTTCATCGCTATTAGTTCCTCCATTATAGACTTCATATATTTTTGCAATTCGCTAATTAGTGGTCAAGGAAGGATACTATATATTGTTGTCTATGCATGTCAATCTAGGTTGTGCGCTTTTGTGTTAAAACCCATTCTAATGGTAGCTTAAATAGTGATATAATTGTTTTCAACCATTCCAATTGATATATGTGGATCTATTATGTCAATATAAGAAATTATTATTTGTTTCCGTGCTCTTAAGACAGTAGTATTTAATTGGAATCATGCACAAGGCTTTCAAATGACATGCTTGATTCTATGAGTATTTGCAGTTAATATGATGAATGATGTGATATGCACATGTTGCCTTTTGAAATTAATATGGTCCATTGATACTTTAATAGCAAACGAAAAATAAAGAAAAAAAGAAAGAAAGAAAATGCATTTTATTTACTTTTTGGATTAATTTAATTAATTATTTTGGGTCATAAAAAATAATATTAAACTATTCTTTTTTTTTTTTTGCATGCATCGTGAGTACATCGTTGACCAATGTGTATATGTGTGTATATATACCACAAAAAGAATGTTATTAATTGGATAGTAATAGTATACAATGTTTTAATCACGATATAAAACTTAGGTTCAATACATGTCTATCATTTTTCTTAAAAAAATTACATAAATACAAATAAGATAAAATTGATTATCTAATTATAAACATTAAATTGCATCTTGAAGATACTACTTTATAATTTATAAATATCTCTCATTTGTAAATTGCAATTTAATAAATTAGGTAACATTACTATATCATATTTAATAAATACAATATTAGTATATATAACAAATATAATAATATGGTTGAGTGGTAAAGGTGTGTATATGATTGCATAAGGACATGGGTTTAAATTGTAGGAGTAGAATATCTTTGCATTTTTATTTTAAATAGGGCTCATGTTACATTTATTAGATATGACATTAATGCAAATTAATATATGTTGTATATTACAAATGCAACATTAATACAAAATTCAAAATTTTGCTATTGTATTTATGTAATTAAATTGATGCAATTTTCTTTTAATTTTTGTTGTAAATATGCAATTTCTTTTATAAAACTTTTATATATGCACATTATTACCCACATGTTTGTCATATGATGTTTTTAATCATTTTGTCATTATTGTCAATTTACTATTTAACTATATTGGCCATTGTTATCAAAATTTGATTGACCCTTACCGTTTAATTCAATTAAACCCCAATTCATCTTTGATCGAATTTAATTTTCTCCTTAATTTTTAATCCTCTCGCACGTATGAGTTGATCACCCAATCCAAATCTAACCATATTAATATCGGCACATTTTGGCCATAAGTCTTGCATCATCAGAGTATTGCCTAGTTTCTCTTAAAAGCTAAGTGAGTAGAGTAGGGGGAGAAGAGAGAGAGGAAGAGAAGATGCCCTATAAATGAAACTAGGAGGACACAACTGCTTGTGAGGCTGGAGCAATTACACTTTGACGGCTTTGCAGGGCTTTAATTCCGTGTCATAATTGCATTGAACCACGGAATATGTAGAGCTGCAAGCCTTGCAACTTAGTCTAAGTCTAGCAATTAGTGACCCCATCCCCTTCCCTTCCTTCTTTATTATATTCTTCCAACCTATTCTTAGTAGAAGTAGTAGTAAACAAAACCCAATAACCCTAAACACTCAAAAGCTGTTTTTTCTTGTTTTTCTTTTTTTTTTTTTAATAAAAGAAAAATTACCTAACAACAAGATCACACGCCCAGCAAAAATAAAACCCTAGTTAAAAAGTACCTACTATATGTAGATTCTTTAATTAAAGTTTTAGCAGCTGCATGTTGTCATCCCTATTTTCTCACAATTTTTAAACTAATTGCATGTAATTATTGTATTAAGTCATTAATAAGTGTGTTTGACATGGAGGGTTGTGTTCAAAATATTCTCCAAGGTGAGTCAGCTTCATTTCTTGCACTATCACCAACAACATGGCTGGATTTTTCTTTCTAGGTGGGACCGAAATCGAAAGAAAAAAGGAAGAAAGATTGTCTTTTCATAACGAAGAGATCAGTGGTATCAGTAAGGGTTTGGAATTATGGCCGCAGTTTGTGAATAAGGAAGGCTTCTCCATTGACGGTTTTTTGAACAATTCAAACAGGTCAAGTTTTGGCGTGATGAGGCAACAAGGAGTAGAAGGAGTCATGAACTGCCAAGACTGCGGTAACCAAGCTAAGAAAGATTGCCCTTACTTTAGATGCAGGACTTGTTGCAAGAGCCGAGGGTTTCGGTGCCAAACCCATGTCAAGAGCACTTGGGTTCCTGCTGCCGAAAGGAGACAAAGATTCCAACAAAACACGGCCATGGCGCAGCAGCAGCAGCAGCATCATGAGCCACCGGCTTTTCGAGTGGATCAAAGCCTTAGAAGGCAAAGAGAGGATCGAGTCGGTCCATCTCTTACTAATTATTTGCCTACAGAGGACACCACCCAAGGTAAGGGTCATTCTTAATTTAATTAAAAAGCTGGTACTTGGTTAAGAAAAAATTTGGATTGGGATCGGTTCTTTGTAAACTTCGAGACGTTCTACCGGTACCCTAGCTCTAGCGGTTTGGTGCATGTTCCTAAGCATACTTACATGAAAATCCGCATCATATTTAGTACATTTTCCAGTGCGCATGATGACAAATTGTGCCTTTTTTCAAAATTTCATGTTAAGTTTGGTCATTGCTAAATTGACTTTATGATAACTGAATTGAACAAAAGAAAAACCCTAAAAACTTCAAGACAACTTGATTGAGATCATGGAGCAAGAATTTCAGACAAGAATTGTGAACAAGCTAAATTTTTAGGCTTAAGTTACTCCATGAGCCGCATGCATTCCTGGTTTCGCCTCTCATTTTATTTTCCATATTTTTTATCTTCTCGACTATCAATATTATTTTGATTCTGTTTATTACTTGAAAACTTGACGGTAATGTGTGTATTTTTGTTATTAAATTTGGTCATCGTTTAGGGTTTGAAGGGAGGCAATTCCCTACTGAGATTAATTCACCAGCGGATTTCCAGTGCGTAAGACTAAGCCCCTCTATGGATGAGGGAGACGAGGAATATGGCTATCAGACAGCCGTAAACATTGGAGGACGTGTTTATAGAGGAATCCTATATGATCAAGGTCTCGATGTCAATCCTTATGGTGAGAGCTCTTCCCACGCCGGCTTCGGATCACAACCAGCTCATCTAAACGTCTTAGATGCCTCCACCGCCACAGCGAGCACCACAAGCAACCCACCCAGCAGTGCTCAATTACTGGACCCTTCACTGTACCCACCTCCTCTACACACTTTCATGGACCATACTCCGTTTTTCCCACCTACCACCAAACCCTAGACTATCGTCAGGGTCTTCTCTAGAGAATAATAGGTAGGAGAATTCGGTTGCTCCTACTTCTAGGTACAACTTTCTATTTAATTCTCACTCGAACAAGATGATAAAAATTTATCGTATGGCTTGAGGTTCCATCTTCTTTGTATATATGAAATCTATGAGGCATGTCAATTATTTCCCTCTAGAGAACCCTTTTCTATATGATTATTGGTTTTCCTTGCGGGATATTGCATTGGAGGGGGAATTTTTTCTCTCAGTTCGAGTAATCCCGATCGACTAGAGATATTCGCTATATAGATTATTGGAATTATTGCTTATTATACAGTCCGTAACAAGAAATTGTTACATATTATTGTATTGTGGTAATTGTCAAGAGTGTATCGTCCTTTACCCATCTAAATTATATCATCAACTTTGTTTTTGATGACCCAATAATGTGACAGTGATCTGAAACATTAGAATAGCTTGTGCCTTTAATTCTTCCTTTTTGCTTGATTTTGATATACAAATTAGAGATTATCAAGCCACTTCTTTTCGCTTTTTAAGTTCAAGTTGGTCATAAAAAGCTTCTTGCATCTCGAATTGAGTCCCGTTAAATGGTGTCTTCGAGAAATTAGTTTAATTCTAAATAGGATATTTTTCATATTCAAACTTGCAAAATTCACGAAAAAGTAAATTTGTAAGAAATAGGAGATAAATATTCTCATTTGGCTGTTAAAGAGTGCTTTCCTTTTAAATCCATCGTACACTATCCAATGATGTTTTTCTCTGGATTAATAATTATGTTTGCTTTCTGGGACGGTGCTGAACTCGATGACAACACCCTTTTTTCCAGTTTCCCCGTTCCTTTGCCGGATAAATTTGAAACGCGATAAGTTTAATGCTTAAATTACGCTTGGAATATTAATTTTTCAACGGTGATTTTGGTGATATAGAATCTGTATGATATAGAGAGGCGATAGCTGCTAGTTATGGGGCTATGAAAGCTAATTTAGAAGGGGACCAGAATGAAAAACCCTAGCTAATGGCATTAGGGTTAGATCAATAGGGTTATCGCTGAACATGACAGATGGAGAAACACACTACATATGTATGAAGAAAAATTACACTAAAGAAATTCGAGTTTTTCCTACATTTTCCATTCACACTTATTTTTTCAAAATTTTCACTTTTAAGACCAGGGTTTTAGAAACAGGTTAAAATGTCATCTCCATCACTCTTCTTCGGAAGTGGCATTAAAAGTTCGTTGTTAAAATGAAAATATAACGACTTAGGTCTCCAAATGAGTAAGGAATAAAGAAGAACGATTCCTTAAAACGAAAAAAAGATCAGAAGACATAAGCACTTCTAGTGAATTTATCCTAATAAAACAATGACCATAAATAATTCCTTACACTGTTCAATATAAAGATGAAAGTAATAGTGTTGTTCATTTTTATGCCATAAACTAGTGGACTTGAAGAAAAGTTCGAAATTGATTTAGATTTTATTCAATTCCTATTTTGAAATCCAATTTTTAGAATTCAATATTTTAGAATCTAATCATGTGTGTTTGTAATTAATAAAGAATGAATGTAAAATGCTATTATTTTAATTGGATTCTTATTATAGAATCCTAATCCTAACAAACCATATAAGGCCCTTGTCTAAGTGTTCGAGTGGGAGTTAAGCTCAACTTTTTTGAATTTTTTCCTTTCATCCTTTCCCTAATCATGCGTGATCTTTGATTTTTTTTTTTTTTAACTCACAACCATTTATTGATTTATTTATTAAACCTTAATATATTTATTTATAAATCTTGATAAAAATAATTCTTTTAACCTTATTTTCCTATCATTTATGTTTCTAATTATTTTAGGAATCATGCTTAATAATTTTTAATTCCTACATTGTATTATAATCTAATCATAATTTGTTTGTTTATTTTTTATTCTTCTTTCATTTTAGGAAATGAGCTTTCACAAAATGATTTAAAACATAGGGTATCTGTCATTGTTCATTAGAGAGAATTATTAAAAGTAAGTTAATGAAAATGAAAAAAAAAATGAATAAATCTTAAAATGGAAAAAAAAAAAGCATATAGATCCAGAAATAAAAAGGTATGCAAAACTTATGTGTTGAAATGAAAAGCTACATCATAAGAATTTAATTTGAAACCTAAACAAATGGATAACTACAATAAAGAGGATTTATGTTTGCATCCAAGTAAAGATTAAAGATATACATTTAAGTAATGCAAACTACTGATAAAAGTTACAACATGTTTACTCCGATTGAGGATGTTGTTGACTTCCTATTACAATGAGATTAACTTGTTATGCATATAAAGGATGTATGTTGTCTTCAAGTACAAGTAGAGCACAAATGTAACATCATAACATGTGGTGCATAACAAGACATATGTTTGCTTTCAAATGCAAATAGAGAGTGGAAGTACAACAAAGTTGATGTAGTTATAACAAGAAGTTACCATATCCTTATGCATCAATGTTATAATGTTTACTTTAGTTCATATAATTTAAAATGTGCATTTTCTATTTTCACTTGGAAGCAAATAAATATTCTCTCCATTATAATCATCCCTTAGAATAAAACTTTTAAACTATTGTAATACTAAAGAATAAAATCATCAAATTATTAATCTAAACTAATTAGGAGCTAAAAAATTTTATAACAAGGTTTTAATTATAAAAAAAAAAAGATTAGATTATGATATAATTTAGGAATAAGAACTATATAGAAATTATAGGTATCGATTAGTAGGCATCTAATTGACTATTGATTGCCCTTAATCTTTTAAATTGACCCCAATGCAATTAACATATAAGATAGTTTGTTTTTGAGGTGATTAACTAATTCTAAGCAGTCTAAAATAAAAGCAATATTCAAGCACATGTAAAGCATACATATAAACAACTATACAACTATAAGCCAAAAGCATATCAAAGCATTCAAGTATTTAAAAATAACATTTCAAAATGCCACGAAGCATAGATTTTGCTTACCTTAATGTTGATGCTGATTATCTAAGTTCATGGCACCAATCTTCTTTAATTATCACTAAATATTTAATAAAACCTCTTTAGTTTCAATTTGATATACAAAACAAGAGTTCATTTTAATATTTAAGCATGTTTTTCTTTTGAGTTAAGTAAGTTTCCTAAGCTATTATTAAATATTAGTTAAGTAATATAGGTTCTTACCAAGTCTCTAATCAAGGTTTTAACTCTGGTAAATTTTTACAATTGATATACACTCAACTTTTTAACTCACTCCCTGACTTTAGGTATGATTTAATAGTTAGTATCAATCTACCTTTTGACCAAACATTTAATTACTTCTATTATAGTTACATTGCAAGCTTCTTTCATTAAACTACTTTCTTATCGAGTTTCTGACTTTACTCCCACTGCTATATTTCATTCATTCACTTATAAATCCAACTTACCCTGAGTTATGGAATCATGCTAAAATCATTTATAGCATCATAGCATCCCAAATCCATAATCATCTCCTCCACTCTTCTCTAAACTTTATTTATTTTATGAAAACCTTAGTATTAAGTTTATAAACCACAAAGTTTCAACTTAAACTCCAGTTTCGATAGAAAATCCTCAACTTAAGACTTGAAATTACTCTCTTTTAATTGCTATACACCAGTAGAAACAGATTATAACATAGTTTAGCAAAATCAAGTAAGTTTCCTTTAAAAAATTTACCATAAGCACATTGTTTTGAGTGAAACCAAAATTTCTCAAAATCTAAATCCAATATTTCGGAAATTTAACCACTATAACATGAAAATGTTGTCTCTGAGGAGCTTTCATACATAAATCTAGACTGAAGCTACAATATTTGAACTTTTGAAAATGCAACATAAAGGTTAATTAATCTACATATTATTTTATATTATTTAATAATTTTATTACTCATATAGCTTATCTCTAAAGGTTAATTAATTATTGGTTCCAATCCTATGCGTTTTTAATATTTATATAATAATATAGTGAAATTCACTATTTTGGTCATCTTTTTATTATTTTATTATAGTTTTGAGACATAAGCCTATGGAGTTTCCTCGACTAATGTTTCGAACCCACTTGTAACTTAATTGAGTTAGCTTAGTGAGCACCTTAAATCAACCACTTGGAACCTAGTCGCAAAATTACAAAACCTACATTTCCTAAATTAGATGTTGGATCCCTGTTGCTAAAAGTAAAGGGTATCAAAGATCTTGTGTAATTGCATGAACCATGATGTGCCCATAACTCAAGTTGGAAACTTTTTGGACTATTGTATTCTCATTTCGAAAAGGATCTTTAGAAAGTGGTAGAACATTTATATGCTATAAATTCAAGACAAGCTTGCACAAACAATAGCTGGATACGAAAATATGAAATTGTTTAATAAGACCTTAACTACTCAATATCGAAATAGGTTATGGTGTTTAAAATAATTTAAGGCTTTTGGGAAAAGTTATTTGAATTGAGTGAAATTTTAATATGAGGTCACTAAAGTTAGAAGAAGATTTCTACTAAGTTCAATTTTCCAAAATAAATCTTATATGATATTTAATTTCAATAAAATGTATTTTTATCCGGTACACTTGATAATTATTGAAAACTTAGAATTTGAGTTCTAAATGATTATGAGACTTTAAAGATAAATTATTTAACTCATAAAAATAATTTTTTGAGTTAAATGGCATGTAATGTAATCATGTAATAGTGTTATACATGTTATATGTACCTATATGTAAATATATTAATATAATATATTAAATAATGCCAAAAATTTACAATAAATTAAATAAAAATTATTAAAAAATGTCAAAACTACTTGGAATGCTCTAGGAATTGGCATGACACCGAATTAAATGCACCTAATTAGCTAATTAAAAGACACTTGGAAATCCTATTTTACTTTCTACCACCTTAATGATTATAAAAGAAGCGGTGGGATTAAAATTTGGTCATTTTAGCAAAAAAAAAAAAACAAAAACCTAAGAAATCCTTTCAAACACATTACGTTAGTATTTTTACAAAATTAAGCAAAAATAGTGAGAAATTAGGATAAAATAGGGTTCTAGTAGTTCTATGTAACTTGACATCAAGCCATTTGAGACATAAGCTTTTGGTGGTGAGAGAAGCCTTGCAGCCCTTGTTGACAAGCCTAGGTGGCCAAAGGTTAGCCAAAGCACAGTGCGTCAATGAGTGTCATTTTAGCCTCTAATTTTCAATAATTTCCTAAAAATGCAAAAATAAATCATAAAATTATGAAAATTTGTTTCTCAAAGTTATTTTACATGTACTTTAATGTAGTAATTTTATTTTTTTGAAATATTAATGATTTATGGTACTTTCTTAAGAAATTTCCCTTTTATCACTAATTTTTCAAAATATCAAGTAATGTTATTTTAGGCTAAAAATTTTCTTATAACAAACTTACATTATGTATTCAATTGTGGTAACAATAATTTTCAAAAATCTCTATGTTTACTATTTATTATAATTTAATTGGATTAATTTGGCAGTTTTTCTAATTAAAAAAATAAGGGATGTTTAAGTAAATTTCTTAATAAAGCCCACATGAAGTAATTTCTAGTTAATCATGATGTTAATATAAGTATTATCCTTTGTTCCTAAAGTTAAATATGGATATTTAACTATTTTATGATAATTTTTGGTAGAATTAAACCAAAATGGTATTTTCAGAAAAAACAATATATATTATGATAATTTGGTATTTTCTATGATTAGAACTTAACGAATATAACATTGTGAGTCTAAGTATTTTTTGTGAGATTAATTGGCTATGTACACAAGTTTTTAGCTAATTTCCTCATATTTTTTTATATTTTAGATAATATGGTTAATTTGGTATCTTGTGATAAAGGTACTATAATGAGATAACATTAGATAGTCTTATTTTGATATGGACTCATTTTCTAATCCCAATTTAGTATGTGTAATAGAAAGAAGCAATTCTTGAAGTAATATAATAGTTTGATGTAATTAAAGGTTAAATTAGAGAAAATATTAAAGACTATAGCGAGTAACATTTATGTAATTAGAGTTTAACATGGAAATAGAGGTTGGAGTTGAGTCTCTAGACTAACAAAGACTAAGGATACACATAAATAACATTTGTTTAAGAGTTTAATAATTAGTTCAATTCGAAAGTGAAATAAGAGGGTAATTCAAAGATTAGATCAAAGGCTAGCTAAGAGGAACATTATCTTAAATACACACTTTAAACTGTAAACCTTAGCTATAATTAATCCTATCTAGTTTATAGTTGACCATGGTATTATGTGTATATCTTCTAGGCAATATATGTAGTCCCGACGCATAGAATCGAGATCACTACCAATATTAGGTAAGTAGATTTAACACATACTTAGAGTAAACTTTGTTTCTACTCACAACATTGTGTGTTATTTGATGTTACATTTGTTGAATATGGCTTAACCTTGATGGGATTGATATGATATAATGTTTGTTATTGATATGATATTCTCTAAGTGTTGTGCCAATTTAGAGAAGAAAGTAGGAACTAACACTATTTTCTAGGTGTTCATTTAAGTGGATCCTAAGTACGATAATAGATTTTCACTAGGGAGAGACTGGAAACAAAACTTAGATATCTAGGTTGAATAAAACTTAAAATTGGTT
Source organism: Lumnitzera littorea (assembly GCA_024138015.1). Taxonomy (NCBI): domain Eukaryota; kingdom Viridiplantae; phylum Streptophyta; class Magnoliopsida; order Myrtales; family Combretaceae; genus Lumnitzera; species Lumnitzera littorea. Next base: position 21,105,429 of record JAMXBB010000012.1, read on the forward strand.
ATATTGAATGATATATTTGGTTGTTAATGTATAGCATGGCACGACATAAAAAAAGACCTATAGGTCGAGATTTTGAAAGTATGAAGTTTTTAGTAATTAAGAAAATGGTGATTTTACAAACTTAGTTTTAAAGCATATAGATTCAAATTGCTTGAGTAACTTGACTACTCTTTGTAGTTTGATTTAGTGGAATTAGGTTAGGGTTTCTACTCCTAAACTGCTCCTTATAGTCTTTAGGTTCTCGAACATTGTATTCAAATGCTTGAGTATGTCAATTAACTGGATATGTAAGCTAGGTAAGCTTAGGATATTGATATTGATGTATGCTATGTGCATGAGCATAGCATATTACATTATTAGTAACAAACACTTAGCTTGGATATTATATGAATAAAGGTGAAAACTACCATTTATCAACGAAGTGTATAAATTGTGATATTGTATAGATTGTATTACTTTTCATTTACTCTCACTCAAGTCTAGTAGCTAAGGGGATGAAATATTTTATCCTCAGGGTAATGGGAACAAGATGGGCCCTTACACTAGGGGGGATGCATGAACAGCTTAGTCCCTATTAGTCTAGAGACACCAACATTAGGAGTAGCTTAGAGGGTATTGTAGACGACCTCAACAAGAGGCTAACACATGAACAGCTCAAGTCAAGTTATTAATTAAGTTAGTTACTTCATCAAATCGATCATCAAAACTTCTAGTGGTATTTTGGGTTGTCGACTATAGTAGACAATACCACTATTGTCATCTTCAATTCTTGTATTTATACTAGAATTAGTCATATCTTCTCTCAACTCAATCTCATTCCCACAATAGAACATACAATACTCAAATTCTCACTACTACCCAGAAATAAATTATATTGCCTTCAACCAATCAACTACGTACACATACAACTTCCTCATATGAATTCAAAGGTCTAAATATATTCTACTATAGAATACTAGTACAATAGCTACTTCGACAAATAATAGAAATTCTTAGCTAGTGCTTGCTTCGTTTCCCAAGGCTCAAAATAAAGTAAAACAAAGTACTACATAGTAGCTACAATAAAGAAGAGTGATACTACTTCCATTACTTACCAAAACATTGTAACTAGCTCTCACATAACCTTACAAGTAACAACACTTACTTATACACACTACCACAGTAGTATTCCAATGCAATATAGCAATAACATAGCACAACAATAACTTACCCAATGCAAACTTCCGTTGATATTCCAAGATGATACACTATGCTAAGGATAGACAAGGGCATCATTATTAGGGTAAGTTTGAGCTTGCATAAAACTTGAAACGTAGGATGGTGAACGCATGAAAATGAAAAAGATTAAGCAAAACCCATGAACGATTCCAAGAATATGATGCATTAAGGAACCTCCATAAACTTACAAACTAACTTGATGTAATGCATGAGTAGTTCAGTGATATCACTTGCTACCTAGTCTTACTTAAGGGATATGATAAGAGTAAAAAAGTAAGCTTAAAGCTTCACACAAAAAGTATACAATCTATTTAATATTGCCAAGAAGATGGTGATTGCAACTACTTAGAAGAGGGTATTTATACCTAAAATATTAGCACGACCTATTAAATATGGAAAAGACTAAAAGGGGTACTATCCTTATTAAGTATAATACAAGAAATAAGTAAGGGTATAAAAGAAAATGCAGAATCAAGAGCTTCGATAGCAAATTCCTTCATGTTGTATATTAGGACAAATGGCAGGTAGCCACTGGGGAGGTTCTTATAGAAGCAAACAAGAAAGTATAGTCAAATTTAGTTGATGTTAAGCTAATTTGTGAGTTCTCTAGGGTTATGTCAGCTTGAACATGATCTAAGGAGCTCATAATAAGTATGGTAGAGTTGTCAATAAAACAATCCTCAAGTCGATACTTTGTCATTGATAAATAGGAGGGGGTTCGACTTGGCATCTATGGCAGATCGATAGTTAGGTGATGGAATACCAACTACTAGACCCCTCATCTGAGCCAAACTTCGAAGATTATAGGGTTTGGCTAAGAGAATCATAGTTGCTCAACTCAACCCTGATGAGCACATCTATTAGGAAGGAAAAACTTTGAGTGCTCTTCTTAGATGCAAATTGATCTATTAATTCGCTCATTCAAATACCGAACACTCATATGTCGACTTATCAGATGTTGAGAACTCCAATGCTGACCTGTTGAGCACCAAAGATAAGGTCTTTATCCCTAACTATCCTATTCTCCTCTCCTACTCTGCTAAGCTGTTGCTTCACTCAATCACCTCGATAGCCGTTAGTATAGCTGAACAGTAGCATTCCAACGCCTTATTATATTTAGTACGTCCTCAATAACAACGAGCCACCTGTCATTCTCTTTTTCTAACGTTGTACTATGTTACTTTTCTTTAATTGTCACATATACCCTTTTTGGGTAATACTATGTTACTTATTTCTAGTATTGCCCATTTTTATAACTTCTTTGTTACCCTTTATTACCCTTAGGATTTACCATAAATAATCGTTCTTCTTGTAAGCTGGAATGAAACTTTTTATCTTATTATTAATGAATATTCCTCTTGTCCTTGTAAGACACCACTGTCCAAGCATATACTCCCTACTCTTATCTAATCTTTCCCCTAGCTCGAGATCAGTGGTAAGTGAACCTTAGGATTTACTTGTGTCATATCAAGTAAATCCTAAGTCATGTTATGTTTGTTGATGCATCATATCTAATGAGTAGCTCCATGGAAGCTACCGTGTTTGCCTACACATTTCTTCTTCTTCAATATCTTGAATGACCTACTAGTCACCTTCCTCATAGTAAGCCCTAGTGATTAACTCATCTCTTAAACATATCGTATATTCCCAGCATCAAAGCTTAAGGTTTCAACCGTAAGCTACAAGTTATAGTGGCTATCTTTTGAAATAATTCTCATGCTTTCTTGTATTATGTTTCTTTACTTTGAAAATAAAGCAAGTTATCTAAGTTAATGTACGGTATAGTTTCTAACTTGTGTTGTGTAGTGTCTTCTATTGAATTGTGAATTTGTTAAAGCCTTATTGTGAGAATGTTGAACCCTAGTATATAAGGAGAGATAGGTGATGTTGAGAGTAATGCTTTTGGTCATGGTCGTGTTGAGTAACAAACCCCATGAACTATAGATGACTAGATACAAAACCTTACTGCTATTATGGCTAACTTTGTTGTATCTATGTAACAGTTAATGGAGCCTTGATACTTAGAAGGAAATGCTAAACATAGATAAGGTATACAAGATAGACTGAGAGGACATGGTATTGAAATTTAGGCTCTCGGTGCTATAAATGCGTTACAAGTGCAACCTATCTAAGTCGAAGGACTCACAAATGGAAGAATTAAGTTAGGAGAAGTTGAGAACATAGAAGATCTCAGGGATGAAGCTGAACATTTTCTTAAGTATGAAGAACATGAACGCCAAGCTCCTAGAGGGATTGAGCACATCAAGGTAAAAGTTTTAAGCTTCTCTAAATTTGGTAGTGCTAATGAGTATTTAGATTAAGAAGAGAAGATTGAGAAGATTTTTTACTTCTATGATTATGAAGATTCAGTATGCATCCGTGTAGCAGCCTTAGAGTTTTGTAGGTATATAGCAATGTAGAGGAAGAAATTACAGCTTATATGTTAATAAGCTTGATGAGAAATATGAAATTGGAATAAGATGAAACGAGTTTTGAGGAGTAGATTTGTTTCAGAACACTATGAATAAGATACCTTTTGACATCTTTAAGAACTTAAGTTAGGTGGCCGATTTGTGGACGAGTATGTCCAAGAGTTCCACGTAAATGTAATGAGCCAAGTACACATACGAGTATCAAGATAAATGCAACAAACCATCAGTTTTAAATCTTATCATTTAAGTCTACAAAAAACACAATCCTAGTTTTCTTAGACTTGGGGTTACTCATGACCCTTACACACACAACATATAAATACTATATATGTATTGGTGTTGGGTCCTCCTCAATCACCCGAGTGTCAAAACCATCATCTACCTGGGTCCTTTTAGTATGGAACTCCATTTAGGACAGCGTCATGTAAAGATCACCGAGTGCTTCACCAATACCATTGGACTCGACCAGTAGGTAGTTAAAACCAAGCATAAGCAGTAAATAGTTAAATCTGAGTTTCATTTAAGTCCGGTTAATGTATACCAATCCAGCACACACAATCAACAAACATGTATCTCATACTTAGTAATCCTATCTTAATTATGTCTAGCACTACATAACTCCTAGCACCTGGTCACAAATACAATACTAGATTCAAAACTCAATTCATTAATCATTAACTTAACTCAACTCTCTTTCGCTTTCATTCAACTCTTTGTTTCAACGTTCAAGTTTCCAAACCACACTTTACGTATCTTTTCATATCGTTCCATATACTTTTCAACATCCCATAATATAACTCTCTCTCTCTTAACCCTTCTCTCTTGTCCCATCTTTCTCTCTCCCTCTTGTCATCTTTTCTTTTCTCTTGTCCCTTCCCCATAAATAGCACATACTCGCATGCCACCTACACATGAATTCAAATATACTAAAAACACACAAAAATTCGCTACACTTTTGCATGACACACACACACCACTACACCATACACCCCGACTCTATATACTCTAACATCGACTCAACAATGCCAACGATACGCAATTTACACAGTAACCATATCACCATCGTTCCCATCCACCTCATCAACCACCTTCACTAAACTCACACAAAAACCACAAAACTAAGAATTCCTTAAAGAAAAAGGGCAAGAACAATATTTACATGTAATTCGTGATAAGAAATACCCTAAACTTGAATTGTAAACACGTGAAGCTGCAAAAAACAAAAAACTTTATGGTTTTTATAACATCTCCTCAAAGAAAAATGAAATGTTATGATAGACAGGCAAAGGGCTTACTCAATATTGTTGTATTTTTGCGTTTTCTTGAAGATTTGTTAGTTTTATTGTATCTTAGCCCTCAAATCCGAATTTTGGCTTTGAGTGTTGAGAGAGGTGTTGTACAGTTTTTGTTCTCGGTGAAAAAATAATGTATTGTTGTGGTAGGGAGATATGGGAAGTAATAATACCTAATAAGGAAGGAGTGCCGAGAAATATGGGATAGAGAGAAGTTTAAATCTTTTCACATGACAGTATTACCCATGCTATCCTTAGTAAATTACAAGTTATACTGATGTTTGAATCTTTTTCCTTGACAATATTACCCCTGCTATCTCTAATCAATTATAAGCCATATCATCTCTTTAAGCCTTTATTATATTATTATATTCTTTCCTTTCTTTATATTTCTAAATTTTTTTATTATTATTATAATATAATCTATTTTCTTTTCCTTTTTTTTTTGAGTTTGGATTTTACATAAACTATAACAATAGTCTGACAAATAATATGACCAATATGATTGTGATACAAATTAATGTATTATATTATAAACTCATTATTTGCAATAATGGTTGTGATATGTATAATCTTAGCCTTATGAATCACTATAAATACTCTCCTATAATCTTTTTGGGGTTTACAATCACCAAACCCCTTTCATATCATTTGGATTATCACAATCTCCAATATCTTAAAAGCATAATATTGTTGTTGTATGACATTATAATTGAATTTAATCTTCTTCCCTCTTTTTTAGCTTATGATTTGATTCATTCATGCCCCTAAGTATTGTTTGGAAAGATGCAAGTATTAGATAATACAATAAATGGAAATGGAAGGAAAAGGCCTTTGATAGATAACCACCCAAACTTAAGGGGCAAATAAACTAACTTGCTTAAAATCAGATCGTTTTTCCTTAAAGTGGCTATTGATATATAAATATACTACTGCTTTAGTTTCTTGCTTTCATTGCAAATAGGAGTGCACATGATGTTTAAGTGTAGGAATATGAATAAAAATGTACCCCCAACTCAAGTAAATAAACAAATTGGTGGGATGTAGAATCTTAAGGACGTGCATGAGTTGTTATCCATTAGTAGAACATTATAAACATCAACTCTATCACACATGCTCTATATGTCATTATTCATAGTACCTATGTACTTTTTGGTACTAGAGCATCACACTCATGTGTGTATAGATCTTTTATACTTGCATGTAATACTAGTGTATATGATAAACTTTTACTTATGCGTAGGCACCAATTGGTGAAAGCTCGATAAAGGTCTATAAAAATGCTAAAATAGAAATCTTTAAAAGGAAGATACTTGTGAAACATATTATCTTTAAGATGCAAGATTATGATGTAATCCTAAGGATGAATTAGCTCTCTAGTATCATGATTTTATAGATTGTAATGATATAGTGGTATAATTCAATATTTAGGGATATCTATGGAAGTAGGCCACCTTTGGTTGTATATTTATTTGTATAATTCATATAGGTCTTTCTTTAACAAAGATTTAATAAACATACAACTAATGTTGTAACAAGCAATATCCATTGCTTCTGTCTACAAATATTTGATGTTCGTACTTTCATTTAACACTACAAAAGTCATCTCTTGGATTATTTTATTCTTTCTTTAAACAATGCCACTTTCTTTATGATGTATAGGGAATTGAAAAGTTATGATTAATGGTATTCTCTTCACAATGATTCATAAACTCAAATTCTTTTTTTTTTTTTTTTTCTTATTGTAACTACAAATGCCTTTAATATCATACCACTTTCCATTTGTACTTTCTTGCACAACTAATAGGTTCTCTAAAAGTATCATTTTTATGAGTTAAGAAAATCACCAATGTAAAATAAGAGTAATCATCAACGATAATTGAACCATACATGTTGAATTTGAAAACCTAGTTAATCTAAAGAGTCCATGTGAATCAAGTATAAGGGTTTACTTGTATTCATATATATATATATATATATGTATGTATATATATTTTTTTGTTCTAGAAGAACTTATTTGTTTGTTTAAAGCATCACCATTACAAAATATGTTTAGATTGATTAAAAACTTGGTAGTCCTCTCATCAACTAATTGTTTTTTAAATATTTTAGTTGAGTAAAACCTTATGCAACTAAGTTTCTTGTGCCAACTTAGAGCATTATGATTTAGAGTTATAGTTGTCAAAATTACGATTTCACCCATACAATTCGACGAGTTTACGATTTTAAATAACTTTTCCAAATTAACTCAAGTATAGAATCTTTTTTTTTTTTATTTATTTTATAGAAACTTACGTTTTTAATCAAGTTTACCTATAAATTAAGTAGAAACTTACATTTTTTATTGAGTTTACTGATTCTATATATTTAAGTTGAATGAACTAAAAAATTAAAGGAAAAAAAAAATACAACTAGTCTTTTACAAGCCATCAACTATTAAGGTATTATAATATCTATTCTATCTTATTTTAATTGTTTACCTCTTTATTTCTTTCCCAATCTCTAATTTTATGTTCATAGTTTTTATCCAAATTTCAACTCTAATAATAAAGTTTACAAAGAAAACTATATATTTTATTTTATACTATCAATAACTTAAAATGAGCCGAAATGTTTGGTTCTTTTTAATTTATAGTTTTTTTTTTAAAAGGGAAAAAATTTAGTTTTAACTCTTTGTCCTTCTTTTGTATATGTTAGATTATATTTTAAGAATTTTTATGAGAAAAAAAAAACTTAATTTCTTTATTTTTTTTAATTCCATCATATATTTCAAGTTTTGAATAACTATTATAAGTATAACATTAATTTTTTAAAGCTATTTTACATAAGTTGTAAAAACTTATGTTTTTACATTTTGATTTTACATTCCAATTTTATAGACCTTCTAATGATTCTAGATAGAATCACAAATTTGACAACCTTATTTAGAATAATAAATAATTCTCATGATCTAAACTTAAAATGTTATATAAAACTATATAAATATTTCCCAACCTTATGCTTTAAAATTCTCTTTCCATGCTCTATATTAGAGCTAGTGCACCGATCTTTCTTGAAGGGACATCATGATATTTATCACAAAATTGACTCGTACTAAAAATGTTAAATTATAATGAACAAGTACAAGATTCTTAATAAAGAAGAATTATTGGCATTACCAATAACAACTATTTTTCCTTTCCTATGATCTCTAAATGTCACTTATACTCTATCAAGTTCTTTTAGTGATATAAACTTGTCCACTCTTAACACTTACATTCTCTAATATTTATAAAGTAATCTTTAGCAAAAAACCCTAGTCACTGTTGTGTAAGTCTCTTATCTCTCCTTTTTTTTCGTTTTTCGTACTCTTTGTCTCTTAGGGTTTACTAGTCTTGTTTAAGTGATGCTTTTGTAAGGTAAGATGATGAGGTAACTAGTATAATTTTAGATGAAACACATAAAGTATGATTGTTTTAACTTTCCTTAATTTTCTTTTTTGTTTTCTATTTTTTAATCTATTTACAAATGTATAGAGACTATACTATGAATACATTATAGATTTGTTAGATCTATTATCTATTATTTTAATCTTTTGTTTATACATGTACATATCCTTGTATTTCATATATTTTTTCCTCGTACATGTTTTTGTTTGTAACAATTTCTTCCCTTTCATAAAAACAACCTTGTACTTAAGGTTTAGAAAATTTCTAACCTATAATATAAAAGAGAACTATCTTATGTAACGCGTATCTCGTTGTAAAATAGCATAATCCAATAATGATGATAGGAAAAATGAAGAGTTAAGTTGGTTGTCCATCCTTAGATATGTTGGTAGTAAGCTGTAAAGTATCAGAAACAACGCTCTAAGCCTTTATTGCATACAAGAAACTTTAGTATACTGTAATTTTGATTTCACCAAATGTTGTTTCTTAGATCCTTGTTGCTGACCCTTCCATGTAAGGTATTGACCCTCATATGTGAATTATATTGTTAACTAGCTATGGTTAATGGTAACAAAGCCCAAATTTTGTAAACATTGTGCCTCCAGTACAAAATTAGCCTCTTCGATGATAATAATGCCTAAATCTTATAACTATTGTGTCCCTAGTATAAGATTAGCCTCTTCAAGTTGTAAAACATAAAACAATACTTCAAATGCAAGTCTTCAAATGAAGACTGGAATAGTAACTTAGCCTTCACAAGTTAGATATTGTTTGTTCCTAACCATTATGTGAAAATTGGAAATTGGAGTAACTTATAGGCCAAAATATTGAACCATGATGCTTTTCATAAAGTTGTAAGTACTCCCGAAGTCAAATAGAATAGAAACTTTGTGATTTTTTATAATGGCTTCAAATCTTGATGTTTGAGGCACCCCATCTCTCAATAATGCATAGCAGGTAATTATTCTCGATGCATCACAAACATTTTCTTCTGAAATGTATTAAATAGGCTCATGTGATACATTGATTTCTTTAGCTTAGTCATCACATTGAAGTAATAGAAATTTGGCTTGACACTACTAATTTTTGCTAAATTTCTCTTCACAATTGTGACATAATCCTTGCTTACATCATGCTTTCATCTATTTGGGTGATAATTTTTCTATTGGCAATGTTGCTTTTATGGCTTGTGTAAACCCTATAATCTTTATGTTTAGAAGTTCGAGTTGAACTTGAAAATCGATAGATATTCATTAGGCTCAATAAGATTGAAGAAATTGAAACCAACAAAATTTAAGTCGGAACTTTAAAGTAAACTTGAAAACCCTAAGGATAAAATTTGAAAAATTTAATCACGTCCAAAAATCCTAAACCCAAGTATGCATAATCATAAATTAAAACCCTAAATTGAATGAAAACCCTAAATTACAACATTTAACTCTAATTACGTAAAGTCACATAAACTCGATAACGAATGTTAAAGATATCTTGAAATAATAGCAATCGATCAAATTAAGTCAATTAAGATAATAAATTAATAGAATTACTAATTTACACCTAAAAATACATTTCCCTAAAGCTAAAACTAAAACAATAAGTTTATCTTCAAAGCTCTAAAACCCTAATAAAATCCTAATATGCAAGAAACCTTAAATTGACTCTAGAACTCTAATTTAGTGTCAAAAACCCTAATTTAGTTAATCAACTCTAGTTATAGAGCTAAATTATTCATTAATTACTAATAATTCACTAAATCACTAAAAAGCCATAATTTACCTTCCAAATAGTAACTTGATAGGAGTTAAGTCATTGAACCCTTGACTTACACTCAAGCTTTAGGACTTGAGAGCATGGTAAGGTGTATCTTCTCATCCTAATCTACATCTGAAGAGTCCAAACTACTTCTTACTACTAACTTGCAACAGATATCAAGCTTAGTCCCTTTTTATTTATCAATCATCGAGTGCTAACCTAAAGATTACCTTATTGATAGCTCGACCATACTTGTTTCGAGCTCTTAAGATCACATTCGAGTTGGCACAACTCTAGAAAGCTCGTAGATCAGCTCGACACCTCCTGAATCCAATCGTAGTCTTTTGTTAGCTTCTTCTAAAGCCTCTTCGGTGATTGTTTGCCACATGTCCCAACCATCCACATGACAAAATCTACTAAAGAAGCTTCTAATACTACAATTTCTATTATACCCTTTATTTATTTCTTATATTTTACTTACTTTGGACAATATCCTTTGTCTTTTCCATATTTATTAGGATGCCTTAGAATTTCGGATATAAAAATGCCTTCTTATAAGTAGTCACAATGCGTCATCTTAATTATTATCATTAAATATATTGTATCTCTTTTTGTGTGAAGCTTTAAGCTTACCCTTTTACTCTTATCTTATCCCTTAAGCAAAGTTAGGTGACAAGCGACCTCATTAAGCTATTCAGGCATCATATTGACTAGCTCATGAGTCTACAAAGGTTTCTTGGTATGTCATATCCTTAGAATCAGTCATGGTTTTTCTTGTTTTCTTTTATTCAAGTGTTTGTTATCCTACAATTTCAAGCTTTTTGTAAGCTTGGACCTACCCTTAATAGTGTCACCTTTGTTAGTCTTTGGTATAGTGTATCATCTTGGTATTAGAGTAAAGATTCGCATTACGTAAGTTACAATTGTATAGTGTTATTGCTGTATTGCATTGGAATACTACTATAGTAGTGTATGTAAAGTAAGTATTGTTACTTGTATGGTCATGTGAGAGCTAGCTGCAGTGTTTTAGTAAGTAATGGAAGTAGTATCATTGTTCTTTATAGTAACTGTGGTGTAATACTCTATTTCACTATGTTTAAAACCTTAGGAAATAGAACAAGCACTAACTAGGTATTTCTATTATTCGTCAAAGTAGCAATCGTATTGGAACTCTACAATAGAATATATTTAGACGCTAGTATTCACATGAAGAAGTTGTGTGTTTGTTTAGTTGATTGATTGAAGATAGTGTATATTATTTTCTAAAAATAATAAGAATCCGAGTATTGTGTGTTTTGCTATGGGAGTGAAGTTAAGTTAAGGAAAGATGATTGATTCGAGTATAAATGCATGAATTGGAGATAATAATAGTGGTGTTGTCTATCATGGTTGACAACCCTAAAGTACCCTTAGAAATTTTAATAAACGATTTGATGAAGTGACAAATTAGATAGTTGACTTGACTAGAGTCATTTGTGCGTTAACCTCCCGACTTATTGAGGTCATCCACAACATTCCCTAAGCTACTCCTAAAGTTGGTGACATTGCCCGTAGTGCTTAGCCTACTTGGGGACAATTCCCATGTTATGCCCTGAAGTAGTAGAGTTGCAATAGTCTCACCATGTAAACTAAGTTATGATAATAACTAACCTTACAATCACTATTGTAGATACGATTTATTTACAAAAGGTATCTACGACTCCTTATTTTGAAGTAAACAGCTTATTTAAGATTATAGATAAAATTTATATATATAACAAGAAACTTTAAGTCATATTTGCATAAATATACCTATATTGTCTTATGATCCTAGGAAATATTTATACGTTATAATAGTCTAGTAAGTAAAATATTACAAGACCCTTACGTAAACCTAAGAGTTAATAAGAAAAACTCTACAAACTTGATTGATAAGCCAGTTTGATCTTCACTCTCCTAAGGCACTTCAAAAAGAAACTAGCCTTGGGATAGTTATAATGCGGCATCTCAATTAGTACCTATAAGAAAACTTATAAAAGTATGAGCAACCAATAGGTTATTAAGTTAGGATAGAGACATAAGACTGCGTAACAAACACAAATAGGGTTTTCAAACAATTAATTAAATGTAATGCAACATGCAAATGCCATCACATAACACGGTTTAGTCTACTGTGAAATCTGAGTAATTTCACTCGCTTTAATCTAGATTAAGGAGTTTCAATGTTTATGCAATGGAGACACTGTTCCCCCTATGATTATCTTTTGAACCATTGCCATCATCCTTACCGCAACCTTTTCTCTTGTCACTTAGTTTGGCCAAAGATAAAGAAATGATTATTATGCTATCTAGTGCTATTTTTTTCAAATGTGTCAATATTTGGCTGGAAAATCCTAACCATCCCTTAAAGGGTTATAATGCATGTCCAATTGGGGCATTTAGGCCAATTATAATTAAGTTCAATTTAGGGTAACTAATCAATCTCACACCACTCAATTTATAGCAAACTACCATTACACGACATTAGTATTCAGCAAGTAATCAAAGACACACGAGCAAATGCACATATGGCTACTTACAAGCACAATTACATACAATCCTAAACCTCCAAGTACTTTAGAATGGTACTCCAAAATATAGTAATGTATTGAACTCAACTTATCTAAAATTCTCAATTTGCTCACTCGACTTGTTGTTGGTCAACTCGTCTCTGCTTGTCCTACAATATAAATACTCTTTTAGTATTTATACCGTTATAACATATATGCTTTAAATTATGATTTTTACTTGATTATCTAAGTTATATATATATATTATTTATTACCGATCTATTTTAGGCTAATTTCTAATCCAGTTCTTGAATCCGTTTTTTATTTAGGTTTTAATTTAGTCTTTTATTATAGTCTTATGTGTGAACCCTAAGAATTCGTTTTAAATCATTATGTGAAATTAATCACATTACACTTAGGTATCATAAATCTTATGTTTGGCTCCTAACCAGTATTCTAGTTCGTACGGTATACTGTAATCCTAATTTAACTACTGAACTTGCTTTTGATGTGTGAAAAATTTACATTTTTCATATAATTATCTAAATTTAAATTTCATATTAGATTTATTTTATATTATTATTATGGTTATTATTATTATTATCATCATCAATTTTAACCTAATATTTTCTACTTATTACATGTCCAGTTTCACATAATACTAATTTACACATAATCACTACATAATACACATTATAATCACATCTAACACTTTACATACTACAAATATCATTCTACATTAGCAAATTACATCTCAAAACTCCTAATTATATGCTAAATCAATAGCTATATATTTAATCATTAAATTAGGCCCAAAAATCACTCTTTATATATAATTTAAAGGCTTAAAAATTAAGTAAAAATTTTGAAAATTAATTTCTAAAAAATCTCTTCAAAGCATTGTTTTAAATACTCTAAATAGCTTAGACAAAAATTTTGGGATCGAAATTGCACTATTAAAGTCATTTATTTCTAAATTAAAAACAAACTTAAGTTTCAAGATTTCTTAAGCATTATTTGTTTTCAAATCTAAATTCATCAAACTGATATTTTTCTCTAAATCTACATACATAAAAACCTAAAAATAAAAAATTTCATAATTTTCTAGATATATTTAGTATTTTTAATAAATTAAACAAAATTAGATCAGAAATTAAACTCACCTATTCGATCAACTTCTGATCACTAGTGGTGGCTCTAGGTGTGTCGACAGGGAGGGGCAGTAGTGGTGTTGGTTATTGTTCCCTAGGTAGTTGTTGGTCATGGGTTCTCTCTTAAAGCCCTAATTATACTATAATTTTGCTATTTAAAAGAAAAATACTTAACTCTCTCTTTCTAGTCTCTCTCTATTTTTTTTTTTAAATTCTTAACTCACCAAAATAAATTCCCATTGAGCCTTACTAAATTTATAGAGCTGCTTTGATGATTTATTGAATTAATTGTTACCATTTGTCCCTTATCTCCTCTTCTTTTTACTTTCTAATTAGGTAAATTTAATTGGCTAATTGTGTTCTACTAAATCCTAACATGCCACGACCTAATTCTAGATAACTCCACACTTTTTCCTTTTTTTATTTTTCTTTGATTTTTCTCTAATTATTTAGTATTATTTTAACATATTGCAGATATTTTAAATAATTTCAGATATTTTTATCTACATGTAAATACACATATAATATAAATAAATACTTATAAATATTATTTATGTTATTTTATGATTTTTAGAGTATATATAATTTATCTCTATCGATTTGTTAGTTATTGGAACCTGTTTTACCATTTTCTAATAAATAACAAGTAATATACTTAAAATTTAATATTATAATATTTGATTATTTTATTACTTATTTTCCTAAATTCAAATTTACAAGATCACTTTTATTAATATTTTTAGTTTCGTCGTAAAACTTGGGCTTGATTGAATAACTTACTAAATCACTCTAAATTTTATGTATTGACCATGAACACTAGCTTGCGAGGCTTACATCCTAGCTTAGCAAGACTGAGGTAGAGGAGTAGGAGGGCATGTACGAAGAAGGACAGACTTGGGTGAATTAGGTAAGGAGGAAGGAGAGGATAGCTATGAAGTGGAAGAGAGATCTCGTACACCCTAGGTTGTCGATTATGTGAAACTTTAAATCCTAAACTTTGATGGTTTTGGGAATGCTGATGAATACTTAGATTGGGAAGAAAAGGTAAAGTAAGTCTTCGATTATTATCAATATGAAGACCGTGATAAGGTCAAAACTACTGTAATTGAGATTTCAAGGTATGCTGTGATGTGATGGAGTAATTTTCAAACTATGCGAAGGCAAGACGAGTATAGAGAGTTTAGTTCATGGCCCAAAATGAAAAGAGTTCTTAAAGCTAGATACCTATAGGCAAGAAACTTTTTCTCAACACCAAGAGCTAATGCAAGGCAACCGTGTTGTTGATGAATACATGCGAGAATTTCAAATGCTTATGATCCAATGTAAGGTTAGTGAACCATCAACTCTGATAATATCTAGATTCCTGATTGGATTGAGGTTAAATATATGAGATATAGTAGAGTTACAATAGTTTTTCACTCTAGATGAGGTTATAAGGATTGCTCAATGTGTGGAGAGACAAAGGAGGAATAGGCCAATCTTACCTCTAATAAGCTGACCTGTCCAATATGGCCGACTTGCTCAAAGAAGTCACCGAACTCAATACAGCATTGATCCAGGTAAACAAACATACGTCCTAATCAAATAAAAGAGCTAACTTAGTAACAGTGAAGCATCAAAGAGGACATTTGAGAAAGGATAAGGATCAGGGCAAAAGACTAGTTAGATTAAGTGTTTTAAGTGTTAAGGATTCAGGCATATAGCTACCCAATGTTTAAACAGACGAACCATGGTCATTAGGGGAGATGTTCCAAAAGTTGAAGTGGATAGTATAGATGAGGAGCCTAAAGAAAGAGAAGAACTAGAGAGAGACACTAAGAGTAATGAGGAACTTGCTAAGGAGGGCATATTTGCTAAAGCTCTGGACAAGCTAACTTTAGTTGTTCGATAAGCAATGACCCTTGAACCATCTGTCGAGGAGGAGCAATGAGAAAACTTATTCCATATCACATGCAAAGTGAATGGATAAGTGTTTGCACTCATTATAGATAGTGAGAGTTGCATGAACGTTATATCTATCGATCTAAGTCGAAAGCTCAAGTTGCCAAACCTATCACACCCAAGATCATACAAACTCTATTAGTTGAATGAAAAAGGAGCATTACATGTTACTAACAAGTATTGCTACCTATCTCGATTAGGAACTATTCTAATGAGATTCTTTGTAATGTGCTACCCATGTGTGCTTCTCATGTATTGTTGGGACGACCTTAGCTATTTGATCAAAAAGTCATACATGATGGGTTCAGGAACACATATGCGTTTGGGAAAGATGGGAAGAAGATCATCTTGAATCCTATGACCTCTAATCAAGTGAGCAAGTTGCAAGATAAGCTAGCCTGAGGATCCAAGAAGACCTTGGTTCTTAGTCATTCTAAGCACAAAGAGGTTATTTGATCTAATGAGCAGTTAATAAGAAGATTGTTGGAATTGAAGGAGTAAGTTGTGTTACCTAATGAGGTTTGAGAGTTGCTCAATGAATATGTCAACTTATTTCCTGAACACTTGCCTAAGAGATTACTACCTTTTTAAGGTGTTGAATAGTATATTGACTTCATACCAGGTGTCGCATGATACGAGTAATGGTCATGGGTGAATATACAACCAAAGGTATCATGCAAACATATGGTTCTAAACTGCAAGATGGCTCAAAAGAACGAATAGAAGGTCAAAGGTAAAGTAGGGGTTCTCATGCACCATGTAGGATATAATGCACCAACACTTTACATGAGCTCAGGTCACACTTGATATTATATACAAGTATAGCTAGAGGTCACTCGCTACTGGTTCACGCTCAAATGGCCTAGATAAGACTAAGGAGAGTAAGTAGGGGACACTCAACTCAAAAGGAAAAGTTCCATTTTCAATATTTTGATGATGATTACAATTGATTCATTTTATGGGGTATTTACATGCCCTAATTAAGATAAGTAATAAGATTCCTCTAATTAGAAAATTAGATACCTACTTAAAATGATAAATAATTACAAAGAAAGGATAAATTGGTAATATTAGAAAAAGAATATCCTTCACTAAGATAGTTCAACTATTAGAGAAAGAGGACACTTGTCAGCCTCTTAATCTAATGATCCAAATAGACGCTAGTTGCTGAGCAAAGCAAAGCTAGCCAGGTAAGCTTCAAGTCGACTGCTTACAAGTCAAGGGTCTAAGAAGTACGTGCTTTAAAAGTGGGAACTTGGTTGCCTAGACTAGGTAGGTAAGCTCGACAATAGATCAATTTAAGCTCAGACACCTGTGAGCTTAGAAACAAACAGGATCAATGTTCAGCTTTAACTAGGGTCGACAATGATAGTGGATCTTCCTCCTTTTTGGGAGATAGTAAACGAGTTGAGGTAGCTTGAAAGATATATCAGGTCGGCTTAGAGGTGCTACTCTTCTTCTTAAGTGAAGTCCTTCTAGACAACTCAGTGTACTAGAGAAGCAAGTCCTTAGCTTGAAATCTCATGACTGGGCCTTGATTCCTATCACCACCCTTCCTAATAAGCATGCTTATTAGATGAATCCTGAGCAAGTAACCAAACTATAGAGGCAAGTCAACAAGTTACTAGAGAAAAGTTATGTAAAGGAGAGCTTCAACGCTTGTGCTATACCAACTCTAGTTATGCCAAAGAAGGATAGACCCTGATGTATGTGTGTGGATAGTAAAGCTATTAACAAGATAACAATCAAGTAATAGATACCTAATCCTGAGGTTAGATGACCTTAATGACCTGAATGGAGCTAGAATTTTTAATAAGATTGACCTAAAGTCTAATTACCATCAAATTTAAATGAGGCTAGGGGATAAGTGGAAGAATGCATTTAATATGAGTGGTTGGTAATGCTTTTTAGCTTAAGTAATGCCCTGAGTACTTTCATGAGATTAATAAATCATGTATTACGGAATTTTATTGGAAAATTTGTTGTGGTCTACTTTGATGACATCCTTACGTATAGTGTTGACCTATCGAGTCATATCGACCATCTTAAAGCTGTATTTAAAGTGCTCCAAGCTAAGATACTATTCGAAAATTTGCAAAAGTGGTGTTTCTATTAAGAGGAAATGGTCTTTCTAGGATATGTAGTTGGTGGAGGAAGTCTACGAGTCGATGATGAGAAGATCCAAGCTATTATTGATTAGCTGACCCCAACCACTTGTGTTGAAGTGAAGAGCTTCCATGGTTTAACTTCCTTTTTTCTGTCACTTTACTCAAGGTTTCAAGACCATTTTTACACTACTTACTAAATAGACAAAGAAGAATGTAAAATTCAAATAGGGAGAGAAAGAAGAGAAGAGTTTTGTTGAGGTAAAAAAGAGATTGACCTCTGCATTTGTATAAGCCTTTCCTGATTTTGAAAAGATATTTGAGCTTAAGTGTAATGCGTCAAGCATAGGCATAGGAGCTATGTTGATGTAAGAAGACTAACCTGTTGCCTACTATAGTGAAAAGCAAAGAGATCTATAGTTGAATTACTTTTTGTATGACAAAGAACTCCTTGCATTGATCCGAGCACTCCAAGCATGGCAACATTACCTTCTGCCAAGAGAGTTTGTCATATACATCAATCATGGGTCTTTGAGATACTTGTGAGGTCAAGCTAAGCTTTTAAATTGATAAGCTAATTGATAGAATTTCTAGAGAGATTTAATTTTTTGATCAAATATAAGCAAGGCAAGACCAACATCATTGTTGATGCCTTGTTGAGAAGGTACACTCTTCTTATTGAACTACAAACCATCTGTTAAGGTTTGCAAGCATCAAAATGCAATACCCTCGAGACCTTCATTTTGGTCCAATATATGAGTGTTGTGAAGAAAGACGAATGGTAAATGGCTATCATGTGGAGGATCGATATCTTTTTCAAAGTGGCAAACTCTATATACCAATCTATTCTGTTAGAGAGCTGTTGGTGAGAGAGCTTATAGTGGAGGACTTTTTGGATATTTTGGGGAGAAAAGTACCTATGAGTTGTTGAATGACTAATTCTTTTAGCCTAAGATGAGGCAAGATGTGGATTGAGTAGTTAAGAGCAATGTGACTTGTAAGAAAGCAAAGAGTTAAGCTAAGTAAGGGAGAGTGATGCCTCTACTCATCTTAACTAGACCATAGGTTGATTAAAGCATGGATTTTGTTCTTAGATTACCCCAAACTACTTGAGGCAAAGATTCAATGATGGTCATCGTGGATAAATTCAATAAGATGGTACACTTTGTATCCTATATTAAAACTAACGACACTTTGACTATTGCTTTTTTGTTTTTATAGGAGATTGTCTACTTGCATGGAGTGCCTCGAAGCGTAGTATCAGATCGAAACCTAAAGTTTTTAAGCTATTTTTAGAGAACTCTTTAGCATTGGATGGGAACCAAGTTACTTTTCAACACTTCTTACCACCCCCAAACTGATGGTCAGATGGAGGTCGTCAGCTACACTTTGGGTTCACTTCTCCGAGCTACAGTAAAAAAGAGCTTGATTGATTGGGACTTTTGTTTACCCATGATAGAGTTTGCTTACAATCAAACAATACACAACACCACTGGGCATACACCATTTGAGGTCATTTACGACTTCAATCCTAAGCTACCTCTTGATCACACCTAACATGCATGTCTGAATAAGATGACCTTGAAGCTAGAGCTCAATCCTATAAGCAAATCTACTAGAGAGTTGCCCAGCAGATCGATCAAGATACTAAGAAGTTGAAGGAAAGAGGCAAAGGAAGGAAGATAAAGCAATTTCAGCTTAAGGACCTCATATGGATGCACCTTTAAGATTTCTAAACAAGAAGAAGAACAAGTTATCTGCTCGAGTTGAAGGACTACTCAAGATACTCTAGAAGATCAACGATAATACCTATCGATTTGAACTAATTGAAGACTTTTGAGTTTATAATGTATTCAACATTACTAATCTTAGCCCCTACTAGTTTAATGAAGAGAAAAACAAGCACTAGCCAAGTTTGATCTCAAATCCTAATCAGCCCAAAGGGAATGATAGGAACTGAGCCATGGGGCCCTTGACCCAAACTCAAGCTCAAGGACTTGAGAGTATGGCAAGCTGTATCCTCTCATCTCAACCTACACATAAAGAGTCCAAGATACTTTTGATTGTTGACCTGCTAAAAATACTAAGTCGAGCCCCTTTCTGTTTATTAATCACCGAGTGCTAACTTGAGGACTGCCCTATTGATAGCTTGGCTAACTTACTCATCAATTCAGCTATACCTATTCCAAGTTCCTAAAGTCACGTTCGAGTTGGCATAGCTCTAGAAAGTTTGCAGATCAGCTTGGTACCTCTTGAATTTAACGATACTCTTTTATCAACTTCTTTTATAGTCTCTCTAGTGATTATTTGCCACATGTCCCAACTATCCACATGATAGAATCTATTAAAGAAGCTTCTAGTCCTGCAATTTCTATTGTACCCTTTGTCTATTTCTTGTATTTTATTTATTTTAGATAATACTATTTTAGTCTTTTTCATATTTAGTAGGATGTCCTAAAATTTCGGATATAAAAATGCCCTCTTATAAGCAACCATAATGCGTT
Organism: Lumnitzera littorea; assembly: GCA_024138015.1. NCBI lineage: Eukaryota > Viridiplantae > Streptophyta > Magnoliopsida > Myrtales > Combretaceae > Lumnitzera > Lumnitzera littorea. Next base: position 21,125,780 of record JAMXBB010000012.1, read on the forward strand.
ATCTTCATTATTATCACTAAATATACTGTATCTCTTTTTATATGATGCTTTGAGCTCACCTTTTTACTCTTATCCTATCTCTTAGCAAGGTTAGATGGCAAGTGACCTCTTGACTAGCTCGTGAGTCTATGGAGGTTCCTTAGCATGTCATATCCTTGAAATTGTTTATGGTTTTGCTTGTTTTCTTTCTTTTCTTTTTTTTTTTATAGTGTGTTTGTCATACTATAATTTCAAGCTTTCTGTAAGTTTAGACTCACCCTCGATAGCGTCGCCTTTGTCTATCCTTGGCGCAACGTATCATAACCGATTTGTGATGATTAATTCCAACCATTAGAAACCTTAAATTATTTAGATAAAATGGTCTAATAAGTTTAGTTAATTTAATTAAGTATGATGAACCCTAAACTATGTCTAACTATGATCATATATAGTAATGACTATGATTGTATGCTCAAATAGCATCTTAATCTTTTACATGCATACATACATCATAATTTGTAAGGGGTTAAGCACAATAAACCACGAAAAGATAATGCCATTAGTTATTCGAAGGATATGATTAAAAATTTGACTCACTTTTAGTAGACAAATCCTTATCCTAAATGGTAAAAATCATAAAAGCAAGTGGTCCTAATTTCAAGCAAGTACTAGGTAACCAAAACAAGAGGTTATTTGTCCCCCTTATCCTACCTTCATGACTTGATATTTTCACCCACTAACACGCTCATTCAACTTCATTATTCTTCTTTAGAAAACCTTAGGTATCTCTTTCTAGAAACCCAAAAAAAAAAAAAAATCAAGGGACAAGAGGAAAAAAAAAAAAAACAAAAGGAGCTCTTGGATTCCCTAGGCCACTTGACTGCCAAGCACCCTAGCCATCACTACAAGCCTCCTAACATTGAATTGTCATCACCTGCACTACGCCCTCCCTTACCTAACCCTAACTCCTTTAGGACTAAGGAGTTTGTTTCAACATTAGTTTTCTAAGGGAAATTTGGAGTATCCTACCATTCAAACCAAAGTAAGCAAGTTCAATTTAATCCTTATTTTTACAATAGTTTAAGGCTTATTCATTTTAGACTTTAGGACCCTTGGAAACATAAAAATATCACCTTTATGTGCATGTATCATGTAAGGATTAGAGATAAGCATTTATATAAGTTAATGTTTAGGATTAGAGATAAGCATGTAACTTATTCAAATGTTGAGAAAACATCATGAAACTTGTAAACCATGTATGGGCCGAGACATGTACATGCATTTTGTCACTTTATTTTTCTATTTTACATTATTATTTTAGGAAAAAGTAAGTTAAAATGCATTATAGAAATGGTTCGATGCATCTTTTATCAAGTTAAGTATATGGATCATAGAGAACCTTAGAAAATCCTCTTAAATTAACATCTAATGATAACTAAACTTGCTGTAAGTTGCAATTTTGATAGTTAATCACATGATTGATTTAGATTAATTAGGATCTAAGACTTGAATTTGCAAGAAAGGGAAATAAACAAGGCTTATAATGAATAATTAGGCATAAATTGGACATTGAGCTTAAAACCCATTTGAAGCCCATTTAATCACATGACTAGATTTGGAACATATCATAAAATGAGCCATTTAGTGGGCCCAATAAGTTAAGTAGCCTAATAGGATATGTTGGAAACAAGTTAGGGAGTTAGGATGTGAATCGAGCTTAAGATAATTTAAAAAGGCCCAAAAATAAGTCCTAAAAGGCCACCTAAAAAATGCTTGACCAACTGCTATTTAAGTTCTAAATGAAAGGTCCAAGAAGCCCATCAAGTGTTATAGGAAACCCATGGTAGGCTTAGATAAAAGTTAAGGCCATAACCATTAAAAAAAAAAAAAGCTTAAATAAGCCTTTAATTCATAAGAAATAAGCTTCGGCCTAACTTAAATTGGGCCAAATAAATTAATAGCCTTAGAAGGTCACATTAAGGTCCCATTAATAAATAAAATAGGTTCATTAATTTAAAAGTGGCCTTAAGCCCAAAATAAAACCTAAAACCCTTAAGTTAGAACTTAAAAAGGCTAAGCAAACTAATAAAAGACCCATAGGTAAAGACTTAGATAAAACTTGAACACTTAGGCTCAATAACAAAATAAGAACCCAATTAATAATAAAAATTAATTACAATTAGGCCTTATACACTTAAATCTACAATTAAACTAGGAAATCAACTAAGTTAAGGAGATTACATAATGAACTCAAATCTAACCCCTAATCCGCCCTTATGGTTGTGGGTCTTAACTTTTAAAATGGACCCTACTATCATAAATTAAATGAAACCAATGGAAAATGACTACAAGATCGTTAAATTTGGAGTAAAAATAGGAAAGTTATATGCAATTAAAAATTTAATCAAAACTGGAGAATTATGGCAAATTTAGGTAATTAAATAGACTCTTAGATTCTTAAAGAAACCCTTTTTCCAATTACATATATAGATTTTATTATTATATTTTAGGTTACCTAATTTCTAATTCAAGAACTTAGAAGACCAGGACAAGCAGTTGAGTAAGCTTAGGTGAGGGAGTTTTGATAATCTACTATCTACTTATATTTGATAATTGCTTAATGTTTTGCTATTTGCCCTTATTTGTTTGTCAGAATGATTGATTGTTTGTATTGTGATCTTCTCATTAAAATGATGAGTTTTAAATATTTGGCCAAATAATCAGCAATATCTATCGTATGCTTGTGACCCAATAGATATAAGTTGGAATATTTATAACATTGTCAAGTTTTTTGAAAAATTTGTGAAATGCATTGTGGAATGTTTTATGGAAAAAGATTGATTTTATTAACTCAATGAGTGTTCGTAGAGGTTGTCAATGACAGTTTATTTATTGAAGCAAAGCTAGTATACTTCCCTTGATTGATTAATTGCGTATGCCTTAAGTCACGGCTTACGTAGTTTAACCTATAGGGCTTCATTTGAATTTGCTAATAATGAGGTCGTGGAGTATTATATTGACTATTAATCGTAGATGGCCATAATTAGGATCTGCCTAATTAATTGGTATGGCATTCTTTGTCAACAAAGGTAATAGTTGAGTTCCGTTTGTTAGATGGTGCCTACAAGCAACCTCATGTAAACAAGGAGAGATGCCTTGTGTAGTTAAATATCGAAGATAATGGACATGTGAATAATGTGAATCTATACCTTCCATAGTTTTAAAGCCCTATGGATATATTGCTTACATTCATTTCATATGTAGTTAAATTTCATATTTATCAATAATACTTGATAACTTACTTGAACAGTAGTGGTGAAGAACAAACTTACTAAGTTATGGTTTGCTAAATCCCAACAATTCCTTTTTGCAGGTAACTAAAAGCTAGGAATGGGCTAAGATCCAAATGCAGGGTGTTCCTCTAAGCATGTGAATTAGACAGATAAGATTATTTTAGCAATTTATATTCATTAAGCTATATCTTTATAATATTTAGTAAATTTTGGTGTTGTTAAAGTTTAATTATCCCGTCTTATTGTTTGGAAGGTGATTCCAACTTTCTGTGATCTCGGTGAACTGTAGATTATTGAGTTACCTTTAGTTGCTTATATAAATAAGTAAATGTGTGTAAACGAATAAGCACAAAAACTCAATATTTAGAATTTTATAATTTCTAACTTATAAAGTAGCTTTCATATTATTGATGCACATATAATATGAAAAATTTAAGCAAATCTTGCTAGGCCTCCTTTTAGGGGCGTTACAGCTTGTACGAACTAGTTAGATGGATTTTGTAATGATGAATTGATTGATATTTGAAAATTAGAGAGGTGTATATTTGTAAGGAGAAAAATGTGATGATGTTGACGAAAGTAATGGATTTGAAGATTTTGCTTCTTACATTATAGCTAACCATATAGTTTAGACTAATGATGTTGGTCTTGATATTTGGACGTCTTGTCAAATTTGGGATTTAAGATCAAAAATAAAACAACTAATAAAAAATTTCCCAAAAGACCCATTACTTTATTCGAAAGTAATTTTAACTCAATTTGATACTCAATCATAGATTTAGTTTGACACAATTTTGTTAACATACCTTGAACATCATTATATTCCGATGGGCCAAATCTTTCAAGAATTGCAGCTAAGTTTAGAATTGTTTGTTTCTATCTATCCATTAAAACCATTGAAGAGTCAATCCTTCTAAAGCAAAAAAATGTAATTGTGAGACATTGATCTACAAGTATGTGATGGAAATTGAAATATTTTTTAGTTTTGGAGATCTATCCTAATAGATCATCACCATAGAATTTTAGGACCTCCATCCTGATTCCTTTTAGCAAGTTGTTTACTACGTTATCATTAGAAGATGATGAACCATTAGATTTAATGTGTTCTATACTTATTCAAGTTGTTGAGGGGAAGAAATATGGTTCGAATTCTTCTTGTTAATTTCAATCTTATCTTAAAAGTGTATGCATGGCAAAATTAATAGTTTGAATAGATTCTTGAAGCTAGATGGTTGCCTTTCATTGATTCTTGCATTTGGGTTTGCATAACTTTCATTGTTTTTACTTGTATTTACATAGCTTTCATTGTTTATGCCAATGAGGTGACTAGTGCTTAAAATTGGTCCATATCTGTTGATGGCATGTTGTTTGTTGATCTTCTTACCATTAATGAAAAACAACGAGAGCACCAAATGTTAAGACCTACCAATATTTTCAAGGCTTAACCCACTCTTAACACTTATACTCTCTAATATTTATAAAGTAATCTTGAGCAGAAAACCTAGCCATTGCTTGGTAAGTCTTTTGTCTCCTTTTTTTTTTCCGTATTTTGTACTCTCTCTCTCTTAAGGTATTCAAATCTTGTTTCTATGATGCTTTTGCAAGGTAAGATAATGAATTAATTTGACACAATTCGAGATGGCTAATCTCTTGAACACACAAAGATTGTTGTAACTTTCTCAGATTTTTTTTAATGTTTTTTCATCTATTTATAAATGTATAAAAACTATAATATGAATACTTTCTAGATCTGTTATTGATACTCAATTATATGTAACTACTATTAGCTATTTTGTTATGAACTATAACAATCTTCTGATTACTTTTCCATTGTTATCACTTTACATGTATATATCCTTGTATTTCATCCTTTTTTTCCTCGTACATGTTGGTTAGGTTGTAACAATGTCTCTAGTCATGTGTCCAAAAATCTACTATCTAGATGTAGTTTATATTAATTTGTTATCATGCGCTCCTTAGTGTCTACCATGAGATAGACATTGATCATCCCTTCACTTTCTAAATTTATTTCAAAATCTTTTATATTTAGATTGTACCTTTGACTTTGGAAGCTCTACATATGATATCAATTTCCTTTCTTATCATATTTCTCTTAGCATTCAATTATTTTTAAAGAACATTTGAAACTCCCCTATGATAAGAGTAAGGTCATCATCATCTTCACTAGAAGAGTATGATTCTACTAATTTAACGTTATGTTTTTCTTATTTCATTCATGGAAACAAATTCGTGAGACAGTGATGAAGAAAAAAGATTTTTAAGAGTTTGAGTGTTCAAGTCCCTTTCCCTTCAATTGTTATTCTCTTAGTATCCTATAACCAAGGAAAATAACTTAAAATTCTCTTTGCTAATGCAACATCACTTTATATCTTTCCCTAAGGACTTCGTCAAATTGATTTCAACGCGGTCGCAGAAACGTGAATTAGATGTGCGAAGCCAACTTTCTCTCTTTAAGTCTCTTATTATTCTCCAGAGCCGACACATGCCCTTAAAAAAATGCTTTTCTTATTTTTCGGCCGCCCCTAAGCACAAAACGTAAATGCTTTCATTTTCACCACTTACAAAAAATTTAACATGTAGTTTTTTATTATTATTACTATTATTTACTTGTATAATTTGTTATATTTGGTAAGAAGAAAAAGTTTTTATCGTTATGATTTTATCAATACATTTTTAAATTCAATATATTAAGCTTTTGACACCATAATAATATTAATTTCTCAAAACAATCATGAAAATTATAGACAAATTTGAGCTAAATTTTAATTTAGGAGTCATGTCCGATGATAATATGGAAGCTTCATGTGTATGTTTGGCTTATTAATTTAGGTTTTCCTTAAAATTTTATGAAAGTAACCTATAAAATTTTCGTAGTCCACTGTAATTAAGAGAGCTTCTTAGTCTAACAGTGAATACTGACTCTTCTATTATTATTTTCACGTTTCCTTCAATCTAGTTAAGTCCAAAGTAGATGTGATCAATCGAGAGAAAAATAAGTCCACAGATTCTTTTTTCTTTTTTCTTTTTTGTGCGCGCGCGCAAAGGTCGAAAGTAGGATGGTCAATAAAGGAGTTTTCTTCTCCTCGGGCCCCTTAATTTGGCTTTTTTACCTATGACGAAGTAAACAACTTAGTTTCACTTTTCACTGTACTGTCGATCAAACATTTTCACTGAATCTCTTGGCTAGTTTTCCATGGTCGTCCAATAATGGTCCCCAAAATTAGTCATCAAACGACTCATATCTCATTATCTGGTCAGACCTTAAGCGACATGTAATTATCCATGATACGTGAAAAGTAATTGAGTCCGTACCCATCTAAAGAATCCGTAGGAGAAATAATCTTTCCTTATCCCGCTTTTTATAAGGTTTCAATTACTCTATCATTCCATGTTAAGCCCTAAACCATTACGATACATCCTTATGAGTATGTTGATAATTTCCCACTATCAAGTTCGAAATAAGATATCTTTTAGGATTTCATAAATAATCATCTTATTAAAAGATATGATTATGTGTATGTGATATTAGGATAAGTATACTTATTCTTTTGTAGTTCTTCATGAGTGTGTTTTAGGCTTTATTCATCTCAACATATTTAAGATTTTAATTCTAGCAAAGCAATTGTGTAGAGTACATTACATATAACACCCTAAAAACTAAGATTGCCATAACCCACCACATATCCCCAGGTTTTATTGACATATTAAGGTTTTAAAACAAACTATAATCTCCAAAATCACCTATAAAAATTACTTATCAATAATAAAATAACAATTCTCTAAGTAAATCAATTTAAGGAACTCATAGGCGAGTTACTCCAACCACAAACATGTTTAATAATTAGATCTTGATCTTCTATGACATACATAACTAACCGTCTCTCTTTCCCCACAAATTGATGATAGTAATTCATATACTTCTTGCAAATTTATCGAATCAACCAACAGCTATAGAAATAAAAAAAAAAAAAAGAGCCAAAACCCAGTACATGATGCGCGAGCACACATGGATGTCAAACTAAATTATACACATGCATATAATGTAAGTTACATCAAGTATAAAGCAAATAATTAATTAATTATCTTGTATTTAAGTCAACATCTAATAAAGGGGTACTCTTGATCTCACCATACCATAATCTTTATCTATATTCATAGGTAGATATATATATAAGTTTTCCTTTAAATCTTTATGCCCAAAATCTAAAGTCTAGAGTCCTTAGAACCTAATATTCTAGTTACGTTGTCATATATATAAATCCATTAGAGAAATCTCGCATATGATTAGTAGTTGCCCCCTAAGGATCTGCTGCTGCGAGCTCCTAGGATGAGTAGTCAAGCATAATCGACAAACAATTTAATCAAGCTAAATATAATTTAGTTTGGTTAGCTTACTACATTCTTGACAAGTACAAGCAACAACCAAGTACTACGTATTTGGAAAGCCAAATTTTTACCAATTTCAAAGCTTTAAACTCAAAGTCTAAATTACATTGACAAGTCTGAATCTAATCTCAAGGTCTAAATCATACTCAATAAAGAACCCGAATCAAGAACCTAGCAAGTAAAACAACAAGCCTTCATTAATCCATCATAGGTTCAATTCATCATAAAGTTTCTAATTTAAAACTTCTAACTTAACTTTGTTTACAATCCTCTAAACTTCATCTTAGCTCCAAAGGGCACTACAACTTAACTTAAGGATAAAGTTCGAGACTTTAATTAATAATAAGTTGGAGGAAACATTTGGAAAAAGAAAAATCAGAAGCTTAGATGGAGCATAGGTTGAAAAATACTATTTATTGTATTGGAGTAGTAAAGTAAAATAAAGTAAAGTTTGCTAAAATTATTTAAAATGACATTGGGAAGTAAAAAGTTTTAAAACTAGTCAAAATGCTAAATTAAGCTTAAAGGACTTGAAAATTATCGATAAAGGTTGAAGCTTTTATAAAAAAAGACTAAGTGAAAATCAATATTAATGTTAGGAAAAGATTTGATTAAGTTGGTCAAGAGGAACAACAAGAAAGGGTTTTATATAAAGTTTCTAGCTTAATATGGTCAGTAGCATGACCATGTTAATTGGTTGTTTTAAAATCCAACTATTTTTACAAAAATTGAAAATTTTGCAAAAGAAAGCTTGTGTTAAGAAAATGTTTAAATAAGATTAGTTAGAAAAATCATAAGAAAAGAATGTACCAAGAGTTCACTACTTGATATGGTTAACAACATGACTATATTGTGTGGATGTGCCACATTTTGTGCAATTTTTCCCCTTCTTAGACATGGTTAACAATATGATCGTGCCGCTAATTGTGTCCCTCCAATAGCAAACTTGCAATCTTTTCTCTTTTTAAAAGTACTCTAATCATATGTTTTCCCTTCTAATCTTCAATCCAACCTTAAATGTACTTCAAACCCTCAATTACCCATCACCTAAATTCCTTTTTAATCCATCAAAACTAAAAATTTCAATTTAAACGCCCACTTAATCATCAAACCTACAAATAACTTCAAGAAAGTCAACTTTAAGCTAGAGAGGAAGAAGTAGAATGAAGAATACTTAGAATAAATGGAACTTTTTGTAATCTAATTAAGGAGCAAAACTCAACAAAGAATTATAAATAATAACCAACTTAAATTCAAATTTCTTAAAAAATACTAAAAAAACTCCATGAAAATAAAGGTTTTTTACTAAATAAACCTTAGAAAAAAAACAACCTGGAATATTACCTTACCTTACCTTTGGAGGAGCTTAAAAATGAGTTTTTCTTGAATATTTGAAACTTTAAAAGCTTGTTTTAGCTAGGAGGAATGGTGGTGATGAGAATGGAAAGAAAATAAGTAAGCTAAGTGGGTTTTAGTAGGATTTAAAGCATTACGGTTGTAGACAAAAGGGTAATTTCAATGGGCTTTAGGGTAAATGGGATTTAAGCCTAATAGAAGAAATTACAACAAGGCCACTCTCTTTATAATCATTTTTTTAAATTTTCTCATGCATTACATCGGAAGCTGAATATTGCAATCGCAAAAATATTTATCGTATTTAAGCAAAAGAAAATACGAATGGGAAGTTCATTTAAAAACCTTGTTCCTACAGCATCTGAACCATTCAGACATTCGTCAACTTTTTTTATTTTCCATTCCTTAATAACATGGAAAAAATTTAAAAAATAAATAAAAAAATAAAAAAACAAAAAAGGAGCTGTGAATTTTGGTTATTCTGGAAACTATCAGACAAGCTTAAAAGTTGGCAATGGATGAACGGAAACAATGAAGATCGGAGATCTTTAAAAGACTTTGAAAAACAAATTTAAACTCCACGAGGGCGAGATAAAATCTTGTTTTAGAGGAATGAAGATTCATAAAGGATTAATGCAACAATACAACAATAAGAAGACAGGCAAGAGATAGGGGAGATTGACCAAATTAAATGTTTAGCCTATATTTCTTCGTTCAAAACATAATGCAAGGTTGCCGTAAAGTTGTCTTCCATGCTGTCGTAGGAACTAGATTCAATCTTTGGGATATACCATAAGAAGTATCTAACTATATCGCTAATTTTCATTAATGATAGATAGTTCAGTTTATAACCAAACAGAGTCTAAGCCTGCCTCATCCACTCATCACTTGAGATTATTTACAGCGGAAATCTCGAAAAGATTATTAATCCTTGATAGATTTAGATACTCAATTTTTAAGAAAAATCAAGTGGGTCCATTTTCTAAAAGAAAATCACGTTATTATTAATTTTCTTAAGTGAAAATTGTTATAATTTCTTCATTTGCTTCAGTTTGCAATCAAGATTGGTATGTACTGTTCCTAAAATACTATCGTGGACTGGCTACCAATCGTAATAAAACATTTCGATATTGGAAACACTGAATAAATGTCGCAGTTCTGCACTTGTTTCTCTCTCTCTGTTTTTTTTTTTTTTTTTTTTTTTTACTTTTAATTATTCATTTTATCATCACGGCCATGTAAGAGGTTTCAAATGTTCGTGATCTTGCTTTTCTTCCAAAACGGTCTCAAAGTTCTTCTTCCAATTATTCATGCCATTTCTATATTTGCATATTTGAATATATGTGTAGTGCTTCTTTTGTTTTGTGCTGAGTGGCTGGATATTATTCATTTACTATGGAGAGGGTTCACTAACACTTCATTTCAATAAAAGACCAATGCTTTGCTTTCTTTGTTTTTTTTTTTTTTTTGGCTAAAATACATGGAATTAATGTTGTGTAAGATTGTAAACGAATTAAGTCAAAGATATAAGTCCAACCTCAAGTTGGACTCGAGGTTTCAATCAAATTTATAATTTTAACCTCTAACTTGACGTAAAATAATGTTTATCAAGCTTGAGCACAATTTAATTAAATTTGTTTAGATTTAATTCATCTAAAGAAAATATTTTTCTTTTGGTTAAAATAATATCAAATATTCAAATTGGACATTAATTGGGTTTTGAACTAATGGAATTATATATTATGAAGTTCAATTTTAATTCAATAGACCATTGGAATAGCTCAAGATTAGTTTAACTTGACTTGTATTGAATTAAATTTAAATAAGTGTTAAATCCAAACTCAAATGGTTTATAAATAAGTTTCACTTGTTTACGTGACTGTTTTTATTTACCTAAAAGTTAAACATGAAGATATTGGTCATTGTAGTTACGTTTGTATGTCGTCATCATCAGGACAGAATTACAGAATCTTTGGATCTATAAGCTTGTGATCGTGGGTAGATTAATAGGTTTGTCTTTCTTTCCTTTCTGCGTTTGACCGGTTCTCAATGCGGACAAATCATGAGCCAATGGAAAACACACAGACGCGGAGAGAGAGAGAGAGATCCTACTGCTTTAAATATAATATTGTTATCTATTTGATTAATCAGCGGCGGTTGCATGTGATTTTGTTAAAAAGTTTGCTTTGACCGAAGTAAGGCTTTGTACGGTGCCCTTAGGTTGGCCTTTATAGGATGCATGATTTTGATTAGGGCAATAGTCAGGACAATACAATCAGCTATGTTTTAATTGTGTCTCGTATACATTTTGAGCGAATTGCGCAATTGACCAACTCAGTCTGATTTTAAAAGTGAAAGGATGCGATCGGATGAATCCGTAAAACTCGTACTTGACCCAGCAGGATATTACTTATTTAGAATCCATCATGATACCTCAATATGTAATCTAGACTCATGGATAATATTATAAAATATATGTCTGAAGCCGAATTACAAGCTAGTATAATTTAATTAAAGTATATCAAAATTCACTCTTACGCACAAAAATAAATATCTTTGAGAAGATTAAATAATTTGAATAACAATACTAAGCAAATTGTGACATGAAATCCTCTAAACAATCATTCACCAGTTTGTGAATTCAATTAAAGCCTCGAGAAGGTGACAGTAGCAGATTGTAAGAAGATGATCGGTATATTACGGAAGTTTGAAAGTCTGACTGTTACAATCCTTTATATAGTTTTGAAGCTAACTAATTAAAAAAAAAAAAAAAACTAAACATAACTAACCTAACAAACTTACTGACTCTGTTAATTAACTAACTAAAATTGTTAACTACCAAGCTAAACACGTGTAGAAAACAAAATAAGAAATAAATAAGCTTGAGCTACCATACTTCCCCCTCCCCACCAAAGTTGGAGCATAGGAGAGGCCCAACTTGGTACAAAATTCAACCAACTGCTTCTCCTTAAGAGATCAGCAAGTTGCAAACATGTAGGGATACGTAGCAGCTTGAGGAATCTTGATGTGACTAAGTCCCAGACAAAGTGTATGTTAATATCTATATGTTTGGTTCTACTATGCATACAAGAATTTGTGATAGGGATCATTGACCAATCACATGCTCCAGAGCTTAAGGATTTGCTCAAATGGTTCGTCGAGTAATCCGAGGTAAGTTGAACACGAAGGAGCAATGCATTCCCTAATCCGACTTGTCGGGTTACTTTGCTCACAATATCATCTAGGAAGCTACCGAGGTGATCAGCCAACATATCAAGGTGACTAGCCAATACAATACACCAACCCAAGTATCAAACTAGAATATTGCTGACCTAGTCTATGCTGAGGCCAATCTAACAACTCTTTGAAGTCAACCTACCAAGGTCGACCCGATAATGAGACGCCACCTAAATCAACCCTTTCTCAGTTTCGAATATTCAAGCTATCGAACTACCAACACCGACCTAGAATGTTCAAAACTTGCTTTGCTAAGCCAGTAGTGTCATTAGGACTACAGAATCAGCAAATGATGTACGTACTACCTTTTTTTGACATTCGTACTATTCTTTCTACCACCAAATATTCTTTCTACCTTATTACAATGTCATCCCTCTAAATTATTCCCCTTTCCTTTACTAGTAGGAAACCTTCTTTTGCAACTTACTTTAATATAAAATTTACCCTAATTGAGTTATATAAATACTTATATATCATAATAGCAGCAACAATTAACACAATTGATATTTAGACACTTTTTTGTGAGCTATGTGTTTTCTTTGCTTACTCTTGAGTACTCTTATTTAGTCTATTGAGCGTGGACTAGTATTGAGTGACCTTCGACTATACTTATGCATCATATCAAATGCGATCCAAGCTCGTGTGAGACGTTGATGTGTCATATCCATCATCGGTGCATAACGACCTTAGCTCAACCTTTGACTTTTATTTACCCTTTGGACCATCTTGAGGTTCGAACCCATCCCTTTGGTTCATGCGAGACCAAACGTCATGTGTTCACTCACATCGAACCATATCATATTGTTATCAGATCCTAGCTACGTTCAAAGCTAGTTTCCATTACTTTATTCTCTAAGTAAATTGTTACTACTTTTGTATATTAGAAGTTCCATTGTTAACATCGGAGTTTGGTAGGTGAATAGTGTTAGAGAAATTATGTGTTCTATTTTCCCTTGTTTCTTGTACGCAAAACAAAGTTTGAATGTTTGCTTGTTTATCTTATATAGTTGTCTTAGTGTTGGGGGTATTAGTTATTGTTCTGCTGTTATTATTCGCAAAGAGGACTTTAAGTGGTATTTTAATCATCAATCTTTTGAGTTAGCCAACAATGTCAGATTTGAGTATTCAAGGAACTATGGCTAACAAAGAGAGTGGTACTCAAAACGGTTAAGGTCTACAAGGAAGTAGCACACCCAAGTCAATGGGTAACCGACTAGATAGGCTCACCAACCTAGTAGCTAGTTTAGTGACTATCATAAATAAAGATAGGAAGTGAGCTAAAAATAGCCCATACAGAGGACGTAAATAGCCTGAGAGAGGTAATGGTCAGTTTGGCAAAGTTAATGCCCTAATTCGACTGCCCCAAGTTGAAGGAGTAAGTAGAGTTGTTAGGCATAAGCTAGCACTCGATAAAATCAAAGAGGAAGGAGACGACAAAGCGAAAGATTACTATGAACCCATAGAAAGGAATGTTGGAGCTCCTAGAGTTAAAGGGCTAAGGTTGCATATTTCAAGTTTTTCAAGGAGTGGAGATGCTAAGGACTACTTGGATTGGGCAGATATGATTGAGAAGCAATTTGAATGCCATGAAGTACCAGATAATGCAAAAGTTAGACTTGTTGTGATGGAGTTTACTGGTCATGCCGCCTTAGTGTAAGAACATGCAAGCCACCCGAAGAAGGGAAGGAGAACATGAAGTTAGGAGTTGGGATGAGATAAAGAGCATCATGAGAAGGAGATTTGTGCCGAGCTACTATTTACAAGATGCCTTCAAAAGTTACAAGAGTTGAGGCAAAGAGGATCGATTGTTGATACATAAGCAAAGGAATTTTAAATACTAATGATTCGATGCAAAGTCATTAAGGTTGAAGATCGAACTGTATCTCAATTCATCAATGAATTGAAATATGAGATTGGAGATGTTCTAAAGACCATGGATATTGGATCACTTGATGATACTATCTGAGCTACCTAGAGAATTGAAAGGTGTCGAACAAGAAGGTTCTAACCCCTTTATCAGCTAACCTAGCAAGCTAATCTGTTCCTAGCAAACATGTACAAATTGAACCAAGTAAAGTTGCTGAGAGCTGAACTGCTCAAAATGCTTGAGCAAAGGAGAAGGAGATCCCAAGGAAGTTCAAGATAGGTTGTTGCTCAATACAAAAGACAAGTGAGATCAAGTGTTTTAAATGTCAAGGATTTAAATACATGGCCCTTCAGTGTCCAAACAGAAGAACCATGGTGATCCGAGGTGAAGCGCTGACTGTTGAGGTAGATAATATTGATGAGGAAGTAGAAGACTCGAAAGAGACCAAGCAGATCTAACTGTTTAAGGAAGAGGAAGTTATCTATAGTGAGAAAGGTAATTTTATGCCTACCACCCCTGGTATTGAAGAGGACAATTAATGTGAGTCATGTGCTTGAGGACGAATGAAGAGATAATCTTTTCTACATTGGATGCAAGGCGAATAGGTCATTGTGTGCCTTGATTGTTGATAGTAGGAGCTGCACCAATGCAACCTCTACTTTTATGGTCTAACAATTGAAGTTGTTAGCCCAGCCTCACCTAAAACCTTATAAGCTACATTGGCTTAGTGACAAGGGAGTCTACAAGTGAATAAACAAGTATCTATGCCGATTTGTATTGGCAACTATCAAGATAAAGTGCTTTGTAATGTGTTACCCATGAATACGTTCCACATTCTACTTGGACGATAGTGGATATTTGACCAAACCATGATGTATGATGGAAGGAAGACTACATGTTCCTTGAAGCATGAGGGTAGGAGGGTGAAGTTAATCCCTATGACTGTTGAGCAAGTAAAAATCATGTAGGTCCAATTGAGTCGAGTCTTGAAGAAAGAGGCTTTGGTGATGACTCGAGCTGAGTTGAAAAGAGAAACAAAACTTAAAGAGCTGACTTATCTACTGGTTAGAAGGTTGCTGGAGGTAAGATCTAAGGAGGGAATGGTGCATGCCAAGGTGAAAATCTTATTAGATAAGTTTGCTGATTTGTTCCCAAGTGAGCTGCTGAAAGGATTAACTCCCATTTGAGGCATTGAACATGCAACTGACTTGCAACCAAGAGTTACATTATCAAACAAGGCAACCTATAGGTTGAACCTTGAACAGGTTGCCAAGTTGTAAAGATAGGTAGATGAACTAATGATGAAAGGGTATGTAATAGAATCCCTTAGCCCCTATGTCGTGCCGGCCATGTTGGTACCTAAGAAGGATGAGTTATGGAAAATGTATGTAGATAGTCAAGCAATCAATCGCATTATCGTCAAGTATAGGTATCTTATACTAAGGCTTGATGATACACTAGATGAGTTAAATGGAGCAAGACTATTCTCCAAGACTGATCTCAAATCAAGATACCATCAGATTCAAATGCACGAGGGTGATAAGTGGAAGACCACATTCAACATATGCCATGGGTTGTATGAATAGCTTATGATGCCATTTGGACTATCAAACGTACTTGGCACATTCATGCAACTAATGAATCATGTGCTCTAAAAATTAATAGGGAAATTTGTAGCGGTTTATTTCGATGACATCTTAGTGTATAGCCCTAATCTAGAGACTCACCAAGAGCATCTCAAAGCAATCTTGGCAAAACTCTTATCTGAAAGGCTTTACGCCAATCCAAAGAAGCGTGACTTTTGCCGACTAGAAGTAATTTTCTTAAGGTTTGTTGTATGTGGTGGAGGAATACGAGTCAATGATGAGAAGATAAGAGCAATGACCGAATGGCCTATGCTGACCACTTTAGCTGATGTGAGGAGTTTCCACAACCTAGCGTCATTTTATTGTAGATTTATAAGGAATTTCAATATGATCGTGGCCCCACTCATAGAACTGTTGAAGAAGAATGTTGAGTTTAGATGGGAAGAGAAGGAGTAGAGGAGTTTTGAGGAGGTAAAGGAGAAGCTGACTACAACCCCTTTTTTAACTCTGCTAAGCTTTGATAAAGTGTTCGAAGTGAAATGTGATGTGTTCAGACTAGGCATAGGTGCCATGCTAATGCAAGAAGGTCAACCTATTACTTACTTTAATGAAAAACTTAAAGGCACTATACTCAACTATTCTCTTTATGATAAAGAGTTTTACTCCTTGATCTAAGCTCTAACTGTATGGCAACACTATCTATTGCTCAAGAAATTTGTAATCTACATCGATGATGAATCATTGAGATATCTGAAGAACCAACCCAAGTTGTCTCAAAGATAAGCCAAATGAGTTGAGTTCATGGAAGGATTTTCTGATGTCGCAAAGTACAAGAATGGGAAGAACAATGTAATAGCCAATAGCCTTATCGAGACGACATTCTCTCCTGACTGAGCTGTAGACTAAGCTGTTTGGTTTTTCAATGATAAAGGATTTATATGCAAAGGATCCACATTTTGGTCCCATCTTTACCAAGTGTGAGGAAGGATGGACATTTGATGACTATTACAGGAAGGATGGATAATTATTTAGGAAGAGGAGATTATGTATCCCGACCTATTCCATGAGAGAATTTTTAGTACGTGAGGCATACGGAGGAGGATGAGGATTGTTAGGGTACTTTAGCCAGTGCTAAAATCATGAGGTACTATCCTTAAGATTTTTTTGGCTAAGAATAATGAGAGATGTCAAATCTATGTTGGAAAGGTGTGCTACCTACAAAAAAGCAAAGAGTTGAACTAAGTAAGGGTACTATTTACCCTTGCCTATTTCAACTAGACCGTAGTCCGAGCTAAGTATGGAGTTTATGTTGGGATTATCAAAGAAATCTCAAGGAAAGGACTCCATCATGGTGGTTATAGATCAATTTAGCAAAATGGCACACTTCGTGCCTTATACAAAAACTAACAACACTTTGGCTATTTCTTTTCTTTTCTTATAAGAAGTAATCAAGCTTTACGGAGTGCCTAAAACCATTGTTTCACACCAGGACCTAAAGTTAATGAGCTACTTTTTGAGAACATTATGGAGATGTATGGGGACCAAGCTATTGTACAGCACGTCTTGTGATCCACAAAGGAACAGATAGACTAAGGTTATCAATAGAACAATGGGAACTTTACTACAAGTTATTGTTGGTCAAAACATAGCTAATTAGGATCTGTACCTGCCGATCATAGAGTTTTTCTATAATAGGACCATCTATAGCATAACAAATATGTCTTCATTTGAGGTCACCTATGAGTTCAACTCTGAGCTCCCAATAGACCTAACACCCCTCCTAAGCTAAGGTAATGACTAGCTAACGGCAAAAAGAGTCATAGCCATCAAAGCCATGTACTAAAAGGTTATAGAACAATTAAGCCAAGCTACTACCTAGCTCGAGGATGAGGCTGAGGACGAAAGAAAAGAGAATTTCAGCTAAGTGATTTGGTCTAGATTCATCTCAGCAAGGAATAGTTCCTTCATTTTAGGAAGAGTAAGTTATCTCCTAAGGCCAACAAACCCTTTAAAGTGCTTAAAAAGATCAATTCTAATGCCTATAGGATTGAATAACCTAACGAGTACGAAGTCTCGAACTCCTTCAACATTGCCGATCTCCACATATATACTCCCAAAGATGAGCAACATGGAGTTAAGCTAGATTTGATCTTAAATCTTAAATAGCCTATAAGGGACAATATGGATTATAGACCAATAGCATGCTCCTAAGCTCGAGGATTTGCTTAAATGGTTCACTAAGCAGTCTAAAGTGAGTTGAATGACGAAGTGCAGTGCATTCCCCAATCCGACTTGCCGAGTTACTTTGCTCTCCATATCATCTAAGAAATTATCGAGGTGACCAGTTGACATACTAAGCTGAGCTTTCCACAACACACCTACCTAAGTATCAAATTAGAATACTGCCAACTTGATCTGTACCAAGGCCAAACTGACAATTCTCTAGAGCTAACCTGCTAAGGTCGACCTGATAATGAGCCACCTCCTAAACCAACCCTTTCCCAATCTCGAATATTTGAGCTACCAAACTACCGATGCCAACCTAGCATGTTTAGAACTTGCTCTACTCGACTAATAGTGTCATTGGGACCACAGAATGAGTAAATGACACACGTACTACCTTTTCTTACATTCATACTATCCTTTCTACCACCAAATATTCTTTTTACACGATTATAATGTTTACCCTATAAATTATTTTCTTTTCCTTTACTAATAGGAATCTTTTTTTCGTAATTTACTCTAACCTAGGATTTACCTTAATTGAGTCATATAAATACTTATATATTGTAATAGCCATAACAGTTAACACAATTGATATTCAAACACTTTTTTGTGAGCTAAGTATTTTCTTTGCTTACTTTTGACTACTCTTATCTAGCCTATTGAGCGTGAACTAATGGTAAGTGACCTCCTGCCATACTTGTATGTCATATCAAGTACGACCCAAGCTCATGTGAGGCATTGGTGCGTTATATCCATTGTTGATGCACAAGGACTCCAGCTCAACCTTTGACTTTCATTTACCCTTCAGACCGTATCAAGGTTCGAACCCACCCTTTGGTTTATACGATACCGAACATTATATATTCACCTACATTAGACCATATCAATTTGATGCAATTAAGATGGCAGATTTGTTGTCAGAGTATAATGGTATAGTAAAAGAAAATGGAATGTCAAGGTCTCGAAGAATATAAGACACCGATTTAGCTTCTTTGGCAGCATAAGCAACACTTCGATACTTTACTTCTTTTGCGAAAGTAGAAACAGTAGACTATTTCTTTGTCTTCCAAGAGATGAGTGCAGAACTAAGCATCACATAATAACCACTAAGAGATTTTGTATCCAAAGTACATGATCCCTAGTTAGCATCAGCATAGACTTGTAGTGTCAAATCATTATGAATTGGAAAATAAAGGCTAAGTCTTATCATGCCCTTAAGATTGCACAATAAGTAGACTAATGGTTGATAATGTGATGTTTATAGAGCTGAAATGAATTGACTAAGGTGTTTTACAACAAATAAAATGCTAGGCCTAGTCATAATCATATAAAGAGGTTATCCCACAAGCCTTCAAAAAACTATTGGATCTGCTGGCAAGTTTCCTATATCATTGTTAAGTTTTAGATTAGTTACCATAGGAAATTTAGCTTTGTTTGCATCTTGATAATCCTGCATCCGAGAGTAAGGTGAAAAGGAACTTATTCTAGTTGATCGTACCAATATCTATAGAGCACAACTCCAAACCAAGAAAAAAACATACAAGCCCTAAGTCCCTAATTGTGAATGCTACATTAAGTTGAGCCTTAATGTCAAATTTGAAAGAGGAATATGATCCTGTAGGAATCATGTCATCCACATACAATAAAATTGCAATAAAGCCATGATTAGTGTGTTGTGTAAATAAAGAGTAATCATGTTGTGACTACATAAAACCATGAGAAACCAAAAACTACGAAAGCTCTAAGTTCCATTGCTTACCGGCTTACTTATGCCCATGAAGAGACTTGGTCAATTTGCAAACTTGATCAGGTAAAGCCTTATCATATCCCTCTAGAGGAAGCATGTATATTTCCTCATCTAAATGCCCATTAAGAAGGCATTGTTAATGTTAATTTGACACATAGGCCATTTATAAGCTGTAGCTATAACTATAAGTATCCTCACATTACTTATTTTTACAACAGCAGAGAATGTATCATGATAATCTACTCCCTCTTGTTGTGTAAATCATTTAGCTACAAGCCTAGCCTTATACCTCTCAATCGAACCATCAGGCATAAACTTCACTTTATAGACCCATTTACAGCCTATTGCACTTTTTTCCTTAAGCAAAGTGGTTAACTCCCATGTGTGATTGCATTTTAAGGCATCAAGCTCCTTTAGCATAGCATCCTTCCACTCTTGTTGTTTAATAGCATGTTTATAACAATGTGATTCTTGAATAGTTAACATATTAGCTATAGAAACAGTAAAAGAATGTGGAATGGAATGAAAATGTTGAATACTAAGTAATGGATATGGGTTTGAAGAAGATGAAGTAGTAGTGTTAGTATGTAAAGTAAGTTGGGAAAGAACGTCATATACAACAATAATAGTATGGACTATATGTACAAAGTCAAGTAACCACTATGGTGTTTGCACACCTTGGTTGACCTTCTAATCTGCTGTTCTAAAGTGGATGATTGAACAATGTTAAAATCATGAGCAAAAGAATTTTGAAGTAACAATAGTGTTTCAAAGTTCACACAAGGCAAAGAAGAACTAGATGTACTTTGTAAAGGCACACTAACTACCGAATCACCATTTGGATTGTAAGAAAAAATGCTTTCAAAAAATACCACATCCTTAGAAACTACCACTTTGTTTTGGGCTAAATCATATACCTTATACTCCTTCTGTCCATGAACATAGCCAAAGAAGACACCCTATGATCCTCTTGCTTCAAATTTGTTTAATGCCTTTGGTCGTACTGCTATAAAGCATAAATAACCTACAATCTTTAGTCTACTATAATCTAGTGGTTTTCCAAACAAGCATTCATAAGGGGATTTCCAAGACAACTTTTCCATAGGAATTCTATTTATCAAGTAAGTGGTAGATAGAATGCATTTGCTCTAAAAAATTTTAGGCAAATGTACTTAAATGCACAAAGCTCTAGCTAAATTTAATAAATGACGACATTTTCTTTGTATATGCCCATTCAGTCAGGGTGTATACACCATTGTCCTTTGATGTTCAACTCTTAAACCTTTTACCATTGCCGCACATTCATTTGCCAAAAATTTTGTCCTATTATTAGTGCAAATAGTTTTGCGCACAACATTAAACTAATTCTTAATGTATGCAAAGAAATCTGAAATTAGTGAACTAATCTATGGTTTGTGTTTCATCATAAATGTCCATGTCATGCGTTTACAACCATCAACTACAATTAAAAAGAAACATACACCTATGATTGATTCTACTACATATGGCCCCCTAAATATCTAAATGTAGCAATAGAAAAGGTTTAGTAGCTTCATTATTGCTTCTATAAAAAGTAAGGTGATGAAATTTGGACTACTAATAGACTTCACATATAAAATCCTCTTCATTTAGATGTTTACAAGGTAACAAATGCTTCAACTGAGAAATTGAGATATGCCCCATTCTTTTGTGTAACAATTGTAAATCTATTGAAGAATTTTGAGTAATAGAAGCAACAACTTCTTTTATTGTGCTAACAGTGGCATTAAAACTAATACTTGACTTAAGAACATACAAACCTTGTAATAATTATGCAATTCCAACAATTGTCTTAGTCTTCTGGTCCTAGAAAGAACATGTGTCATGAGTAAAAATGAGAGATAGCTATTGACTTTCTATAAGCTTAGGAATAGACAATGGATTGTGTTTAAGATGGGGTATAAACAAGACATTAGAAAGTATTAATGTTTAACTCAAAACAACAGTACCAGACTTAGTAGCAACCAAATGTCTACCATTTGGTAATTGAACTCTAACAGGATAAGTTAACTCAATAACATTTTGGAAGGATGACAAGTTATAAGACATATGATTAGTAGTTCCTATATCGATTATCCAGAAATTTGCATTATTATAGACAAAATTAACACAACAATGAGCACAAGAATACATACCTAAATACTACATTAAATTCATGAACTCCTTACAAATAGATTGTATTAGATCCTTATCAACCTAATTCTTGGATTTAGTTACCTGACTTGTTTCAAAAGAGTCCAACAGCTGATCAAAAGGAGTATTTGCAACATAATTGATAGAAGTGTCTATAGCATGCTTCACAATTGTTGTGTTTGCTTTGGTTTTAATAAATTTCTTTCCCTTATACCAATCAAGATAATCTACTAGTTGAAAATAGTTATCATAGAATGACCTTCTCCTTTACAATATCTACATATTATCTTCTGTTTGCTCTTCCTATAATCAGCTCCTTAATCTACCCTTCCTTAGGACTTACTAGCAAGTAAAGTTAAACTATCTAGATTAATTGCAATTAAAGATGAAACTTGTTTTTGCTTCTCAATATGTTATATTAGATAGAAAGCATGTTTCAAACTTAGCAATGGCTCTATTGAGAGGATTTGATTCCTCACTGAATAATACATTTCATTAAGTTCCATGAGAAAGTGCATGAGACGTGTTTCAAACTCAAACTCTAAGATTCTCTCCCTTAAAATGCAAGTGCAATATTCTATCCTTCCATAAGTACATGAAGGATATGCATGTAATTGTTGCAACTCATCCCGACATTTTTTTTAGCTTATTGTAATAGATGCCTACGCTTTGATTAAATTGCTTCATATTTCTTATCCCATGTTGCAATTAGAACACAAGTGGTCCATTTGCAACTCCATACTGCTCTATAATTTATGTCTACAACCCTTTAGCCAAACGTTTGTACATAAAGCTTTAAGCAATGTTAGGACTCATATAATTAATAATCTAGCATCTAATCATATAATCACTTCTCAACCGTTTCACAAGATTAGGCAAATCATTTTCTAGTAATCACTAAACTGTCTATGAATTTTAGTTTCAACTTTACTCCTAATGCCAATTTAACGGCTCCTCTCCAAGCTAAGAAGTCATTTTCATTAAAGACTATTGTTCCTAATGTCATTCCAAGACTGTTCAATCCAAAAATATGGTAAGGATCAATGAACACAGCTTCATTATTAACCCTAAGTAATTTTAGAGCAATGTTCATGACTATAACTCAATAAATAATAGAATTCTACAAGTAAAAGAATAAGAAACTATTATCCGAGATCGATTCTGTGATCCATGAATGATTTCTGGAACTTATAAATTAACTTATGGAACATGATTGAATTTGTGATCTTCGATTGATTTCTAAGACTCATGAATCATCCTTCAATCTGCTAAACCTGCTATGATACCATATGACATTTTCACCAATTTGTGAATTCAATCAAAACCTCGAGAAGATGAAAGTAGTAGATTACAAGAAAATGATTAGTATATTACAGAAGTTCAAAAGTATGAATGTTATAATCCTTTATATAGTATTAAAGCTAACTGATTAAAAAAAATACTAAATGTAACTAACCTAACAAACTTACTAATGCTGTTAACTAATTGACTAAAACTGTTAACTACCAAGCTAAACACGTGTAGAAAATAAAACAAGAAATAAATAAGCTTTAACTTTTGTACTCATCATAAATCACTATAAGTTCAAGTCATTAGGTTTTTCTCAATACCCAACATAGGCCTTATAAAGTATTAAAATATGTTCTTAACCCATCTCACTCCTTATATAGAAATATCGTATCGAGTTATTATAGAAATAGATTATCATATTCTCATTAAGTTCGATCAAGTTGCATGCTATTAAATGATCTAACCTACTTATACCCCCTATTAAAGTAGTTGCTCTACTTCAACTCTTACTACATGCTTAGTTGCCATTACTCCATTATCATTCTTGTATAGAGAATTTTTTAGTTAAATGGTCTCTCTTAGGTCCTTTAGGTATAAAAACCTTACATTTCAAGAAATAGGAATTCCCTTTTGGATAAAAAGTAAGCATTCCATATTCATTCTAAGTATGATGTGGAAGGTGAAAAAGAACTTGTTAGATCGAAAAGGGATATTGAATAAATTTTTCTAAACTTTAAAACATTCTTCCATTGCAAGAAATCAAGCTTAAATGCGAAAAATAGAAGAAGTAAAATATAGTATTAAGTTCTCTAAAAATTAAAGAGCATAAGGATAAGAAGTTAGCATAATAATGTATATATAAATTTGACTATCCTTAATTACTCTCATCTCTTTCGGCTCTACTCTCGATCAAGTGTTATCTAAGACTTAAGACTCCTTCAATAGTTACAATCCTTTCTCATACCAAACAGGTGCTAATTCTATTACCGTTGCGAAGTTACAAACTCTTCTTCCAAAGATATCTCTTTAATATTACATAGAAGTTTTCTATGATGCATCTCAACAAGCTATTCTAGATTGTGTAAAAAGATAATCAAATGTTAAAATGATATATCTTAGAGATTTACGGTGTAACCTTACTTCTTCTTCTAAGATCTATGAGAGTCCACAAAGAATTTCAAACCATTATATAAGCTTGTAAGTTTTTCTTTTGGTTGTTTGAGTGTATCAAAACTTTGTTCCTACATTCATCATATCTTGAAAGAGCCTAAATTGTCCTCTTATATAGACTTTCTTTAAAATGGATAAGATTATGGCTGCGAAATCCAATTATAAGATTTATAGAGAATTTGTTCATTTATACTATTAACTAAAAAAGGTTTCCTTTCGAGAGCAAATGGTTATGTATTTTTTTTCTCCTTTATCAAAATGATCTTTATCAATAATATTAATTTCATTTTTTGATTTAAATATGATTGTTATTTAGAAAATTATCTATATATTACAAACACTATATTTGTGATAAGAAAAGTTCTATTTATGAAATAATCTTTTAATGAGTCTTTTTTACTTCCAAATGGTGCTCTCATAAACCAAATTTTATATATATTCCTTAAATCTTTAGGAAGACAGTCAAAATTCACTCCACATTTAACTCGTAGAAGCATAAGAGTGAGTAATCCTAGAACTTTCAATTGTTTGTGCCAAGTTAACCATAATGCATCTTTAAATTATGCCAAATGGATGCCTTAAAGGCTATTGAAAATGAGCTATATCAAGATACTAAACACATCAGTTAGAAAATTGCTGCCTCAAATGGCTTTGTTCTTCATAATTTGTTAAGCATAAGTGTTAAGGAAACTTCAATTGGAGGGAACCTATTATTGCCATGCCAAACTGCCTTGAGAATTGCCTTTAAACTATCTCTATGATCTGCCTTATCTCTTATGAATAAGCTTGGGTTACCACTTGCAAATGCGCTTAGAACTAATGTAAACACATCCACAAACCTAAGCTTTACTTATAGGATTAAGGGTGGTTCCAAAAGCTAACTCTTTGCTACCCTTTAGTCGTTCCCTTATCTCTCTTTACATTTCCTGAGCAATGTTAGGACAACATTCTTATGAGTAACCAAAAGACAACATTGTCAATTATTGGTCCTACAAAATTGAAACACCCTAACAATATCATTGTTGGCCTTAAACTTGCAAACTCCTTAAGTTGAAGCCTAAAGCCAATTGTTTACTAAAGACTAAAACAATAATAGAGGAACTTATTGAAGCTTATTACAAGGAGATTAGATCTTAAGGATTGAGGTAAATATCATAATCCATTTGACTCATTAGGCATGGATTAAGGTTGATTTCAATTGAATTATATAGGAGTTTGAGAGACTAGTTATAAATAATTTTGGGTGAATGTAGGACTCCTTAAGCATGTTAGTGAATTTTCCCAACTAATTGCATGTATAGCACAATTAATCATGGGTCAAATCATATAGTTCTAAGAGCTTGTAATTTTATAAGGCTTTTCTAAGTTAAAATGGTGCAAAAATCACTTAGGTATAGACTCTTAGTAGAGTCTTGAGTTTAAGTAATTCTATAAGTTTGTAATTATATTGATTTTATACGATTCTACAAGTTTATATTTGATCAATTTTACATATTTCCTTGATTTTATCTTAATAGGCTATCACAATTAAGAAAAAATAAGTATGTTTCTATAAATTAAAATAAGCATATAAAATCATGAGTGAAATAATATTGTATTTGCTCTTTAATTGAAATTGGTTATCTACTAGTTTCATTGATTTAGATATCGCATCAATAATGAATGGATGGTTTAGGAAGAATATATATATTTATTTCAATGAATGAAGATTGGATTGGATAGGTAACTTTTCATGTGCAAAGAGTAAGGAGAAAGATGAAAGTTTACCGATGCCTATATGGCCTACCAGAGAGGCTTTAATATACAATAAAATATATTACTTATTAATAACTTAAGGATTCAAAAAGAGAAGCAAATAACCGTAGTTTCACTTTTATGAAATAGTATTTGATGTGCTAAAGAAGCATAGTTTTTTTTTTTTTTTTATTTCATTAAATTGCATATAAATACTAGCTAAGCCAAGACCTAGTTATTCTTCTCACTTTACAGATTGCAAGCATGACACATACATACATGCTTATGTCTCTCATTTTAGAATATCTATAATAAAGTAGTGGTGAACTAATTATGTTCACTGCACATTGATATAATCGATGGTGTATAACTTCTTAGAAGGTGTCTTAGTCTAATAATCTTTTATTTTTCATCTTTTGCAGGAGAATTCTCAAGATAGAGAAATTAGTAAGTGCTTAAAAATTTGAAAATGAATGATCCTCAATCTATGATAGTTTAGCTATAGATCTTAACTTTGATGGTGGCCTTAAATATGGTTAATTTATGTCATGTAACATTTTTAAGGATACAAATATTATGCTTTTAATAGCTTTTTATTTGATTTAACTATTTTTTACTTTTATGTTTTATTGCCTAAGCTTGATACATACAGTTAGTGTGGAGCTAACTTTGATAATGGAGCCTTTGCATATGTCTTTATAAATCGATGCATAGAAAACTATTGCATTGTATACAAATGCGATGAGTCATTGCCGATTTTCAACAATGTTGTCTTTATTTAATTACGGTGTTGCTTACATCTTGAAATTTTACTGCCCCCAAACAAAACTTTGGTTATACTAAGATACTAAATCTATATTTCAAATTTTCTTAGGTAACACTTGGGAGCGCACTGCATAAAGTAAATGTTGTTGAGCACGTCTTTATGTAACAAATTTGATGCTAAAGATAACTTATATTGTTGACGTCTTAACTTGTTTCTGGTGTTGGGGTATACTCCGGCTAGCATTTTTGGTCTTATTTCAAAACTAAATCTGTAGTGATAAGTCTGTTAACCGAACTTAGCTGAATTTTGTAATGCTTATTGTGTAAAAAATTGTATTAAGTTTCCATATATATATATATATTCTTCAGTAAGCAAGTTTCCATAATTAATCGATTTTGTTTCACCTCTTAATATAAAAATAAATAAATATTGACACAATGGATCTTTTATACAAGCAAATAAGGTAAAATGGATCTTCTCAATTTACTTTTCCACAATTTCCTTCGATTTGTCCCATTGAAATTCTATTATGTGTAATAAATAGTTAAAATTATAAGAAAAATTATCACATTATAATAATATCACGAGGTATTTTAAAAGTTTAGATAATTTTAATTATTAATTTATAAATTAAGAAAAATTAAGGAAAGAGTAATGCCCACACGGAGAGGCTTATCAACATAGGGTAATATGAGAAGAATGGTCATGTTCGATGGTTTTTAGCTTCTTTTTCACATTCAAGAGAAAATGGTTCTCTAGGAGATCATCTCATGTGAACTATAATCTGATCCCTTTTCTCATGTTTGACGAGATTTCTGTCCCTCTTACAATACGAAGACTCGGGAATCGTCATCAAACGATTATAAATATACTAAATAGAAACTGCCAAAGACAGCATATTGGCCATTGACTAAGAAAACAGATGGTTGAGAAGTGAAGGACTTGCTTGGTAGTTAACTAAGGTGATTAGGTAAAACAAGACTTCAGATTTCGTTGTCATGACGATCTATATGCATAATTATAATGCATATATTGGAAGAAAATGGAATTATTGGGGAGAAGGAATGATGGCACCCTATCATTGTTGCTGCGGTTAGCAATATATGGTATAGGAGTGAGCACTTCAAACCAAGCCAAAATAAATCCAATTTTGTTTTATGATTCGGTTTTCGTTTGAAAAAGTTTCAAATCAAAACATTTGATTTATGATATCTCAAATACAGGGAAAAAAAAGGAAAAAATGGAATTGGAAGTTTATAACATATGTACATTGCTCTACATGCATAAAGCATATTCAAAAAAAAAAAAAAAAGTGTACATTACGTAAATTTTAAGCTCACTATAAATGTAACTACATATACATACATACATACATACATATATATAATATAGCTTCTAAACATACAATTACAAATATAATATACATATAACTAGATAACACAATTATTATACTATGTAACATTATCTATAAAATTGTATATAACTATTATGTCTCGATATGTATATAAATATTATATATAAAATGTAAAAGTGGCTTTATTATACACAACATAGCAAGGTAGCTTACAAACTCATCTGTAAATTTATAAACTATTTGATTCTGACCAAATTAAACTGAAAATTTAGTAATAGTTGTGGTTCTAATGTGAAATATTTTCAACCAAAATTTGGTTTTTGTTAGTGAAATAATGCGATTAGCAATTGGTTTAGAGCTTAGGTGTACCTATATGCTTTTACTCAAAATCTAGTGCTCTCAAAATATTTTTGAATTTGATAGAGAGAGAGAAAGAGAGAATTAAAGAACTTCTGGTTATACTTTTCTATGACAAATAGAGTATTCATAAATTCGGCTAATGACCTATTTATTTTTAGTCAAACTACAACCGGTTGTGTTAATAATTAACTAATATCTTTTTTTCTTTCATTTTAAAATAATAATAATAAAAAAAAAAAGAAACCCTACAATCGAACTAGTAAATTTTCTTTTACCCAGTGACCTATATATATATATCTATTAATTAAGAAACTCATAGCACATGGATGAACAAATCTAAGTCTTAAAAAGCACGCTTCTATAGTTCTTCAAATGACGAAGAGCATCCTACCAGATATTATGCCCATCCAAGTACATGAGTTTTCTACATCTAAGTTTGACTGTTTGATTATTTAAATTTAATGCCGCTTGAATTATGGTGTCTTCTTATACCAATTGTTATAATAGGTTTCAAGCATGTCCCATTTGTCATTTGTATCCTCCAAGATCACCATTGTATTATAAGGCATAATCTCCCGAATGGCATCCTTATAATCTTGAATCTTAATACTTCCATTTGCATCATCCTTTTTCCCTTACACCAAAATCAGATTAACACCATGCCTCTTTTAAAGGATGGAAGCATCATTATCGTTATATATTAAAGTCATCATCAATCATGTTCTTCCTGGAATGATTGAAACGGCCTTGCCGTCAATATTGTTGAAATAATCGTCAATCAAATTGTTCAAGACTTCTACATTATTCGCACTACTATGAGTGTTGATTATGAGTTTATTTTTTCAAATGAAAATATCTTGAAATCTTCCATAAAGTGCTAGTCGGAATTCCATTAACAACAATCCTTTTCAACCCAATGTATCAACTCTATTACACACCCATCAAAACAATACCATGGAATCTGTAATCGTTGTTCATACGCTTTACAAATAAAGCCTTACAATCACCTATTCACTTTCTAACAATCCGAGTAATTCAATTCTCTAACGACAAACTCAATATTTTTTTTTTCCCTTTTTCTTTTCACGATATCCATCGGTATACTTTATGGCGATAACAATTTGTTCAAGGGATCCTTTAAATCGAATCAAATCAAACTACAAATGTCCCTTTCCCTTTGATAATGATACCAACACTATTTTCAACAATTACCCACTAATATTGGCCCATCGTATGAAAATTAAATCAATGCTTTGAAATGACTTATCTTCTTACTAAGCAAGTCTACGATGCTTCTTTGTTTATTTATTTGTTTGTTTTTGAATTAGTTAAGGATGCGCTTGACAAACCCTAAATACAACTTTTCAGTTTTCCCTGACGACAAAGGAAAATATTGTGCTATCTTGAGGTAACCTGTCCAAATATAACCACACAAACAGTAGTTGAGTTACTCAAACGTTGTCACGAAGGGGGGAGAGAGAGAGAGAGAGAAAAGATGCCCTATAAATGAAGCTACGGGGACACAACTGCCTGTGAGGCTTGAGCAATTACACCTTGACGGCTTTGCAGGGCTTTAATTCCGTGTCATGATTGCATTGAACAACGGAATATGTAGAGCTGCAAGCCTTGCAACTTAGTCTAAGTGTAGCATTTAGTGACCCCGTCCCCTCCCTTCCCTTCCTTCTTTATTATATTCCTCCAACCTATTCGTAGTAGTAAAACAAAACCCAATAACCCTAAACCCTCAAAAGCTGTTAAAATAAAATAAAACACCCAACAAGAAGTTCACACGCCCAACAAAAAGAAAACCCTAGCTAAAAAATATACCCACTATATGTAGATTCTTTAATTAAAGTTTTAACAGCTGTATGTTATCATCCCTATTTTCTCACAATTTTTAAACTAATTCCGTGTAATTATTGTATTAGGTCATTAATAAGTGAGTTTGACATGGAGGGTTGTGTTCTAATTCTTCTCCAAGGTGAGTCAGTAGTTTCATTTCTTGCATTATCATCACCAAAAACATGGCTGGGTGTTTCTTTCTAGGTGAGACTACGATCGAAAGAAAAAAGGAAGAAAGATTGTTTTTTCATAACGAAGAGATCAGTGGTTTCAATAAGGGTTTGGAATTATGGCCGCAGTTTGTGAACAAGGAAAGCTTCTCCATTGATGGTTTTCTGGACGATTCAAACAGGTCCAGTTTTGGCGTGATGAGGCAACAAGGAGGAGGCATGAACTGCCAAGACTGTGGTAACCAAGCTAAGAAAGATTGCCCTTATCTTAGATGCCGGACTTGTTGCAAGAGCCGAGGGTTTCGGTGCCAAACCCATGTCAAGAGCACTTGGGTACCTGCCTCGGAAAGGAGACACAGACTCCAACAAAACGTAGCCATCGCGCAACAGCAGCAGCACGAGGCACCAGCTTTTCGAGTGGATCAAAGCCATCGAAGGCGGAGAGAGGATCGAGCTGGTCCATCTCTTACTAATTATTTGCCTACTGATACCACCCAAGGTAAAGCTCATTCTTAATTTAATTGAAAAGCTGGAGACTAGTCAAGAAAGTTTGGATTGGGATCGGTTCTTCACGAACTTCGAGACATTCTACCGGTGGCCTAGCTCTAGTGGCTTGGTGCATGTTCCTAAGCATACGTACATGAAAATCCGCATCATTTTTAGTAAATTTTCCAGTGTGCATGATGACAAATTGTACTTTTCCAAAATTTTATGTTGAATTCGGTTATGGCTAAATTGTCGAATTTGTTTATATAACAAAATTGACTCTATGATAACTGAATTCAACTAAAAGGAAAACCCTAAAAATTTCAAGACAACTTGATCCAGATAATGGAACAAGAATTGTGAACAAGCCAATTTTTTTTTTTTCCCTTAAGTCGCATGCTTTCGAGGTATCTCCTCCCATTTTTATTTTTCATATTTTTACTCTTCTCGGCTAACAACAATTTTTTTATTCTGTTTATCACTTGAAAACTTGACGGTAATGTGTGTATCTTTTTTTATTTTTTATTTTTTTTATCATATTTGGTCATCGTTTAGGGTTTGGAGGGAGGCAATTCCCTACTGCGATTAATTCACCAGCGGATTTCCAGTGCGTAAGACTAAGCCCCTCTATGGATGAGGGAGACGAGGAATATGCCTATCAGACAGCCGTAAACATTGGAGGACGTGTTTATAGAGGAATCCTATATGATCAAGGTCCCGATGTCAATCCTTATGGTGAGAGCTCTTCCCGCGCTGGCTTTGGATCACAACCAGCTCATCTAAACGTCTTAGCTGCCTCCACTGCCGCAGCGAGCACTACAATCAATCCGCCTACCGGTACTCCATTGCTGGATCCTTCACTGTACCCTCCTCCTCTACACCCTTTCATGGATGATACTCAGTTTTTCCCACCTAGCACCAAACCCTAGACTGTCCTTAGGGTTTTCTCTAGAGAAAAGTAGGTAGGAGCATCCGGTTGCTCCTGCTTCTAGGTAGAACTTTTCGTTTAATTCTCACTCAAGCCAAACGATGCAAATTTATCGAGGATCCGTTTTTTCTATATGTTAGAAATCTCTGAGACCTGCCAACTTTTCCCCTCTAGNTATTATATATTTAAGTATAATTAATAATTACACATTATATATATCTATAATGTACATTTCCTATTGTTATTAATAAGTGTACATCGGCAAATTTTAAGCTTACCTTTCAAATTCACTGTACGTCTATCCAATGATGCTTTTCTCTAAATTAATAATTACGTTTGCTTCCTGGGACGGTGCTGAACTTGATGACGACGCCTTTTTTCCAGTTTCCCCGTTCCTTTGCCGGATAAATATGAAACGCAGTAAGTTTGATAAGTTTAATGCTTAAATTACGCTAGGAATACCAATTTTTCAACAGCGAAGTTGGTTCTATTTATATATATATATAATTAAGAGGATCTCTCTCTCTTCTTTTGCATGCAAACAGAATTTTCTCTAATCGAATCACGCGAACATTAAGAGACAATAATTTTTTTAAAAGATTTTACCCCTTACTCTACGAGTCTATACATAAAAGAGGTGATAGGTGCTAGTTCAAGGGCTATGAAAGCTAAATTTCAACGGACGAGATTGAAAAATCTTACTTATGTTTGGGATAAAGGAAAGAAATAGAAAGAAAAAAATTAAAAGGAAATGAAAATAAAAAGAAAATACTTATTTGGATAAAAAAGGAATAACATAAAAGGAAAGTTGATTAAATGTTTTTTAAAACGTACAAAATTACCAAATCATCCTTAAAATCTAAAGTATGTTTTGATTTAAAGGTAAATCTTTTACTCTAAAGGAAGAAATCTATTTCTTTCTAATTCTTTCCCCTCCTCCTGACTTTTCTTCATCCCCTTTTCTTATCTTTTCTTCATTCCCTTTTCTTATCTTTTCTTCATTCCAAACAGAGGATTAGAGAAATGAATTGAAACTAGAATGGCAATAGGGTTATATTTCCAAAATTTTCACTAAGACTAAAGTTCTCAAAAATCAATCAAAATAAGATCTCTATCACTCCCTTATCAAAATGACATTAAAAGTTTGGCACTAACATAAAAACATAAGAACTTAGGTCCTCAAATGCATAAAGAATAAAAAAAAAAATCCTTATATTGTTCAATAAAGATGAAAATAGTTGACTTAAATAAAAGTTTAAAATAAATTTAGGTTTTATTAAATTTCTTATTTTAAAATCCGATTCTTAGAATTCAATATTCTACAATCTAATAATCCATAGTTTGTAGTTGATAAAGATTGAATGTAAAATGTTATTATTTTAATTGGATTTATATTATAGTATCTTAATCCTAATAAACAATGTAAGGTGCTTGACCAAGCGTTTGAAAGAGAGTTAAGCTCCATGCTGGAGATTGAGCATTTGATTTTTTCCTCTCATTCTTTCCATAATCTTGCCTCATCTTTCATTTCGTTAATTCGCTACCATTTTTCGATTTATTTATTAAAACTTAATGTAATTTATTTCATAATTCATGATAAAAATAATTCTTAACCTTAATTTTTTGTAGTTTATATTTCTAGTTATTTTAGTAATCATGATTAATAATTTCTAATTCCTACATTGTATTACAATCTAATCATAATTTATTTTCATCACTCTATGTTTTCAATCTTCTTTCATTTCAGGAAATGAATTTTCAACAACGATTCAAAATATAAGGTATCTGTCACTCTTCGTTACAAATCATTATTAGAAGTTAGTCAATCAAAATATAAAATATAAAAACATACATCATAAAATAGAAAAAATGAAAATATAGGTCCTAAAGTGAAAAGGTATGCAAAAATTAGGTCTTTAAATGAAAAGTTGCATCATAAGAATTTAATTTAAAACTTAGACAAATAGATAATTACAATAAAGAGAACTTTGTTTGCGTTCAACCATAAATTAAGGATATATATTTTAAGTGGTGTAAATTGAGGATAAAATTTACAACATAGTTATAGCTACACCTATGCAAGAGTTGATTCCAAAGTGTAAATTAGAGTAGAACTAACCTGGCTCAAGGGTAGGCAAGCCTGAATTAGCCTAAAACTGCTAGGCCTTAAGAGCTCAGGTGACTCAATCGGCCAAACCCGCTAAACCAATAGGTTAGTGAACTAGTCAGACTGACTCACCGATTCAAACCAGTTCCACCCCTTTTATATTAAATTAAAAAAAAAAACCCCAAATGTTACATATCTTCTTCTACTGCTTTTCCTTTTCCCAATATACACTAAGTACCACCACAAATTATAGTTGATAGTTATGTTATAATTTTGTTCTTACCATATTAATAATTTATTTTAAGATTCGAATGAGAAATTCTAATTCTTTGCAAATTGCAACTTCTCTTGCTTTATTTAGTCCTACTTAATATTTTAATATTGAAGTAATATCACGCTCAAACGATTTAAAATAATTATTTCGAAATGGACTAAAATTGCAACTTCTCTTACTTTATTTCATACAGTATAAAGTGTTACAATCATTTTGAAAAAAAAAAAAAGAAAAAGAAAATAGGAGTAGGTAAAAAATTATTTGCAATAATTTATGGGAATGTAGGAATAAGATTAAGAAACTTTTAAAAAGAAAAAAAATAAGCAACCAATTTAAGAGCTAACAAACCGGCCTAAGTCTATACCTTCAAGGGTCGGGGTTTAGTTTAACCTTACGCCAGCCCATGATCCAACAATTTTGAGCTGGTTCAACCTAGCACTTAGGTCTAGTTGTAGCTATAGAGGATGTTGTTGACTTTAAGTTACAATGATATTAAAATGTTATGCATATAGAGGATGTATGTTGTCTTCAAGTACAAATAGAAGATAAATGCCACAATACAGTATGTGGTGCATAACATGACATATGTTTGCTTTCAAATGCAAATGAAGAATGAACATACAAGAGAGTTGATGTAATTACAATGAGTTACCACATCTTAAATGTATTAAAGTTATAATGTTTTTCTTTGGTTTGTACCACTTAAAACATGCATCTTCTATTTGCACTTGGAAGCAAATAAATATTCTCTTCATTATAATCACCCTTGAACAAAACCTTTAAAGTAATGTGATACTAAAGAATAGGATCATCAAATTATTAATCTAAACTAGTTAAGACCTAGAGAATTTTATAATAAAGGTTTAATAAACAAAATAATTCAAATTAGATTTTGATATAATTTAGAAATAAAAAACATTGATTGATTACCAAAATAATTAGAGATATAAATTATAAAGAAATTAAGGGTATCAATTAATGGGCACCAATCCAAACACAGTTAGCAAAATAATAAAAATTTCTAATACATTTAAGTTCTTTTAGCTTATGACTTATCTAGCACATTTGACATGTATATCACCTACTTAAGTCATGCTACTCATATTCAAACCAATGAAATCAACAATCAATACTTAAATAGTATTTGGTTACTATGGGGGTAAGGGTACGGATGCGATGCGTCACGTGCATACCGCGTCACGTATAGTGCAATGCATCACATACATGCCACATAAGAAGTCGCACTACACATAACTAGAAAAATGACTTGAGTAACTAGTGCAAGATGATCAAGAGATAAGTGTAGGGAGGATGAGTAGATAGTCTTGATAAGGCTTTAACATGTATAGTGATAGGTGGAGGAGTGCAATGGCATTAAACTCGAAGAGTAATGAAGAACGAGATGGTGTTCTTGAGATGTTTAAGTGTTTGAATTTTAAGATAAGGTTTTGGTAGATTAATGGCATTAATGGGGATTTTTCTCTCATCCAAATGAAAATGTGAATGAGGTATTTATAGGAAATTATAGTTAATTACATCCGTCAAATTGTGATAGTGATTAATGGTTTAGATTAAAACCTTTTATTAATGGATCTTAAGAAAGCTATTTTCATGGATGTAAACCCAAATAAAAACTTTATTTATTATTTTAGTGTGACCCAAACCAAGAAAAGTTAGATCAAATGAACCAATCCAATAGGCCCTATTCTAAGCCCATCATGCTAAATCTTCCTTGATCATCTTGGTAATTTATAAGTTTGACTCTTCGAGCCTTATTACCCTAACTTGAGGAGTTGAATCTATTTAATCAATAGGCTTGAAGCTCATTATTAAATTTGGCCCTCTACATTTTGTCATCTTACCAAAGTCTTTCAGACAAAGTTGAAGGGGTTTAGGCATCGAATGAGTCTTTTCAATGACTCAAGCACATGTACACTATTAAATAGCTACATCGTTGCTAAATTCATTTAAGAGTTGTCTTAGTACGCGAGTTTGCAGGACCTCTTAAACATGTGTTAAGCCTCAACTGGGTTATATTGTATGTTGCCCCCAAGGGATCACCTTAAAATAAATCTTCTTTAAGCTGTCTCTTCTTTAGCTGATTTGTCTCTTCGATTTAATTTATGAGTTATTAATTCCATTGGGGTCGTATCTTATGCACTAAATTGATATTAGTGATCTCATTAGGGTTAACTTCCATGTATTAATGTTGCTTTGATCTCCTTCAAATAGAGGAAAATTTTCCTTATAGAGTTTTTCATATGTACATAGTTGTTGAATGTCTTAAATCGTGGTCATACAGCTAAAATTGCAATTAAGTGAAATTTGTTAAAAACTTAATTTTGAAAGTAGATTTTTTACGGAGGTTTGTAGTGGAAGTGGAAAGCGAGGGGCGATAGGCTTGAGCTTAAAGCTACATTGCTGACTACATTAGGGGGGTACAAGGGGCTATGCCCCCCACCGTATGGACTAACTTCAAGAATTTTTCTTTTTTAAAAAAATAAATCGTGAACTCACAACACCATTTAATTAGACGTGTTACCTTTAACTAGAATGAAACTACACCTAATTCTCATATGGGTACATCACTTCAAAGTTGAGCCAAAACCCATTGTGAAGATGTATCACTATCTCCTAGGAAATTAAATGAAATAGACTATAGGCCCATATTTACTTGGTGTATAGTTTAAAAGAAAAGACAATATATTTGATTGTAATTATATGCCCTTTAGAAGTTCAACAGGTGTCCCACTTGCTTTTTCTTTTCTACCCTAAAGATAGCTTCATCACTTCATGGACTACACCCAATGCTACAATGAAGAGAAAACATAAATTAGCTTCCCCTTGAATGAATACGGTATATTACAGCTAGCATTTTCCTCTGTTTATCAATTTCACATATTGTTTTCTCCTCTTTTTTTTTTTTAAATTTTCTTTTTCTTTTTTCCATGGCTGCATCACGCGTTAGAGAAAATAGTAAGTGGTCCATGATTTATGGTTGTTTACTACTGTTCAAGTGAGTCCTTACTACAACCAATATTCTAATGTTGGAAATCTATACGAATGAAGTGTCATGTAGGCATCCAAGTCTACTATCGTAGAGAAACTTAGATGCTCAGACTTAGTCAACATTTAACGTGGGATTACTTTAGTCTAATGGCTACTCAACTCAACATTGTTTTGTTCACTTCAGCTACTATTGTTGTGCTACTCGAATGAGGTCGTGCTTCTTTTTCTTCCTTGATTTGATTCTTTTTTTTTTTTTTAAACTTACATCTCTTGTTTTGAAGACTGACTTATCGGTTTGTTGTGCTACTACTTGGAAGTGGAAGTTACTCAATCTTGCTAGCTATTCAGGAGAAATCTACTTGAATCTATACTACTTGGTCTCTATTTGAAGAAGAGAGCTAAATGTCTAAAGAATGATCTGATGAAGTTACAAAAAAAAAAATAACATAAATTAGTGATTTTGACTCCTCTTCCTTTTTCCTCTCTCTTTCTTTTCTTTTCTCTTTTTACTCATTCTTCAATTCATGAAATTTTATTTTATATATAGCAACTTGTAAATAAACTTAGCTGACCTCATATATGTAAAGCATATCAAACGTAGCTTGTGCTCTTGGATGCATTTGACAACTATTCTCACAAAATCTATCTTCATTTGTATGGCTTGAACTTGGGCTTCAAGAGATCATTTCTTATCTCGACACATATTATTTACTTTCCTCCTCAAATGAAGTAAGTAATCATTTAAAAGATTCGTTATGGAGAACTTGTAATCTGGTTTGAATTCTAATATGTATTTAATTGCCTTAATTAGTTTAATCTCCTACTTGTTTACAATCATTGCTCGAATCAAAAAAGCTTCAAGATAAACATCCTTTAACCTAAGCTTTTGATAAGATTCATAAACCTATTTCCAACAAAAAGGATTCAAGAGTCCTATAACATTTGTAGGGTTCAACTTTACGAACTGATTATAAAACTTCTGTAACATAATAAAACATAAGACTCCCATGTGATCATCATTTATCTGTTTCAACTTTTTTATCCATTTCTTCATAAGACATCTAGCTTCATCACATGTCTGGCACTCAATCTTAGGAGAAATGCTTCGTAATTGTTCCAATAGTAGAATGCAATTATTTATAATCATTCCCCCTTCAAAGTGTATATATCCATCTAGATGTGAAGTGTTAGCATTCTTTACTACATTAAGAACTAGGTACGCAAGCTCCAAAGATGACCTAAGAACTCTCAAAATCTCATCCTCATTTTCACTATGCTAAGTCTTTTAGATATTACATGTAGACTTATGCCCTTACCTGTTGCTACAACTTGAATGGCACTCTTCTTTTTGGCTTCATAATAGTATTGAAGAAATTAAACTTGCTTTGTTTGGTCTTAAGATGCACCATAAACTGTTCAATTCTTTCTATATGAGTAGTGCATTTTTTTTTTCTTCTTTTTTTTTTTTAGCAACTTCTAAAAAACATTTTGCACAATTTGGCTAATGAAATTCCATGTTGATACCTTTGTTTCACAACAATTGAACCAAGCTTTTGTTCAATTTTTCCTCCAATCTTTCATTGTTTAAATATGAAGTATAAACTTAACATTGATGACTTTTGAACACTTTGATTCAAAGAAATAGTGCCACCACTGTTATGAGCATCAAATTGATCTAGAGAATAAAATTATGTCCAATTGTCCATATATCTTGTTTGATGTATAAACTCTTAGAAAACACCTAAGAGATTAGTCTTGATCTACGGTGGAAGGAATTCTACTAATAACTGCATGAGTTTCCACCTTTATATTTACCCATTATCTTGATTCACCTTAGGTATTTGATTTGAAGGTTTGCCATGATATTTCTTTCAACATAATATGATTGAATTGGTTTTTCCATGGTAGTGTGGCCCTTCATTTTATAATCTTTCCTTTTTCTTTTTGATTTCACTATTTCAATAGCCACCTGTTTGCTTGATCCGAGATGTTAGGAATCTTGTTTACATCATAAACTTGTACATTTTCTTTAGCTCCAATATTTCCTCTCCATGTAATGAACAATGAGATAGTTTCCACTACCTAATACCTTTGTTCTTGTAATTTTACTCATGCTTTAATGCATATCTTTAGGTAAGTAATTATAATATCCTTCTCCTCCCCTTTTTCTTTAAAATTTGAAACTGACATCTCGTCATTGTCCTTACTTTGTAGGTAACGTAATCAACATTTGAGAATTTGGTTTAAAGAGGATTTTTTCACCACCCAGACTATAATTGCCTACAACCAAGGATCAAAAGTCCGCAATCATAACTTAAGGACCACATTTTGACCTAGCAATAGACAACAAATCGGCATGGTTTAAATAAGGTAAACTCTTTACCGCCTGGACTATGACTATTTGCCAACTGATGGTCAAAAGTCTACGGTCATGACTTGAGTGCTAGTCTTCATCAACGAGTGATAGTAAAGAGGTACAACACTTAGGTCATAGGTGGCCTCCTTTTGTAACCTCTATAAAGCCAGTTGACACTTATAACATGAATTGAAACTGAGTTCCAAATTGTAAGGGCATGCACACATGAGCACACGAGAGGCGAGTGCAAGCCTTACACATAAGATGAATTAAACATGGGGCCTAGATGTTGATACATGAAAGTAGAACATGATAACAAAGAGGTATGACACTTAGGTCATATGTGGCCTCCTTTTATAACCTCCAAAAAGCTAATTACAACTCGTAACATGAATTTCGAATCTTAAGGGCATGCATACATGAGCACACGAGAGCTAAGTATGAGCCTTACACATGAGATGAACTAAACATAAGGCCTAGACGTTGATACGTAAAAGTAGAACACGAACATTAATAAAACATGACACTTGAACACGATGTGAATCTTGAGCATGACATAATCTCTAATCATGACGCAAGTCCTTGAAGATGGCATGATGGAGCCTTAAACATGACTTGATGCAAGCCTCAAATCATGTGAACCAAATATGAGATTAGAATGTGAACTTTACATGGGAATTGAACATGAGCTTCTAACCCCTTTAACATGAGTACATGTGAATTGAAAGTTTGAAATGAACACACTCCCCCTTAACATGAGTAGCTGTAAGTTAAATCACATGAAATGAATATGAAGCTTCTACGTAAGCATAGCATATGAATTGAACATGACACTCTTGGCATATAAGTTGAACGTGAGTCTCATCATGTACGTCAAACATAAGCCTTGACACATGAGCCTCGATCATGAGTGAATGTAAAGGTCGCACATGAACATTGAATGTGACGGTGAATGCCAGTCTTGAACATTAGGGTTGAACGTGAGTAAGCAGAAGCTGTAATCACAAGCTTTGAATGTGATTTAATCATTAGAATCAAACATAAGCTTAACCATGATGTGAACCTTTAACTTGACATCAAAACATAACACAAGCCTTGAGCATAAAATGAGATTTGAACATGACATGGCCCCTAAACACAAAGTGAGGTTCAAGTATGATATAAGTCTTAGCATAATGAGCTAGACATGGCGCTTGGTATGTAAGCTTAACACAATTAGCTGAATCATGAGCCTTCTCCATATAAACGTGAAAAGATACAAGCTCATTACACAAGCTAAGCATAAGGCATTGAACATTACTCTTCTAACACAAACATATGTGCTGGAACATATCATAAGCATGTGAACTAAGGATGGTGTCACTAATCTCATGTGTGAATTGCCTATTGTCATTACACATTGCAAGAACCCTTGTGCATATGTATTATCTTTAGTTTCCATAAGTAAATGTCATACTTTTCGAATGTACCTTACTTCTACTAACCTTTTTACTTTCCTTCATTTGTAGGTGCTCACTCTATTTTATACTTGTATATAAACATCACTGCTGCTTTTAAGGGTCATTGACATAGACAAAGAATCTAGGAAGAGCTGTTCTCGTAGCAACAATGCTGATAAGAATAAATGAATTTTTGGCATATTTTGAGGATCACATTTTGGCAATCCTATTACCTCGAGACAAATGGATAGACTCAATTATTGAAGGTAACTTCTTTTGGCGAGATATACATCTATATCTACCTAAGGATGGCAAGTTACGTTTCATAAGACAAGAACCTCCAATATAAATAGGGTTGAGCTAAAAGTAGATTCTATGTTGCATTTTAGAAACAAGAAGAAAGAAATCCCTCTTTCAAATAGTAGTCTCGATGGCTTAAAGAACATAGTAAATGGCTGATTGTCTTGGGTGATGTATATTTTCAAAAATCCCTAATATACATCCATTTTGGAAGAGGCAAGGGTGCACTATCCCATATGGGTATCTTCTCGTTTAACTTTACACCACCTATAAGAAATAGAAACTTAGCGAGCTATCATGTCCCATTAGAATACCTACTCTTGTACCTTTACGACAGCATGGGGTGAGATCACTCCAACACTAAAGGATGGTGCAATCCTTTTAAGCCTTCCTAATCTTAGATTGATCGACATCACTACAACTTCAATCTTAGAAGATGATTGAACACCGATTGAACTATTAGAAGTGAACAAAAAAGAAGTTCTAGATACTCTCACACATAGTACACTTAGTGCATGGATCAGGCATTTCTTTAGGCCAAACAAGGGTGATAAGATAAGACCTCAATATCAGTTTGAGTAAGTTTCTACATTTTGATGTGGCATAGTCATCATTTACCCCTTTTCTTGTTGATGTTCATTTTATAACCCTAACTTAATCTATCTTGTCTTACATTTCAGGTACAAGTTGGAAGCTTTCATCCCTTATTGGTTGTCATCGTTCGTGTTCCTAAGGGGCGCAAAAAAAAAAAGGGGTTAGTCCTCGACTCTTCCACTTACTATTTGCATCGCATACAAGGAACATTTTGCTTTAGGAGCCTTTCTACTTAGGTTCCTTGTATAGGCACTTGGACTACTTTCATTAAGCTTCAATACGCTCACAAGGGAGATATGTTATGGTGTTGTACGTAAACCTAGTGTTTCTCCATATGTTCTTTTATGAGTGTTAAAGGAGATATTCCGGTCTCCCTCTTATACATTTTGATGCCATTAGGCCCCGAGCTTGACGATGAGTCAATAGAAAACTCCTAAGTAATTTGAAGAATGTCATTGATGCTTGTCATGAGTTCAATTTTCGTACGTACATAAAGGGATTGCCTGAATATGAATGGTACTCAGAAATCTACCCTTCCAATTTGAAGGACTTAATAGACTTTATAAACTTGATAGAGTTTATCTTATGGAGTACACTTGGAGGTCTTTTGTCACTTCATGATTGGGTCGATGCTTCTAATTGCTTCCTTGAGTGTAGTGTCATGAAATATTCACTTGATTGAGTTGCTTAATAACTAGGGTTTGATCAAGGAGTGCCTCATGATTTGATCATTAATCAAAGTTTTGATGAGTGTTACAAAGCACTCAGACTTAAGAGTCGAAAGAACATCCATGAAAGGATTAAGAATTATTCATTCCTTCCATGAGTATGTCTCAAAGACAGTTGAAGGGGATTTGCTTGAAATAGTCATCTAAAGATATGAATTTCACTTTCAACTCAAATAAGACCTAAAATCATCCAATAGTGCAAAGTCATCTGATGATGCTTAGGGAAAATTACAAAACAAACACTCACCCACTCCCTAGTTGATCATTAGACAACCTAAGCGTAGCCGCATTCATGAGGTAGCATTATCATTACACTCTTCCTCGTCCTCTTTATATATATATACACACTAATATTTTCTTAAAGTTTACCCTTCTTAATTTTCCTAATCTTGTGTGTTACAGGAGCAAAAGGGAAAGGATGAGATTGACACTTCTAGTAAATAGAAAATAGTAAAAAAATCATCCTAATGGGGTGAGTGGTGGCGTTCCTAAAGGCACTTCTTCAAGTCAATGTATCCCTCCTATTACTTGGCTTTTTCCAAGTCGTTATGGTATGGGAAAGGTACTTCGAGCTAAAATTCACTTACTATTACCAAGGTTGTAAACGAAGGGGAAGATGATATCAAGTTGGTCAAATATAGGGATTCTCCTAAATGCACGGATGATGATAGAGAAAATTCTATAATAGACATTGATGACAACTAAGAGGGGCAATTCAATAATGAAACAAACTTCACAAAGCAAGCTGATGAAGGCACCCATGGTAATATTAGAATCCCCAATGTATTCAATATCATTTATGATTATAAAGATAGTGAATTTTCACTCTTAAAAGAGAGTGTAATCCAGGCGTTCATTGATGCTTTGATGGGTGTAGGGTTTTGTAACAAAGAGACACATACTGCGGTTAATGCTTCTAGGGATGCTACCATGGTTAGCAATGTCCCTACCCTTTGTAGTGATGCGACTTCACCTATTCCAACAAATCCTATGGCATCACTTCTTCTAGAGATTAGAACAATACAACATGGAGATAAAGGATCTAAAGCTAAGATGGTAGCAAGCTCAAAAGATATCGCCTCCTTTCATGGCTTCACGATACCTTTTAACCTCCTAGCACCATTGGAGCACTTACACAACATGGAGGGAGATTTTTGGACGAGATCCATCTATTTGGGTTCTAATGTAACTACTCATATCTTAGGCCTACTTAGGCAAGCTATAAGGCTATTGGATGAAGCTTGGTGCTTGTTATCCATAGAGAATCTCAAACTTTTGATTATAGTGTCACTGCAACACATGCCTTTAGGTTTAGGCTCAACATGATGGAAATTATTGCAGTTGAAGCTCAAAAGGTGTTAGGTAGTCGAGATATTAAGGAAAGATGTGAGCTACTTAGAGCCAAACTTACAAAGGTAGAACTTAAGAGAGAGGAGCGTCTGGCAGGCACAAATCTTAATTCTACTGTACCGTCTAGTGTCAAGTATTGATAGTATTACTCTTATTCTCTTTGCAACCCTTTTTTTTTTTCACAGGAAGTGTACGGACCTGTTATGATTAGTATGTGTCATTTCGCTTCTCACTTATTTGAGATCTATGTCTTTATGTAGAACATCATGAATTAACATGAGTTATTTATTGATTTAGCAAGCTCTTAAAAGTTGACATCATTATGTGCTTAGAAAATATTGCATTTCCTTAACAGCACTTTACAGGGCAAGTTACTTCATGGCTTGATAAATTTTTGAGAAATCCCTATGTATTAGAAGTGTATTTCCATTTGTAAGCAAGGACTTGAATGTATGATTCAATAATATGAAGATATTGATTGAAATAAGCAACATTAGTTTCATTGGATAATCACGTCATGAGTTAAGAGGATATTACCCACTACTTAACTATTTTGGCATGCTCTACAAATGGATACTCAAATTGTGTAAGTCATTATCTTATTTGATAGAGCATCATACAATGCACTTAAGAGTCAAAGCTTCAACCAGTGAGTAACTCATAGGATAAATGTATATTGCGCACTTGGGAGATAAGTCTCTTACTAAGTAGTAGCATTATAAACACCAATACTTTGTTATTATT
Organism: Lumnitzera littorea; assembly: GCA_024138015.1. Lineage (NCBI taxonomy): Eukaryota > Viridiplantae > Streptophyta > Magnoliopsida > Myrtales > Combretaceae > Lumnitzera > Lumnitzera littorea. Next base: position 21,170,648 of record JAMXBB010000012.1, read on the forward strand.
TTCTTTTAACATATAGTATACAAAAGAAACAATAGTAGAAATAGATATGCAAAACAAGCTCGTACAACTCGAGCTATAAGTTTCATTCATTTAACTTTACTATAGTTTCCTCTTTTGTACAAATGAACTTTTTGATTTATTGAAAGTTGATAAGAGTAATAATAGCATCTGTATTGGTATTCCTAAGTTTGCAACATCCACTTTCGTACACTTTCTCAACTACGAAAGATCCTTCCTACTTTAGTGTAAACTTAAGCACTAGGGTACCTCAGCACACATGCTCAACTACACGAAGTACGACGTCGCCTTGTTGGAATGATCTTTTTCTCACTAGACAATCATACGCCATTCCGAGTCTATGTTAATAATTGATGAGATTATGTTTGGCAATATCACACCTTTCATCTAATGCTTCCAGATCTATCATACGCAATGTGCTAGGTTCAAGCTCGGCGTTGATAATCAATTTAACAAATGGGATCAAAACTTCTATAGGAATTACTACCTCAACCCCATATACTAAAGAAAAAGGAGTTGCTTACATCGGCCTTTGTTTAGATGTCTTATGGCCTAAAGTGCTAATGGTAGCTTGTCATGCCATTCCCTATGATTATCACGAACCATGCGACTAAGTATCTTCAGCAAGCTCTTGTTAATGGCCTCAACTTGTCCATTTCCTTTCGGGTAATAAGGCGTAGACTTTACATGATCAATATTATAAGAAGCCAGTACTTGGCGAACATGCGAATTGATAAAATGAGTGCCATTGTCAAATAAAATATGCTTTAGGATTCCAAACTTGCATATGATATTCTCTTTCATGAAACATATGACTGTTAGTGTTGGTCCTGTTTCCTTCCTTAAAGGAGCTGCCTTTACCTACTTCATAAAACATTCTGTTCCTGCCAAAACTAGATGCATCCTCTTTATGGTGGATGTATAGGTCTAATAAGGTCAAACGCCCACGTGTGAAAAGGCTAAGGAGTTGTGATGCTATGGAGTATGACCGTAAGAGCATGAATGGCATCGCCATACTATTGATAGACAACACACTTCTTGGTGAAGTTGAAGGCATCCACTTCCATTGTTAGCTAGTAGTATCCTCTATCGAGCAGAAAATAATATAGTTTCTTTCCTCCTTAATGTTCTTCGTACTCTCTAGCATGCACCTTAGTCAAAATTGTTTCCGTTTCAGGATGAACGATGCACTTTAGGAGTTTTCCTATAAATGAAACTATGTAAAGCTTGCCTTCTTGCATAAGATATTTCTAAGCCTTTTGCTTTACAAGTTTAGCATTTATACTATTCGTCAGTAACACATTATTTCTCAAGTAATCAATATACGAGCACCTCTAATCTCCAACACTAGATACAAAATTACACTCACTCCAGTCAAGGAGCTCAGAACATTTAGGGCAATGTACTTGCACTTGAAACGCATCTTTAGTCATTGATGGCCAATAATAGCCTATACGTTGAATATGACGATACAGTAGTGGCCCTTCTTTCTTGCACCAAATCTGGTGATACTTGTCTAACTTGAGATGAGCTTCTTTAGAATAAATACATAAAGATAGAACACCTTTTGGACCCTTATAATATAACATCCCATTAATTTTAACAAAATTCTTCAAAGCTGAAACAAAAGCTGCACTAGGGCATGCTAACTATTCCATAAGTAGGATGTGCCAATCGTCTTGCATGTCTTCATCCTCATCAACAAAATTCAAAGCCGTACTTGACTACTTAGATATTTACATTATCACTAGCATCTTGAATTGGAATTTTGGATGCTAGTATAGCCAATGCATCAACATATCTATGCACTAATCGACTTGTATGCTCGTACCATACATAGTTAAATTTTCTAACCATAACCTGCACTGCAGCCTTATAAGGTGCAAATGTAAGTTCCTTCAATCCAAACTCACCCATAGCCTATTTAATGATGAAATTTGAATCGCTTCGAATACACAAATGACATACTCCAACTTCTCTTATAAACAACAAACTAAGTAATAATGCCTCGTACTCAACTTCATTATTGGTGCATCGAAAATCAAATTTAAATGCTAAGGGTATCTCTTGACCCTTAAGTGATGTCAATATGATTCCTACTCCCCAACCTTAAGTTCCTGCAGAACCATCAAATTAAAGTGTCCATTCACCATCCGCCTCAACCATTAAAGTATCTTTATGAAATTTAGCTGGTATTATATCTATAGTCAAGCCCTCTTAGGCGTTCGGGAAGTATGCTAATAGATCGACTAAGGCTTGTGACTTGATAGTCTTAGGGCATCGTACTGAAATGTCAAATTCTCCAAGAAATAGTAGCCACTTAGCAACTCGTCCCAACAAAGCTAGTCATGACCATAAATACTTGATTGGATCCGAATAAGTTACTACATTAATCTGATGCATAAGGAAGTAATGCCATAGTCTATACATGGCAAATACCAGTGTGAGATAATGTTTCTCACAAGCCAAGTAATTGACCTCGTTCCCTTAAAGGGTTTAGCTCAAATAATATATAGGTCACTCTTGACCATCAACTTCTTGCGCAAGTAAAGCTCCAATGGACCTATCGGTAGAAGTAAGATACAAGATCAATGGTAATTCTTTGAAAAACATGGTCATGGTTTAAGGGGAGGTCAGGATTTCCTTGATCTTTTGAATTGCCTCCTCATAGACCTATTCCCCTTCAAATAAAATTCCTTTTTTTCAAAAGTTGGTGTAATAGGTACGAAATCTCAACAAGTGCCAGTATAAACCTTCTTAGTTCCTTTCAAGTAACAAGGGATGGCATTGATCTTATAGCTTGCACTTTCATAAGATCAACATCAATTCCTTTTTGATGGATGACAAACCCTAAGAACTTCCCTGAAGACACTTCAAAGACACATTTAAGAGGATTTATGTAAAGCTTATATAGCCAACATCATTTAAAAACCTTTTGTAGATGAACTATGTGATCATGTACCCTTCCAAACTTGATGACCATATCATTGACATAATATTCCATGAAGTCATGCATCATGTCGTGGAATATAATGGTCATTGCCTTTTGATAAGTGGTACCCACAATCTTAAGTCCAAATGGCATGATAATATAATAAAAATTTCCAATTAGTATCCGAAAGACAGTACACTCCACATCCCTAATTGCCATCTTAATCTAATTGTAACTACTGAATCTGTCCATAAATGAAAATAAGTCATGTCCTGCGGTCGCGTCTATCAGAGTATCAATGTTTAGTAGAAGAAATTCATCCATAGGATAAGCCTTGTTCAAATCCCAAAAGTCTACACATACTCTTATCTGCCCATTCTTCTTTCTTATAGAAACAATATTGGTGAGCCAAATAGGATATTGAATGGGCCTTATGAATCCAGCTCATAATAACTTCTCAACTTCTTGCTTGATTTGGACTTCAATTTCAAGGTAAAAGGCCCTTTGTTCTTGCTTCACAGGTGTAACTCTTAGAGCAATACTTAGTTTGTATACTATGAGACTAGGGTCTAGTCTTGGCATCTCTTTGTAGGTCTATGTAAATACGACTCTATATTTTCTTAGCAATTCGATAACACGAGCTTTTATTTCTTCTGAAAGGCTCTTACGAAGATTAGCCGCTGTGACTCTCCTAGTCACACTAGATCTAATTCTTCTATTTCCTTTACCTATGGCTTCATTTAGTCTTGTAGCTATCATGGGGTGGGTTAGACTTCTTACATTGGTATGGAATTTGAAGAGGAGAAATATACATCCTCAAACCTCTCAAACCATCATAAGCGATATACCCTTCTTCCATCTTCTCAAATAAAGCTTTCAATTCCTTTAGCCTACTTGTTCTTCTTCTTTCCCCTATGACACCCTCGTATCCTCCTTTTCTTTTGCTGACCATCTTAAACTTCTTCTCATGTAAGTAAAGGGACACCAATTAGCTTAGCTATCGTAGTCTCATCTTCTTCAGCAAATTCGTCAAAGTAGGTTAACTCAATAAAATATGATTCATGTTGCTCAAAAGGATTCTTAGTAGCTGGAATGAACACATCCTTCCCTTTCTAATGACCCTTGATACATTGATGCAATGTCGATGGGACCAAGTTGTAATCATGCAGCCATTTCCTACTGATGAGTAGATGGTATTAAACCAACACATCAATCACATGAAAGGTAGTAATATTATAGATAAGGCCAACCTTGAGATCACCATTAACATTCCCAATAAAATTTGTAATGGCATGGCTAAATCCATTTATTGCGATAGGCTGTTTAACCATTCATCGAATGTTAATTCGAGCAGCCTTAAATAGAATCGTATTTTCAGGTACCATGGCCATCCTTTTCATAGGCTACACTACACTACACTCCGCATATTAACTCTTAAAGATCTATGTAAGTGTAGTTGCTGCTGCAAGCCAAGCTTTCTCATTAAATCCTAAGAGATTAAAGAAATTCCTAAAATTAGTTGCCTTTAACAATGCTACAACTACAAGTAGGTGCTCGTTATCTTGAGCTTTAATCAACTTTCCTTTATCTTCATCACTTCCAGTAACCTAAGCATTAATCACTTCAATCGTGATCGAATCATGAGTAATGGTGTTGATAGTACCTCTTCAATTGTTGTGGGCAAGAAGTGGATCATTTCTAAAATCATTGTTATCAATGATCAACTCACCATGTATAACTCGGTTGTTGAATATTTTCTTCAAAGTGAAACAATCTTTAGTTAGGTAACCAATAATTCGATGAAATATACAATACTTGGGATCATTTGTTGGGAGGTGCTCGATCCTTCGGAGCTTGATATTTCCATCATGGAGCCATTGGTCAAGCATTTAATGCACCTTAGCCATAGGATATGGATATATCAAAGATGGCCTAGAGTTAATGGGCTTATCATTTCTTTGTTTCTTTACTCCCCTTGGTGATTTACCTTGAGCCGCATTTATAGATGAAGCGCGTTTGTTGGATCTCCCAATTTCACTTCTTTGTCATGCCTTTGAATTGTTGGTCCTTCGCGTATTCTCAAGTAGTACAGCAAAGGAAGCCAATGAAATATTCTCAAGTTAAACCGCATACTCAGGAAACATTCCTTGAATATAGATCTTAACCAACTCTATCTCATTGTAAACGTCTTGTATATCTAGTGTACACTCCGTTAAGCGTTTGATATAGTCCATAAGATCTTCTTTAGACTTCTAATAGATCCTTCCCTTGTCGGTAAGGGTGACTTTCTCTTTTATGGATAAGAACTTCTCCAAAAACATCTTACACATACTACCCCACGAGTCTATTGGCCTTAGAAGGAGATTGACATACTAGGTGTATGCTTTCTTAGTGAGTGACTTAGAAAATTCTTTCAGTTTCAAATCGTCATCTAAGCCATATACTTCCAGCGTCTTGATGAATTTTAGCAAATGTTCCTTAGTACTTCCTTTCTTGCCATAAATAGCATGAACTTCGAATTGACAAAATCCTTAAGGTATGACTTTGTGGCAATGCATTGGTGATATGGAAGCTTCAGTTTTAGTATCCCAACCATAAATTTCACTTGTATCTCCTTCAAATATATGTTTAAACCTTCTTTGGTCACAAATGAACCTCTCTGAGTGGATGCTTCTACCCTTAGTGACATTGCAGGAGTAGGATACATAAGAGTGAGATTCACAGGTGTAGATCTTGTAGACATGGGATTCGTTGGTGTTGGTTATACAGAGTCAACAATTGTGACACGTGGTATAACATGTGAGGATGATAAGCCTCTAATCTGAACTTCTTACTTCCTTACTTCAAGTAATAAATCTTGTGTAACTGTAGGTTCCACAATAGGAAGTTGTTCTTCAACTCTAAGAGTGACATGCTCGTTGACAATAGGAAGGTTGAGTGGGATATGTTGTTTCACCACATTAGAAAGATTTGAGGAAGTTGCTCCTTATTGCCTAGTTGATAGGGATCAAAGGCTAATTATACGTTCTCGAACCCGAGGTCTCTCTCAAGTAGTTTGCCGAGCTGTTCGAGGTGAGTTGAGCACCGAGTAGCAGTAGATGCCCCAGTCTAATCTATCAAGCTACTTTACTCTCTATACCATCTAAGATGTTACCAAGGAGATTAACTAGTATGTCGAGCCAAACCCTCTACTAAACCGTAGTCCAAGTGCCAAATTTAAATGCAACAATCTCCACTATGCCAAGGCTGAGTAGAATTGTTAGGAGCCAACCATCCGAAGCCAACCCTAATGTGAGACGTCCTCGAACTAACTACAGTCCAGCCCCTTCTAACGCCAAACAGAGGCCTACCCCTACTCAAACCATAATACTGTTAGAATCATAGTAAAAACGCATGCACACTGTCCTTTTACTAACATCGATATTGTCCAATCTGATAAAGGACGTTTGCGTTCCTTTTTTTGCACGATTTCATATTTTCCTTGTAAATTATTCTCTTTTGTTTTTAGCAAATAAGGACCATTCTTTTATAATTTCTGTAACTTAGGATTTGCCCTAATGGGATGATATAAATACCGTCATATTGTAAAAGTTGATCATCATAATACAGAGAATATACTGAACTTTTCACTCTCAAGCTAAGCGTCCCTCTCACTCTCGAGCCACTCTTATTTAGCCCTTCTAAGTATGAACTAGTGGCGAGTGACCTCCAACCATACTTGTATGTCATATCAAGTGTGACCTGAGCTCGTGTGAGGTGTTGGTACGTCATATCCTTCATTGGTGCACAGGAACCCCCTGCTCAACCTTCAACTTTCATTTAATTTTCAAGCCATCTTGCAGCTTGGACCCACCCTTTTAGTTACACGTAATATCAGATTCATATGTTCATCTACGAGTCCATATCACTAGTAGCAAAGGCAGCCAAAGTAGGCATGTATTGAGTAAATATCTCCATGAGTTCAGTTAGGTTTTGATTAGTCTCCCATAACTCGTGTGTTAATTGTGCATTATCAAGGACACCTTCCTACGTGCCATCTCTTTGATTAGTGTCTCCAGCTAGAGGTGGATTTTGGTCATTGGTTACAGTAGCAGCATTTTGCACTTGATTAATGCCATCAGTAAGATCGGGTTATCTTTGCCTTAGATGTACCATAATGTGAGTATTAAGTCTTCCCTCCCCAATAGATCTGTTAGAAAATGTGGGAGTATGAGTATGGATGTAAGTGTCATGTACATACCACATAAGAAGTTACGCTACACGTGATTAAAGAAATGACTTGAGTGACTCATACAGGATGATTAGGAGATAAGTGTAAGGAGGAAGAGTAGGCAATCTTGATGGGGTTCAAACACGTATAATGACAAGTGGAGAAGCGTAATAGCATCAAACTCCAAGATTAATGAAGAACGGGATAGTATTTTTAAGGTGTTTAAGTGTTTGATCTTTAAGATAAGGTTCTGACATAGTAACAATGTTAATGAGGGGTTTTTTCTCTCATCCAAATGAGGATGTAAATGAGGTATTTATAGGAAATGATAGTTGATTGCATCCATCAAATCATAATGGTAATCGATGGTTTAAATTAAAGCCTTTTATTAATGGATCTTAAGTAGGCTATTTTCATGTGTTTAAGCCCAAATAAAGGTTTTATTTATTATTTTAGTATAAGCTAAACCAAGAAAGGTTGGATCGGACAAACCGATCCAATGGGCCCTACTCCAAGCCCACCATGCCAAATCTCCCTTAATCATCCTAGTAATTTATAGACTTGACTCCTCGAGCCCTATTACTTTAGCTTGAGGAGTCAAATCCATTTAATCAATGAGCTTGAAGTACAATATTAAATTTGGCCCTCTACAATTACTAAAACTAGATAGCATAAATACAAAGATATAAGACAGTACAACATTATTGTACCATATTTGGTTTGCATAATATTAGACACATATTTTTATGATGTCCTTTATTTATTATATACAAGTAATAGACTAAGTAGTATATTTTAATATTTATACAATCAACATTGTTTAATATTTATTTAATTATATTTTAATATTATTTAGAAAATATAAATTTTAAATATTGTGTAATATTTATACAATTAATATTATCATATTTATCTATATCCTTGATACTTGTATTTTTGTCTGATGAAGTCATTTTTGTACCATATTTTAGATGAAACAAATTTTAAGTATTTTATCCAACTCTTCACACTTGTTTTCGTCCAGTAATCAAGCTTAATTTGCAAACCAACTATTGGACAAAAAAATTTTTTCTAATCTAATCTCATAAATTTTGCACAACTAAATGATAACCTAAATACAAATGCATAACCTTATGGTTATATTTTAGATTCATAATTCCATATATAAGATTTGATCTTACCTTAGAGGAAATCCTATAGTGACATCACTCAAAATGACATCATCGTAATATCATAGTAAATCACTCCCGTTTTTAATAAAATATGCCCATGAAAGATAAAATGGGAGATGTTGATAGCTTTTGTGAAAAACTATCATTTATCAAAACTATCATTGGTCTCATTTTTTGCTATCAACAATCTTGTTTTTGTCATTGATGGACATGATTTGTTAAAATTAGGGGCGATTTACTATAAATCAAGGCTGTCAACAAATATGGTAAAATGACATCACTTTGAGTGACATTATTGTAGAAAGCACCTACCCTTAAATATGTTCTTAAGACTCCAACAAATTATTAAAGACCTTCTAAGAAACAAGTCGATCAACCTAAGGCTTGTAAGGTCAATTGATGTAGTATAAGCAGTAGCAATCAATCGACCACAAAGGGTATCTATGATCAATTGTGAGTAATGGGCCATTCAATTAGCCCTTATGAGCATTCTAATCGACCCAATAACTACACACACTAGGTAAACCCTAACTTCCAAAAATCCTTTTAAGACAAACCCAAAAATCGATTCTTTTCCACAATTAAGTTCCAAAAACATCTCCTATCATAAATAACTTCATTGATTTGTTCTCTAAAGTATTAATCAACCCTATAGTACGTAGCTTTCACCACAACATTGGTTCCATAATTCCCGCAACAAAGATTCCCCCTCATTAAATCCCAAAGTAAACACTTACTTCCATAAATTGAATCAAATACTAATCTTTTCTTAGTTAGCAAAAGAGAGCAAACGCTTATCAATAATTATGCTTGTCAACTTCAACATCAATTTAGCAACTCTAATCTAATATTTTCCTAGTTAACAAAAATCGATTCTTTTCCATAATTAAGTCCTAAAAACATCTCCTACCATAAATAACTTCATTTTGTTCTCTATAGTATTAATCAACCCTATAGTACATGGCTTTTACGACAACATTGGTTCCATAATTCCTACAACAAAGATTCCCCCTCATTAGATCCCAAAGTAAACACTTACTTCCATAAATTGAATCAAAGCCTAATCTTTTCTTAGTTAACAAAACAAAGGAAAGACTTATCAATAATTGTGCTTGTCAACTTCAACATCAATTTACCAACTCTATCTATATTCAACAAATTCTCATGTTAGGGCTTGGCAAGATTCTAAATAACTACTAAGGAAAAGAAAATATGGAAACCTACCTTAATTTTGATAGAGGGTTTATAAAAGATCCTTATAATTGGAGAAGGAAAAACTTTGAAGGGAATGGAAGAAGTAAAAGTCATTCTTTTTTTTTTTTTTTCAAAACATAAATTGTACAATGATGTGATTAAAGGAAAAAAGTTGCTAGTTCCTTAGGTCTGATTCAATAACTAAATTAGAGTCTACAATAAATAAAAAAGAAGTTTATTAATTTTTTTACTTAAGGAAACTAAAGGTCAACTTACTAAATTGCCCTACATACTAAATTATTTTTTTAGAGCATTTTATTGTTGTTTATTAATATTATTATCAAGCAAATATCGAGAAAACATTTTTTTTTTTTCATTGTAATATGGAATATATAATCAAAATAAGTTCTAAGTACAAAACAAACATAGAAAGGCTACATATTACGGCCTATCATTACTAGGGCATTTACTACCCTTTAAAAACTAGATAGAGAGTCTTTTTCTCTCCCAATGAAACATCCCTATACGATAAAGATGTTGAGATACAATATTTATATTGTGAACATAACAACTAATATGAATTTTGTAGTTAAATTTATTTTATTTTTTTATTACTTCCCTCTTCCACATATGATATATATACATATATATTTATATATAGAGAGAGAGAGTTAAATCTCCATAAATGACACTTGATAAATTGACAATATCTCTAAAAGAACATTTTTTATATACCAACTTAGGTCAGTGTTACTCCTTAAGACCCTAAATAGGTATTACAACCCACCACATAATCTTAGAATTCGAAATTATGTTAGGATTTATAAGTCCACCAAGCTTTAAACATAATATAATCATACCACAAAGGCATAAAGGAATCTAAAAAAGGAGTGGGTAACAATATCTACTCAAATCCACATAAATTAGCATAATAATTCAAGAGTTTACTAACTCATAATTATAAGTAATATAAGGCAGATCAAGAGTAGCTAATCTTTTCAAAATATCATAAGCCCATAAAACATAGTAAAAATGAGTCTATCTCCTCAATAAAATGCCTCTCTTAACATAACATAACTCTAATAAATACATAAACCACCTTGCTCCTAATTGTTATAAAAGTAAAGATACTCGACACCCTTCTACTCCTAGATGTCATTCACAAATGATTCCTTATAAATAAAATACTAAGGAAATTGCATAAGACTCTCCTAAACTTTGACTTTGGTACGAATTACTCACTTAAACTTTCAAAGTTTGGTTTTTTGTCCTAAAACTTTCACAAATGGGCAAATAACCTCTTAAGTTGAAAATAACTCTCTTAAAATTTTATTTTGACGTATAAACACCCTCCTAAACTAGGGGAATGTTTACACACCAAAATCCAAGTTTAAAGGGGTTATGAAAGTTATTTGCTAATTTATGAAAGTTTAGGACCAAAAACCACACTTTAGAAGTTTAAAGGGATAATTCGTACTAAAGTCAAAGTTTATGGAGTTATTTACATTTTTCCCTAAAATACTCATCTGTACTTGTGTTTGAAAAAAGAATAAAGAATGAGCTGAAGTCTAATACGAGTACATAAATACACACATATGCCAAGCCTGAAATGTACACATGCACTTAATGCAAACTATATTAAGAATAAACAAACAATAGATTAGTTATCTTTAACTTAGATCTACAAACATCAAAGTAGTACTCATAACTCGGCCGCACCATGGTCTTTTTTATATACATAGGTGAATATAAATACAAATTTTCCTTTAATTCCTCTACATTTGAGTCTAGAGTCCAGAGACCATAAAACCTACAATTTTAGCTTCGTCATCTGATATATAAGTTTATTAAGGAAACCTTACATATGATCAGCAGCTACTCCTCTAGGAATCTACTACTGTAAGCCCTTAGAGCGAGGAAGTCAAGTACATCCAACAATTAAGATCATAAGCACAAGCAAACAACTAAGCATCACGTACCTAAGTCCTCAATAAGCAAGCAATTTGGCAAAGGGACACTAGAGTATAAGAGTCCAAAACCTGACTTAAAGATAATGTAATTAGCTTTGTTTCTCATCTCCCGATCATGCTTCTCAAGTAAGTCCTCAACCTATTAAATTACAACTCTTAAACTAAGTAAAGAATTACTTGAAATTATTTCTTAAACTTTAATTGTTTAGGTTACAGATCGAATCCCTTAGAAGCAAAGGATTAGATAAGGAGTTAGTTAACTAAGAAAAAATGGAGGATGAAGCTAGGAAAACATAAGGGTTCTAAACAAGGCATGACGTCCGAATGCTGCAGAAGATGGCATTGGGATATTAAGCTTTTGCCACTTACAATAGCTTAGCGTCCGAACAGTAGCTAGCAAGGCATTTGGACACCTTGCTTCTATTTTACAGAATCATTGAACCAAGACAAAACCTAACGATTCCCTTATCTAAACTTGCACTTCTTCCAATCCCAACTTAAAATAGAATAAACTAATGATTTCAAACACTAAAAGCTTAGCTAAATCCTTAATTTTAACTCCAAAAATAGCTCCTCAACTCAAGAATCAAGATTAGAAATTGTAGCTCAATGCACTTGCTTGCAAAACATCAAACACTTGGTGGAGTCAAATTAGAGAGGCCCTAAATCTTCAATATCTACAAATAAGTTCCAACTTAAGATTTAAAACTTTTCTTATTCTAAGGATAGCTCTTTTTGAATCCATTTTTCTAGCCAAGAAACAAACCTAACCTAAGAAATCCTTCAAGAACCTCCATTACACTTATCTTGTACACCCAAAAGAGTGGCCACTTGAAGATACTCAACAATCCCAACTTGAAACACTTGAAAACCAATTGAAATCTATAAGGAATGAGAAGATTTAAAATGCTAGAAAGCTTAATATGAATTTGTTTAGGTTTAAGTTTCAATATTCTTATCTTAATCACCTTGATCTTCCTCTTGATGTAAGGTTTAAGGGGGAGCTCTTAATTTTCTACTGTAAAGGGAAAAGGATTAAACTAAAAGTGGAAAATACTAAGGTTTAGTAAAGGAGACAAACTAAGGTAAGGTTTTAGAAACTTTAGAAAAGCTCAAAATGGCCTTATTTTTAAGAAGTATTTTCTTGACATATTACAATCAATTCACAAAATTAGAAATTTCGTTAAACTAATAGGATAATAATTTTTACAAAAACCTTTATATAAATCTATAGTCCCGTCATTATTATAAATTAATAATTCTCTAAAATTACAATATAATTAAAAGATTTAATAAAATATGAATCTATTGTTATTTGTTTTTTTCCTTGATATTTTACCTTGATGAATTTTCAAATGATATTTTTCATCAAGCTACTGCTATAAATCCTTTTGAGTGCATGTTGGGTAATCTCTTTTATACTCATATAATGCTATACTTATTGGACAATCATTGTTGATTTATGGACAATTTTTAGATGAGAAGCCATCGTTAAGTATGATTTTAAGAATTTTTTCTATATTGTTTATATAATAGTTCCATTCATCATCATACATTGAATGTATTTAGCTCTAATATAATGAACCCATAGATACAAGTGACTTATTGGACTTTATCTAATTACTTAATACAATGTATATTGTTTAAGTGTTAAGAACAATAAATACCATTTATGTACTTATTTTCATAAATATATATGTAAAATGAATTTTTCTTTTAAATTAATTCACAAAATATGATACATATATTAGTGATATATAATGATTTTTAATATAATTAAATTTATATTCATTGAATCAAAAAAGAACTTTTTAAATTAATAAATTATTATTCTTTAAATCAATAAAATTTCATAATCCCAATATTATTATTTTATAAATGTTTTACCATATAAGGATCATCAGTTGTAAAGATAACAATTGCTAGCAACTATTATATTAGTATAAGTTGGGCAAGTTATGCGGGTTGGCTCGTTTAATCCTAAACAAAAAAGTGGGTTAAGCTAAAAAAATTTGACTTGCTTAAATGCGGGTATTTTTTACCTACCCCGCTTAACCCACGGGTTAAGGTGAGTCAACCTATTGCAAGGCGAGTTGGCCTGCAAACCCATAATAATTAAAAAAAAAAAAAGTGAAAACAAACTTGACTATCACTCTTGATAAGCCTAAAGGTCAACAGAAAGGGAAGAAACCCAAACCCTAATACTCTTTTCTTTCCCCACCACTAAGCACTACCTCTTCCCTTTCCACTATCCAGTACACTTTCTCTACTCCAAGTCTCCAAGTCCAACGGTCTATTGGAGTACTTGACTACTCTGTCTCCAATCGCCACCATGTCACGGTAAGTTGCTTATTGCTTTCCTTTATATATATTGCTATGTGATTTTATAAATATTATAAATTTCTGTTGATCTTGTGTAAAACATATTGAAGAAAACTAGTGAAGTTGTTTTGCATACGATTCTTAATCCATATAATTGATATTAGGTTGACTTTTCATTTGATAAATTGTATTTTTTATACCAATTAATCTAGGATGTGGAGATTCGATTGAATGTGTATGGATATGAAAATAGAACCCGCTGCATAAAGTATGCCTCCAATTGATAGGACGAAAATGGGTTTGGTGAATTCAACTTATGTTCTTGTACTTGCTATTTGTACATTCGCTAGTTTCATGAATTCAACATGTTAACAGCTGTCTTCATATTATTCTTATTTTTCTGTCAATTCTTATATTTTGGTTTCTTCATGCATGAGTCTACCTTATGGGAGGGTGACGGTTACTTTAAATGTTATTATGTTAGCCTTATATAATAGTTGAGCTTATTGGCAGAACATATCAATACTGCATCTAACATAATTGTTATTTCAATCATTTTTCCTTAATTTTAAAATTAGAAGCATATGTAATCTAATTTCAATTATACAGAAAGCGAACTTAAATTAAATATTGCGCCTTGATGGGTTAACCCGCTTAACTCATCAACACGCGATAGGACAAGTTGAGTCGAAAATTTCAATCTGTATGTCCAAGCGGGCTAACTCATCTAATTGGGGGGTCAAAGCGATACGAAGCGAGACAGATAAACCTGTTTAACTTGCTTACACAGCTTTAGCAACTATAAGTAAAATCGCAAGAGCAATACAACCTATCTTTTGACTTACTAGCTGACATGACCCTCAACCATTCCCTTGTATCATTCAATTCTCTGTAAAGATGCTTATATAAAATTCTAACTTGTAACTATTTCTCTAAGATTATTTTAGATTAGTTTTGCATCGTGTTATCAACTACTGTAAGGGTTTGCTAGGATGGTTTTGTTTTGAATAGTCTATTATATAATCTTTCATTTAGCTATTTTTTTTTTTCTTACTTTTCAATATTTTAATATATTACTTGTGATTCAGGGAATCCAGTCTTCCATTTATAATGCGGAAGCAAGTGTACTGATGATGCGGCTTGGACGTAATAGGTCTAGCAACGAATTCAAAACTTTGTGCCCCTATCTATTCCATCTCTCGAGCCCTACGTTACCATTATTAACAATTATCAAAATGGATTCATAATTATTTCAATCTCTTAAGATAATATTTTCCTTCACCTTTATGAATTTGATTTTTATATGTTCATTATATATTTGTATTATTGTAGTCTCTAAACTTTTATTATCTCATCTATTTTGGGTTACATTTAAATTTTTAACCCTCATCAGGACAAGCATCTTCTATACAAATTATTATATAAGCTATGTCTAACCTTGATACCAATAAAAGTTGTTACATCCCAAATTATGAAAGTCTGTGTCAACTTATCACATGTTGTTTCTCTCCGATAAGTAAACAAAAGTTCTTTGAAACTACACGATCGTTATCTTTTCCATCCAAAATCTTTTAGCCTAAAACATTTTAAAATGTGTATAATGTAGGTGGAGTAATAAAGCTTAGCAAATAATATCATTACTTACACAATGCAAACATAAATATATCTAAATGCAACCAATAAAAACTCCCCATATATAGTCTCAGATATTAACCATTTAGGCTTGTGATATATAGATAATCACATATAATATTCCTATTTTTTCAAGACCAATATAGGTATAAATATATATCCAATATTTAACACAAATCAATCATTTTATACTGAGTCATCGGCTATCATTAGTCTAATACCTTGCTTCAGTATTTGGTTGAGTTTACACCTCGATTATGTCCTATTAATAACCTCCTTCCAATCATAACATGCATGAGCTTCAATTTTGCCACATCAATGACACTTGTATCCGTAACCACGATGGTATGAGCAACTAACTATAAGCTCGTTCTTCTAAAGTATTCGATCCATTTAGTGATGGCCGATGAGTACCCACCTCATGACCTCTATATATGGAATGGTTTATCGACCTTGGCATCAACAATAATTAACATCTAATGAATACATTTAGCACACAATAACAATTAAGATTCATTTTCACATAATACATAAATAGTTAATTAAAGAAGACTAAACTAATACTTACATTCATTACCAATAGTTAATTATTTTTAACTATAAAATTATATATTAGAAGAGTAATTAATTAAATTAAAAAACACATATAAGTTATTTTTAAATAATTTTAGATGATTCTAAGTTTTAGGTGAATTAACTAAGCTTTAGGGTTCAAGGATAAGCTTTCGAACATGAATAATATAAAGGATGACAAATAAGAAATGATGGTAGTAGAATGAGGTTTTGTAGTTGTGACTTGGGCATTAGATAGGATGGATGTCGGATGGTCACATGTCAGAGGTACTAGTTGAATGGCCAATATAGCCAGTCAAATGAGGGGCCATGTTTGACTTGGTTTTATATTTTCTCCTTTTCTAATTTTTCACCTATGGTTAATCTAAATTAAGGTTTTAAGTCTAAATCAGGATTGTAAGAGTACTTTTCTACAAAATTTTCAGGCTTTAAACAATTATAATGTTTGGTTATCTATTGTATTAAATACAAGATTTGTAAGGCTTAATGCGGGTTTTATTGATTCACATTTTAAATGTAGACAATCTAAATATCGAATTGCAAAGTTCTAGATATTAATGAATTAACATCAAGGTTTGTACATCTCTTTAATTAGTTTTGTTCCACAATTTATATAAAGAGTTTAGCTTTTAGATTATGAAATTTTCCTTATAGGTTGTGCATAGAGTTTGCTATAGTTGGCTAATCACATGAAGTAGGTTGCCAATCGACCTTAAAGAAGTCTTAATCTAATGATATATAAAGAGATGATTTTAGAGAGCCATAGGAGGAGGAACAAGTAAGCTCAATGTTTGTATAAGCCCTTGTTATAGCAAATTAGATATCATGTTCTTGATCTATCCTTAACTTATTGATGATGAATTCTAATGTTTTATCTTTTATAGAGCTATTTTGATAGAGTAGTGATGTTTGTGTGAAGTTTACGGATGCTTCATATATCATAAATGAGGAGGACAAGACTCATATACATAGAATTTAAAGGCTACTTTTAGCCATTAGATCATTTTGAGATTTATGGCTAAGATCTAATGTGAAAGTTGAGAGTTAGGTCGTTCTCAAGAATCTAACAACTTGTATTCAAGCCTTCTTTTCTTTACTGATGGAATGAGTTTTAGGCTTAATTAGTGGGCTTAGATAAGCTTAGTGGCTTTATAAGAAATAAGAAACAACCTAACTTCTTTATAAATAAACAAAATGCCTATTTTAGTCCTTTTAAGGTTTATCAAGACCAATAAAGCCCAAATGAGCTAAAAGAGACTTTTTCCAAGCCTATCCTTCATATGCTGAGCAACTGAATAAGTTTAAGAGCAAAAATATCTATCAGCGATTCTCATTGCAAGTCTACTAAGCTATATCTCTCTAACAATTCTAAATAAAGCTCAATTTATTAGACCCTATCAATAGCTCTAATAGTTGGACTATAATATTAAATTAGGCTAAAAAGTCAACTACAGAAATAGCCTTTTATAAGTTGAATTTGGAATATGGAAATGGTGTTTTGATGTTAACTTAGGGGATAAATTAGGTCTTGATTTTGATTTTGGTATTGAACTCTTATCTACATATGTTTTGATGTTCATGTTCTAGACTTCTTGTCTAATGTTTTTGAAGATGACTTAGCTAGTTTTAGTTCTGTTAGTGATGCTTTTGCTCAAAGGCCAAATCCGCAAGATATGCGTGTTATTGACTTTTGTTAAACTCCTTTTTGATTAATGTCAATTCACCTCACCGAAAAAAGAAAAAAAAAACGTGAATTTTGGCATAATCTTAAAAGACTATCCCCTTTTCCATTTGCAGCAAGTGGTCTCTTGCTGGAGTGTGAGAGATATCTTATGGTTTTATTTATAGTGTTTGAAATGAATTTGGCATTTGTTCATATATCATGATTGGTTTCAATTACTATTTGATTTTGCATTAATTCTTTCTTAATATATTTTTTATTTTATTTTATTATATTTCCCAATTCTAAATTAAATTTATTTTATATTTTAACACATGTATACATATTTATGTTTATGTTTACATTTATATTATTAAAATTTTGGGATCTTTCATCTACACTAAACGTGTATTTGCCCAACAGAAAATCAGAAAAAATTGATTTCCCGCGGAATGTTCCGTGATACATAGACAAAAACTGATAAACGACTAAGACCGTGCCAAATAAAACGACAACGTTTAACTAGCTTAGAGAAAACCTTCCGCCGCAGGATTTGGCACCAACGACTTCAAAACGACACCGGACCATAGCGAATATAAATTGACGACAGCAAGACCGGACGCTGCTTGTTTAATCATTCTCGGCGAAGATTCTCCGATCAAGATCGCCTGTGTATGCTCAATTGGGTAGTTAGTTAATCTCGTATACATTCACACGCATAGATATATATACATATTGCGTATGCTGTGCGTTCTACATTGGATAGAAGAAGAATGAAGATAATCGGCGACGGAGGAGGTTGTTGGCCGACGATGGATCTGCTACGATCGGAGCCAATGCAGTTGGTCCAACTCATCATTCCGATCGAATCTGCTCACCGTACAGTCTCTTGCCTCGGCGAACTCGGTCTATTTCAATTCAAAGATGTAAGTGCATTAACTTTAAACTCGAATCTTGTTTTATAACCGGATTTTGTTTCTATTTTTTGCTTAGAGATTCACGTTGTGATTTGCCAATTAGTCCTTATGGCATGAGAACTTGTTTTTATTTGAAGATCGACGATCAATTTGATGAAAGATGTGTAGTTATTGACTTGTTCATTTCATTTCCGTGCATTAAGCTCCTTTGAGTCCTTCAATAATAAGAAAGCTTTCGACGGAATCAGTTATGAGACGTGTAGAGGCTTAGGACGCAATTATAGTCGGTTACAAGAGGATTTAGGCTGAAGCACCGATGTGAAAAGTTACTGTTAGAGCCGTAAAGTGCTATTATTTTTTGTTAAACCTGTAACTTTTTGAATGTTTTTGAGAGCAATTTCAATCAATCATCATGTCAGAATTTGACTGTTAAGAAGTTATAATCTCCTTAAGCTTTAGAAATTGAAGGCTTCAATAGAGTCTGATAAAATGAAGTTTGATATGACTGGACAAATTTGATGGCTATCTATGTCATTAGAATTTTAAATTGAGAACCTTTAAGTGCATTGGATCAATTAGACCGTGCTTCGCAAATCTTATGTGCATCATCCAAGTACATTGCTTTCTTTCTAAAGTGAGACAATATAATTTGAGGCTCTTCTTAGTTTCCAACTTTTCCAACAGCATTTGTACAATGTGTGAAAACTTGGATCATGGAGGTTTTCTAGAGAATTGGAAAAGAATCAATATTTGCACAGAATATAAATTGAGTTGAAAGATGTAACTGATCATTGTGTTCATTTTTCCTCCAGCTTAATGCAGAGAAGAGTCCTTTCCAGCGAACCTATGCTGCTCAGGTGGGTAATTAGTTGTTCACAAGAAGATTTGACAAGCCTGATTGTATATAAATTGTACAGACTGTTTCTACCATAGAATTTGTGTTGCCTGCAAGTTGCTGATCATTATTTAAAAAATAAAAATAATAATAAAATATAAATAAAATATTATTTTTGTAGAGTTCACAGTAAACTGACTGCTCGGTTTAAGCATAGCGGGTAATAGAATATCAATTTTTCCTCTCTAAATTGAGGTGGCTGAAGACATCAGACATGTGCTAGTTTTTTGCCTTTGTGTATCCTGATGGATTCGTGTTACATAGATATGCCATATACAGAACAAAACAAAAATTATTTTACCTACTGTCAATATTTATAAGGGCAGTGGCTTTTTATAAGCTTATTGATCCCTTGTTAACCTCTGTTAATTAAAGTACCAAGTGAAGAATCCCGTACTATAGTAGGTTCTGATGGCTAAAGGATCTTCTAAAACCCTGTGTAACATTTATATGGGTGCTTATCAAAAGGAAGTTGAAATATTCTTATACGAGTGGTAGATCAATATGAAGACCAAGTGTGCTGCTGCCTCACCAACCATATGTGTAGTCTCTTGTCTACCTTGCCAGATAGTAATGTACTACAGAGGAAGCAAATTGATCCTGGAGGATCTAGAAGAGTTAATTGCCACTATTCTACCTACCCATCATGACTTCAATATTTTTTAAGAGTCAGCAACTTTCTTGGTTATTGAATAGGGAGAACATATGTTAGATAAGCCTAACGTGAAGTTTTGATTGCTAATAAAAATTTGTTATGTGATCTGATTCTACTACAAATTTAACATTATCATGAATGTTAATTGATATGTTGGAATGATCACACAGATCAAAAAGTGTGGGGAAATGGCTCGTAAGCTACATTTATTTAAGGAGCAAATGACGAAGGCTGGTTTGTCACCCTCAACAATGTCTTTGGGCAATGAAGATTTGAATATGGATAGCTTGGAGGTAACTCATATCATCACATGTCTTCTTTAAAACATTAAATGCTATCTGCTTAAACGAGCTTCTTCCAAAATGCTAGGTGAAACTTGGAGAACTTGAAGCAGAACTAGTAGAGATCAATGCAAACAATGGAACATTGCAACGAAGTTATGCTGAACTGGTGGAATATAAGCTTGTTCTTCAAAAGGTATGTATTACTATGGCAGTCAGTTTTAGGCTCTCATATTACTGGGAGTATTACTATGTGGCCTATTTCTCCCCTTAATGCATTTCACTCCATAGCTTCTCTGACGATGCTGAGGGAATCTGCTGTTGCAGTATTTAGATTGAGTCTTTTTTTAATCCACTTCATTGACATTTTACCACATTGAAGCTTGCGAGTGTTGTGATTTGTTAGATTATTTGATCACCTCTGATTCTAACTTTTTTCTTCATTAAGTACCAAAAAATCACTTACTCTGTGGTCTCTTCAGGCTGGTGAGGTCTTTCATTTGACGGAAAACTTTGTGATAACTCATCAGAGACAACTTGAATCACAGAGGAGTGGAGAAGGATCCATTGACAGCCCATTACTGGTGGAACAAGTATAGCCATCTTCCCCTCTGTTTTTCATGTGTATTTGCTGTAGACTTGCTTTCTGGAATTCCTGCTAAATAGATGCTTAGAGTTTTGATTTTGTTTAGGAAATGGTAACAGATCCATCAAAACAAGTTAAGTTGGGTTTTGTCAGCGGCCTAGTTTCAAGAGAAAAATCCATTGCCTTTGAAAGGATCTTATTTCGTGCAACAAGGGGTAACGTATTCCTAAAGCAAGTTGTGGTTGAAGAGCCTGTTGTAGATCCTGCATCGGGAGAAAAGGTTAGTTACATTTTGGAAGGATGGCTTAGTTATCATCATGGTCATTCCTCTTCAAATTTGATTGTTTTTGTTAACATCATTGTGAACTGTGTATTGCCTCTGAGCTATGCTTGTTGAGACCATATTCTCAAAGTTAGCATCTTATAAGATGCAGCGGTATTCATTAGTGTCTAGATGGTTCAGTTTTTGCTAATTACTCAGATCCCTTCTGCTCCTTCTCATTTGATAAATGACCTTAATATAGGTAGAGAAGAATGTATTTCTGATTTTCTACTCTGGAGAAAGAGCAAAGAACAAAATCCTGAAGATTTGCGAAGCTTTTGGTGCAAATAGATACCCATTTTCTGATGACCTGGGCAAGCAATTTCAAATGATTACAGAGGTATGTGTATAAATCTCCTGTCTTCAATGATTTAGAGTGAGAGATTTCACCATTCTGCCACTTGAGACTTGACAAAATTTAATCTCTAGCTACATCCCACTGAAATGATACTTATTAATTAAGATTTGTAGAATACTTAGCAAGCAATAGTTTCTTTTCGGCATACAAAGGTTCAATCATTTTGTCAAAATGGTAATGATATTCATTGCTATCCCCATATATCTTCATTATTATTGGTGAATTCCTGTCAAAAGATTTATCAACTGGAATATTTTAGAGCACAATGATGCATGGGAAATCACTGAGATTTGATATCTCCATAATTCTATTGACCAGGTCTTCAAAAGGGTCCACATGATTGGCTAATAGCTATAACTTATTTCTGTTTAAAATACACCTTAACATATTGCTTATATAAAAGTATCTGATCTTTAAGACATGTTCCTTGAACTTGCTATAATAGATGTTTCTATACATTGCAAACATCAATTGTTTTCTAGGTGTCTGGAAGACTTTCAGAATTGAGGATGACAATAGACATGGGCTTGTCACATAGGGAAAACCTGTTACAGACAATTGGATTCCAGATCGAGCATTGGAGCCTTCTGGTAGGCACTAGCTAGTGTTCATTGCTGATAGACGTCTCATTAAATTTTTGTAACTTATTTTGGTTTCAAACAACATAGGTAAAGAAGGAAAAGTCGATTTACCATACCTTAAATATGCTCAGCATTGATGTGACAAAGAAGTGTCTTGTTGCAGAAGGTTGGTGTCCTGTTTCAGCATCAATTGAGGTGTGACCTTTATTGAACATTTTTCTCTTTCCCTTGCCCCTTATCTCCTTTTGCTGTAAAGGTTGTGCAATCACTCTGGAACATAATGGCATAATTTGTTCGCCTGGTTTAATCTTCTGCAGATCCAAAAGGCAATGCAACAGGCAGCATTTGACTGCAACTCTCAAGTTGGGGCAATATTCCAAGTTTTGCAGACTGAGGAATCGCCCCCTACCTACTTCTGTACAAATAAATTCACATCTGCTTTTCAAGAGATTGTTGATGCATATGGGTTGGTCTTTTGCTAAACAGTTTGAATATATTAGTATATCCATACCACACCATAAGCATGGATTTTCTACTTTCTCATGGCAGTTGGTTAACCCATAATGTTTTTGCCTGATAATAAGCTATGAATTGGCAATAGATTTGAGGATAGAATAAATGACTTATTATTAAGATCAGTACATGTGTAGGATGCAAAGTTTTAAATCAAATAATAGTATTGAATGGTTTCACCTACTTAGCTGTAACAATCCGACAATGATCCAGATTTATGGTTTTTCTTTTTCTTTTTTTTTTCTACCTCACATATTTTTGCATCCAACATAACACGATCGCTTCCATGTACTTTTAGCTGAGACCATTTATGGTCTACCAACTTAAATGGAAGTAAGGTGCTCAATCAGAGCCATCAAAGCACAATCTTTCTTGGTAGGGAATATTATCTTTCTAACTCATTGCATCAATTTGATGTAAACTAAGCTAATGAAGTCACCTGTCCTAGACAAGTTGATATTTGTTTAACTTTATGAGGAGAATTACATTAAAGGTCCTCTATATTTGTACTAATAGTCAATTAAGTCCTCTACATTTCAAATGGATTATTTAAGCCCCCTATATTTTTAATAAAATTTGAATAAGTTTTTTATACTTTAAGTGAGTTATTTGAGCCCTCTGTATTTGTGTTATTATACCATGTAGGTCCTCTATATATGGTTGTACATCACTAGAAGTACTAAAAATAGGACTTGGTCAGTGTAGTAACATGAATATGAAGGACTTAAAGATTCACTTGAAATATAAAGGACTTTGTTAGCATTTATTTAGGGGACTTACTTGACGCTATTAAAAATAGAAGACTTAATTGACTTTTGGCCCAAACATAGCGAACTTTTAGTGAACTTTTTCTTAATTTTATGGAATAAGATTCTATGAGAGCTAACTTGTTCATACATTTACAAAAGCTTGGTGATGGTTTAAGCATAGGAATAAGAAAATTATAACACAGAATTCCTTGAAATTTTACCAGTTGATAAGAGAGGGGAATCCCATTTCAAGAAATTTGGAACCTTGAATCCATATTTTTATCATCTCTCTCGCATATTTATCAAACTCTACAGATAAAAAAATGAAAACAAAGTAGATTCCATAAGTTTCTGCTTTATGAAATTAAGCAAAGATAGCCTCTTTTTTAGATGCTAACTGCTATGATATTGTATTCTGATAAAATTACAAACGAAAAAGAAAACTAGGGGAAAGCTATGTGGCCATCCATTCATATTCATGATGGGCATGCAATTTGTTCCAGAAATATCTTCTGAAGTGGAACTCTACTGATTTCACCATTGGTGATATTGCCTCAGAGAGCTATTGCTAAATTGTGTGTTTTAAATAAAAACCTGGTCTTTATTGTATATGTTGTATTTCCACTAAATGAGAATGTGGGGCTAGGAACCAATTCCAGGAATTCTTCAACAATTCTTTTTAAATTACTATCTCTCAAACACTTACTGAAGAAGCTCCTATATTTGGGAGATCTAAAATGAAAATTCTGGTGACCGGAAGTTGAAGGTTCCTAGGGAATTTGGCTCCTCTCAATCAATTGCCACTTTCCTTTTGTTTTGAAGTACCTTATATAGTTTATCACAAATATCAAATGAGCTAATTTTTTTCCCGGATAATGTCTTTGATGCAGAGTTGCTAAATATCAAGAAGCAAATCCTGCCGTCTATACGATCATCACATTCCCTTTCCTTTTCGCAGTAATGTTTGGTGATTGGGGCCATGGTATATGTTTGTTTTTGGCCACATTATTTTTCATCTTCAGGGAAAAGAAGCTTTCTACTCAGGTAATTTCCACATTGCTTCTTATGCAGAAAAAAGTAGCCGGTGATGATATTAATTAATTCCAGTATGCTTTATCGTCTTAATGACAGAAACTTGGAGATATAACCCAAATGATTTTTGGTGGTCGTTACATTATCATGATGATGGCACTGTTCTCTATATATACCGGATTAATATATAACGAATTCTTTTCAGTTCCCTTTGAACTCTTTGGGCTCTCTGCCTATGGGTGCCGGGATCTTGACTGCAGGTACTGAGGTTTGAGAGTCAACAATTTCTCTTCAAATCATTCCCTGTTAAAGTTAAGTTAGTCATCATTATATTTGCAGGGATGCGTCTACAGTAGGTTTAATTAAAGTGCGCCCTACCTACCCATTTGGTGTCGATCCCAAGTGGCATGGTACTCGAAGTGAGTTGCCATTTCTCAATTCCTTAAAGATGAAGATGTCTATTTTGCTGGGAGTTGCACAGATGAATCTTGGAATTGCACTAAGCTATTACAATGCCAAATTCTTTGGAAATGATATGAACATATGGTAAGTCCTTGTACTTTTGGATGATGGCTACTGAGATAAATTATTCGTTTCCATTTTACTGCCTCTCTCTACTTTACTCTCAAATCCTTAGGAATCTTAAGAACGGGACAAAGCATAAAGAATGGTGTGATGAATGCTATTGCTAATTTGTCCTGTCTTTCGTATACTTTTCTTTGCATTATTTAGCTATCTACTCATTTGAACAAGGATTCAGGTACCAATTTCTTCCCCAGATGATCTTCTTGAACAGTCTTTTTGGATACCTTTCACTCCTTATAATAATAAAATGGTGCACTGGATCTCAAGCTGATCTCTACCATGTGATGATATACATGTTTCTTAGTCCTACTGATGATCTAGGCGAGAATCAACTTTTCACCGGCCAGAAATTCATTCAGGTTTGTTGAAACGAATGTGTTCTTCCAACTTGCTCCTGGGACCAGGGAACAGAAACTTACGATAAACCCTTGTCTTTGATTATAGGTTATTTTACTTTTGCTGGCCATTGTTGCAATGCCATGGATGTTGTTCCCAAAGCCATTTCTTTTGAAGAAGCAACATGAGGAGGTATGTTCTATAAGTTGTCTCTTGGATATAGCTATATGTTGAAATTTTATTGCCCCTAAAATCTCTAATAGATTGACAATTTTTATATTCTCAGAGGCACCAAGGTCAATCTTATGCCCTGCTTCATAGCCTTGATGACCCCCTTGAAGGGGACCTCCATCATGATGGTACCCATAGTCATGAGAAATTTGAGTTTAGCGAGGTTTTTGTACACCAACTTATTCACACTATAGAGTTTGTACTAGGAGCAGTTTCAAATACGGCATCATACCTACGTTTATGGGCTCTAAGGTAAGGAATAAAATTCTTGGATAACAGTGATATTGGAGTCAGTCATTGTCTAAGTCAACCATGTTGAAGAGGCCATTAAGTCCTTTTCCTGAGTCATCCAAAGTAACCCCTTTGGATCATCATTCTTTGAATGCATGCACCAAGAACCACAGAGTCACTCATTTTATTGATGCATTAGACATTTAAGAATGTCTGTCTTAAGGTGTCTCTCTATGCTGATCAATTTTCTGTCATTATTCAGCTTGGCCCATTCAGAGCTGTCAAGTGTCTTCTATGATAAAGTTTTATTACTTGCATGGGGGTAAGTCCTTATAACATATTTCTGTTTCTGTAAATGAGATTGATATTCCCTTAGTATTAATGTCCTCATAAATGTAACAGGTTCAACAATATAATCGTCCTCATTATTGGCATTGTAATATTTATTTGTGCCACTGTTGGTGTGCTATTGGTGATGGAGACCTTGAGTGCATTCCTACATGCCTTACGACTTCATTGGGTGGAGTTTCAGAGTAAATTTTATGAGGGAGATGGCTCAAAGTTCCACCCATTTTCATTTGCTCTCCTTGCCGAGGAAGGTGGATGATTTACTGGCTGAATAGATCTATAGACAGTGGACACAGACAGGAATAGAATCCAATCCCAGTTATATTTGGCTTTACACCCCATTCTTTTATAGGTTCAGAAAAAGCTTGCAGAAGCCCTTAATTGTCAAAACTCAGTATGGAAGCATTCTTCTCTTCTAGGTCCTTGCTTTTTCACTTGCTGTGAGAAATGTGTAGAATAACCTGTAGATCATGCAGACAATACATCCTTGTATACAGTTTTTTTTTTTTTTTTTTACTGTATATACATAACTTGATTAACATCTTATGTGCTAGATGTATTTGTATGTTTGTTTTGCAAAAAGATATTTTTTCGAACCTTTTAATGTTTTTACAATATAATATTTATAATTGTGAAATATTATCATGGAATTGACACCATAAAAAAATCAAATCGAATCAAAGAAAGGTAGTTGAAAATAGTTGTGATAGTTATTGTGTTGTAGTGTGAAGGTCATGACAGCAAGGTTTAACTATAGTTATTACAAAAGATAAAAATAAATAAATAGAAAGGTTTTAACTGCAATGTCAGTATTATAATCAACAGGTACGTCTACAAGAGTATGATCCGCTCTCTTCATTTCAACCTTAGCTGCTATTCGTGTTCCTTTGTACCACTCTAGATATCTTATTATTTAGAAACAATTCTTGATAGTATATCTCTTAACTTGACAATGTTTACAAACCACCTTAGTTCCAGAAAAACCCAAACCCTTACTCTTTCTTCTATCATAAGAACCAACATTCTTACTCACTGTATGCACAGAACTCTCCGAATTAGTAACCAAAATTTCAGTGATTTATCTCTGCTTTTTTGCTTGTTGTATTAGATAGAAGGCCCTATTAACTATTGGCAAAGGTTCCATAGATAGGATTTGATTGTGCACGGCTTCAAATTCCTCATTCAACCCCATTAAAAACTGCATCAGCTTCCCTTATGCTTGAAAAATAGCAATCCTCTCAAGCGAAAGCGCATCTGCAATACTCAATCCAGTCACATTCATATGAAGGATAGCTATTCATAGCTTGTTTTTCATCCCAAAACCTTTTTAAGTTTATTGTAATACATTCCAATAGTAAGATTTCCTTATCTCAAATTCAAATCTTCATACTGGAGTTGAAACATTAATGGGGCCATTACCTTGAGTGTATTGTTCACTAAGTTCTTTTCATGTATCGAAGACAGATTTTGTATATAAGAAGTTCTAAAAAATTCCAAGAATCATATAATTCAATAACTAACATCAAACTATGTAAGTCATTTTGTATCCAACGAATTAATTATGGAGAATTATCGTTAGGACTAGCAATTACTCCATCAATAAAACCTAATTTGAGTTTAGCTCATAATCCCATATGAACAGCTCAACTCTATGCAAGATGATTTGTTCCATTAAATGTAGTGTTTCCAATTACCATTCTAGGATTGTCAAACAAAAATTGTATAAAGGATCCAAAGAAATTGCATTGCCATGAGTTACGACAATACTATCTATAAAACTACTCATTTTCTATCAAGAAAGACGAAAGGTTGCAGAATAGAAAAATAATGAATACGAGATTAATAGAGAAGAACATGAAGAACCTAATGCTTTGATATCATGTGATGATCACCAGATCTGATCATGATAGCTTGAACTTAACAGCCATGGAAGAACCATTCGATCATAGAAAACACTAGCAGAGTATTTTGTGTATTGTGAAAAATGAAAGTCACTTAACAGAATATAGGTACAAGCTATATATAGTACAGCATAACTAACAATACAGCTAGCTAACAGAGAATGAACAAGTGGTCTGCTAAGATATTGATAGGTGTAAAAATAAATATTTAACAGATGACTCAAATTGGCCAAAAAGAAAAAAAAAAGAAAAAAAAAAACAGATGACTCAACAGAAAAATGTTAATAAATATATAAGAAAATTATTTACACCAATTCTACTTGCTAACAATCATAACACTTTAACTACATGAATATTTGAATAACTATTTTGGAAAATGTGTTTCATGAAATAATAACATATTAGGCAAATCTTTGTTTATTAGGTTTCCAATGCTTCAAAAACTATCCAAGGTATCGATGCAAAGAGAAGATGCAGCATTAGATGTTTCTCTTTGTACCCCCACAGTAGGTTGATAATTTTTACCTTTGACTAGTTTTTATTAAATTATGTTCTAATATTCAGATGTTCTAAATTATTACAGACCGTTCCATTCTCTCCATATTCCTTATTATAACATCCACTTAGTTTTTTTTGTCATGAAATCGTAATTATATAGAAATCTTTATTAGTTGAAATCAAATAATAAAAGTAATAAAAAATTTTTAATTCAACCGAAAAATCATAATTTCTTACCATCATCATTACTGCCACTGCCATCGCTATCACTGCCACCACCATCACCACCGTTGCTCCCACCACTATCAATCATAACTGCTACCTCTGCTAACTACCACCTATTATTTTAAAATTAGTTAAAAAAAAAAATAAATCGAAAATAATTTAATCATTAAAATTATATTACATATATATTCTTAAATTATTTATAAATTCAATTAAACAAAATAATATATATTACACTCTTATTTTATTCTTCACAGAATTCTAATTCCATGCCCTCATCTTACACTAATGCTTTTATAGGAGAAAAATGTGCTAGTTTCAGTACTCTCGATATCCTGCCATCGATGGATTTACCAAGATGGGAAATCATTCTGTTGCTATTAAATCCCCAAAATGTGGTCGATCATTTCGTTCAACCATACTGGTATCATTTATATATTCTACTATGTATTCTGGTTTATCCATGTAAACGAGATAGCACAAGATGGGGTGCAAAAATGGAGGATGCAGAGAAGAAAAGAGATTGGCGATGGACGTAATTAGGACATGGTTTTCTTTCTGCATTTATGAACTTATGATCGTCTTCCAACACAACGATATACTGATTATTGACTATATCATATTTAAACTAAGAAGATTCTTTCTTTACATGGTCAATCCATATATAAACACCATGAGCAGGAGGGTTTTCCTAGTTTATCCAGCTTTTCTCAAAGCTGACGAAACCACAAAATGTTGCCATAATCGTGTTCCGTGCACAATTTACAAAACAATCACACAGCTTTCAGGAAAATCGTGCTCAACTTCATCGACTATCGAGCAGAGGGATTGATAGCAGTCACAGTTGAGACCATGGAGTCCACCCCACATATGTTGCGACCTCTGCAGATCTTATAATATCCATTCTCACCCCAGTTTTCACCCCAAGAATTCTTAATGATCCAGTAAGGCTTTTCCTTGAATCTAATTGGAGCGTAGCCAGCCGAACCATAACCTACCAAGAGCACCCCATGATCCAGATGCTTTCCGCATATGTATGGGCATGAAACTCCACCGATATAGGTCTGCATGAAAACAGCATTGATTCCCACTGCAGCAACAAAATCCACCGGATCAATTTTACTTGGCATATCTTGAGTTAACTCAACTGAATATACAAATTCTTCTAACCAATAGAGAGACTCTAGAGCAAGGAACCAATTCTACTACGACGGAATGAATCAGAATTCAGAACCGAAAGCATAACCGAGGAAAATAACAGTCATTCTAGTCTAGGAGAAATTGTGACAAACAAACCTGCCAAAGGACCATTTTTGACTAGATTAGCAGCAATCTGCTCTTCATCCAGGGAAACGACACTGAAGTTAGAGACTGAAGCAGCAATCTTGCTTTTGTCAAATTTGCAAGTGCCACGGTCATTCCCGGTGTAAGGATAATCCTTCTCCCTCTGGAGTCCACCTGCCTTTAGAGTGTACTCGAAAGCAGTTGTCATCAGCCCACCACTACATCCTGAGTCGCACGCACCATATTCCTCAGGGTCACACTGGAGGAGCAAAAGAATCCCAAGTTAAAAAGTGTTATAAAAAATACTAGTCCGTTCAGATAAGTCCATTCCCTCACCTTTTTCACTATCTTAATACTATCTATTTATTATCTCAAGCAAAACCAAGGCTACAGCTGTCCAATTTTTCCTTGCAGGAATGTAATTATCAGTTTCAGCTAATGACAGCAAAATGAAGAATGCGAATGAATGCCCTTTGTGATCTACCTGAAAATGCAAGGATGATGAAGCCAACAGAACCAAAAATGTTTCAACATCCTCGGTCTTTTGCTCCGTAAAGCATAAAATATAGGCACGTGGACAAGTAAACGAAAAACAGTATTTTATTTTTCTCAGCATTATCCATATCGCAGACTTAACATGATATTCTCCCTAAACAGTAAACCAGTTGAGTTAAAAGATAATATGATACTAAGCTCGAACTCTAGCTCAATTCGAAATTTCAAGCTTGTACTTAATCGAGCTTAGAATTCTAAGCTCAAGCATGATAAGAATTGATACCCACAAGCTCGAGCTCAACCTAATTAAAATTAATTAGACTCAATCATTTAAAAAACTTGTTTTTTTTTTTTCCCTAATAAACAATAATGTTAACATCCAAACACAACTTGAAATCAACTAATATTTATACTTGACTCTAGCCTCATTAAACTCCCAAGTTAGTTGAGTTAAATATATAAACTCGAGCTCTAGTTCGACTCGACTATTTTTTCATCAAACTCAAGTAAATATCAAGTTAGATTCAAATAATTTACAAATAATTTGACTCTTTTACACCCTTATTTATGACTGTTGAAGTAGAATGCATAATGCTAAGCCCTTGAGACCAGCTTAGGCCATGAACATAATATGATTGAGAGTCACGTGTGCAGAGACAAAATATGAATTTAATACTGTACACGAAATGAAAGACATGATTATAATACGGATAAATACGATTATTATATAAACTAATTATTTGTGTTATCAATTCAATTTATGTACATTTAATACTAAGATGAATTTGGAGACAACAAAAAAACACTAACGCAACCCAACAATGCGCCCTGGTTTTAGCCTTACTAATAAAGAAAGAAGCAAAAGATTCATGGTACCGGACCATCCATTTTCATACGGTCCTTACTTTTATATTTTCAATAGGGAAATCGGGAGCCACACTGGGAAATATTGAGCCCATATGAAGGTCCCTTTGTACTACCGATGTGATTGGAAGGACAAAGAATTTATAGCAGGAAAAGGTGAGAGGAAAAAAATCATAGAAAAAAGAAAGCGAGTTGGAAAAATTATAGAGATGGAAAGTGAAGGGAAAATTACTAATATTTTTTTTTTTATTTTATCAAAATATCACAAGAGCCTCTATAACTCTAAACTGTACTTTTGCTATAAGGTTAAGACAGTAATTTTATATTAATTCCTTCACCAACGGAAAATTTTCCCTTTCAAATCGTTTTTTCCAAATATCCTGAAAATGCATTTTCCTTCCTTTTCTATTGCTTTTAGTTCCCTCAATTCAAAACATAATAATGTACATGTGAAAAAAATCAATAGAGGAATTTACCTACATAATTGTACTATCACCGGACCACCAAACCATTTGCCAAAAGAGAAAAATTATGAGTATAAGAAAACCATAAAGCTTGTTAAAAAAGGGGAAAAAAAAAAACCATACAGCATGTAGACATATGATAGAGATGGAAAAAAACTGATCAAATCAAACCAATCCACTAACTAGACCAAATCAAAACAAAAATATGGTTTTTTATAATCTGATTTAAAAATTTTCTAATCGAAACCAAACCAGAAAAGTTATGGTTGGTTTGCAAAAACAAATTATACCAATTGGTAAAATCGAACCAAACCATTTTATAAAAAATATAGTCGTATTTTACTTTAACTAAAGAATATTTTTTGTTATAATATAGTACTAAAAAGAATATTTTTTTTGCACTTATTGAAATATACATGTATTAAACTTTTAATTACCATAATGTATAAATTATATATGTAATTTGACTTAAAATTTATATTATATATTATTTTTGTAAATAAAATCAGCTATTAATAAACATTTGAAAATTTTTAATCACATGAATGTTAATTTTTCAACCTCTATTATGATAATACTTATTATTTTTAAATCAATTCAATACTTTTTACATGATACTATATGTTTTACAAATATATTTTTTTAAATTAGAAGATATGGTTCAATTCGCAAACTAAACCAAAATTTTATAATTTAGAAAATTTTCTAATTCGAGCAATAAAATTTGATTTTAAGCTGTAAAAAATCAAACAGCATTTTAATGGTTTGGTTTGAAGGGAAAATCAAACTAAATCAATCCGTACCCACCCTTAGTATATAATATATACATACATATACACACATATTATATTAAAGAGAATGATGTTTTTTATAACCGCAGTTTTTTATGTTTATATAGATTCTATTATGAAAAATTATTTAATGAAAAGTTTTACCACATTACTATTAGTTTATCATATGAAGCTTGAGACTACCCATGTTCAACCACTACTCTTTCTAGCCCTCCACTTCAACTCCCATAAATATTAATTAAAATCATTATGATATTTTTTTTTTATTTTATTTATTCCAGTTATATTTATTACATCTTTTTTTTTTTTATCTTTTCTTAATTGGTATTCTTTTTCATTTATTTGACTCCTACATCACAAATTCTTTTAATAATAATTATGTTTCCATTTGTTTTATAACTACATATTATACTATACATTGCATTACATTACATAATATTATAATCAATGAGTTATTTTTATTTCTTAGGTTATTTTATATTTTACATACACTATATGATAGATCAATTCGCACCACTAATATATATAAAAGAAAGATGCACATGCTTCCTCTTAAATTCCTACTTTTCTTTCCATCGTAAACTGATAGAAGGAACATTTGTCCCTAATGGTTATGGACTTGTTAATTAACACCCCAAAATAAATAAATAAATAAAATTCAAAAGGACAAACCTCATGGTCACAGTCCACAAGTTGCTGCTCGCTAAGGCTGACAAGCTCTCCCGTTGCCAGAAAGTGAGCTCCTTCCAACGCTCCTGTCGTACTGAACGACCAGCAAGACCCGCACGAACCCTGCACGCATCTCCTTCTTTTTAGATCAACATCACATACCCTCCAAATTTCTTTTTCTTTTATTTACGTATAATATAAATATAACACAAAATAAATCAGCTGAGATAGGCATCCATTAGAATAAAAAAATAAAAGGTAATAAATAATTCTCTTTTACTCTTTATGAGCTGCTATGGCAACCCTAATCCACTCTATTTCCCCTTTTGATTATCACGATAATATTGAGTTTTCATCCATTCAAAAAATTTATAAACTTTATCTCTTCATGAATACTAAAAAAATTAACATTTTGCAAGAATTAACCCAGAATCAGGGGAAAAGAATCTTTTTAAGTAATTATAATAGATAATAGATAATAGCTTTTTCTTTTTCTTTTTCTTTTTTTTTTGGGGCATGAGATAAATAAATAAATTCGAGAATGAATATGGATATATACCTGGTCTTTGACGCCGGCAACAGCGCCATGATTGCGCCAGTCAAAGTCGGTGGGCAAATTATTAGTAGGCAAAATCGGGGCCTTCTGGGCGTCGGCTGGGAGCCGAAGCCGTTTCAAGCCGAGGAATTTCCTCCTAAACTCACCCGGTGTCAAGTCCGAGAACTTAGTCACTCCGTGGACTGCGGTGGGGTCCAGTTTCTGATGAGCCTGTGCACGGCGCAGGTTAGCTTTGAAAACTTGGAAACGGAAATCATGCTCCTCCTGGGTAGCGTACGTTTTACCAAACCGGAGCTTGAAGTTGGTGAAGTGGTGATCCGCGTTGAGGTGTAGGATGGAGTTGGAGTCAACGCCGCCATCGCCGTCAGATGATGAAGGCACGACTTGCTTGATCAAGGGGTCGAGGGTGGACGGTGCGGCGGAGGAGACCGTGGAGATGAGGAGGTGCGTCACCAGAAGGAGAGAAAAGAGGAGAGAGAAGTGGGCCATTTTTCCCGGGGGGGCGTGATTGTGTTTGCGTTTTTGTTTTGGTGTGAGCAGTGAAAAATGAATAGGTATTGGAAGTGCAGTGGTTGCGACCCAGGGGATATGTAAGGAAAGACCAGTGTGATTCTGACACGTGGCATGTATGGTCTGTGGAAATATCTTGTGTAAGAAAAGACGACTCATCGGATAAAACAGGATATATATTGTGTATCGATGCGTGTAAATGTCATTAATATTTTAATACGTATAATATATATAAAATGCGGATAATAATTGTTTTATAAAGTATTTATTTTATTATGATTTATATAACGTGGTCTGTAATTCCAATAACTTTTTTTTAACTCAGCACAGGAACCAAACAAAAGCATGGTTTTCGTGTTTGTTTTGCTCTCGTTTATATATATATATATTTGACTTTTCGACCAGCCAGATCGTCACCGATGATTTCAGTGCCCGACAGTGAAATATGGTTTTATTTTGTTTTGCTATTCCTTATCGGGAGAGCAAATAGCAATGCAAAAATTCTGCCGGATTGTTGTCTTCATAGGAAAATGGCGAACAAGGGGTTGTTGGTTAGTATATGATATTTTCAGTTCGTTTGTACTTATGGATATGTGGTTGACCGCACCGAGTAAGACCGAATTGAATTATTCGGTTATACTCTGCGATGCCATAACAAATACATTAGGAATTATCGCTAAGGTTCGGTTGGGTTTTTTTTTTTCCTTCTCGTTATGGTAGAATAAGTTTGATTCATCCTTTTTTTTTTCGAGAAAAATATATAGATATCTTAAAAAATAGATTAAGAATCAAATAAAAATTAGTAGTGAGTTGTTTGATTAATGGAATTGATAAAATAAGAATACAATTACAGTTCTTATTTAATAAAATAGAGATTCAATAGATATTATATTTTCCAGATATATAGATGAGATGATATTAATATATATTAGGAATATACTTTAAGAGTACTATGTATTCATACAATAAGCTAGCTAAGGCCTTATTGATGAAATATAGAAATTTATAAGAAGAAAACTGAGGAATCACTACTCCTTTGATCCCTAAGACGGAATTACAATTCCTCATTTGATAATAATGTAAATTCTATGGAATAATTATTTTGTAAAAAAGAACGATATAGTAGCTATAAGGGAAGCATAGCTATTTTTATTCCACTCTTATAAATTTACTAAACACATCTTGAGATATTTTAAGACTCTTAATCATAAATCATAAACATTACAATCTAATCTTAGTTGTTACCCCAACCCTTAAACCTAGGCATCAACCCACAAAGTAGTGACGAATAAGAGATAAAACCTTAAGTTTGCATGTATAGAGGTTATTTAGATAAAGTTTTAGTCAAATTAATGTCATAGACTGGTTTCTTAGACCGGTGGTAAGATTTAAAGAGTTAGATCTAATTCAAGAATGTTTTTAAGGAGATTTGGTGATACAGATCGTTGGGAAGGTTAACACATTGCTGGTGATATCATTCGAATTAAGGGTGGATCCAAACCTCAAAACGGTTTGAAGGATAAATGATAGTAGATGTTTGAGTTGGGGTTCTCGTACACCGATGATGAATGTGATGCACCGCCTTACACGAGCTCAGGTTGCAGTTAATATGATACACAAGTTTGGCCAAAAATTACTCGCCACTAATCCACACTGACAATGGACTAAATAAGAGTAGGTCAAAGTAAGCAAACACTTAGCTCACAAAAGGGAAATGTCCTAAAATTGATTGTTATTGATGATGCAGCTATTATACTTGTAGGGATATTTATATGACTCAATTAGGATAAGTCTTAGGTAGTTACATTTACTAAAAAGATTCTTACTAGAAAATGAAAAATATATAATTTACAAGGATAAATCAATAATCATCACAAAAAGAATATCCTTTGTAAGGACAGTATGGATGTCAAAGAGGGGACACGTATTGGTTCTTCAATTTTGTAGTCCTAATGGATAAAAGGTATTGAATAAAGCTAATTTGCTCTATATCAAGTCAGCAGCTCAATAGAATGGAAGTTTAGCAAACATGTGTCTGAGAAATAGGAGCTTAGGAGCTCGAGCTTACCAACTTAGGTTCAATAGGTCGACTCAGTTACTATTCAGCTGCATCAGAGAAATATGAGACAAAGGAGAGCAAGGGTAGAGTGAATGAGCTTGGCAATTCAAGTTAGGTGAGTTGTTGCTCTTTAAGAGTTAACTCCCTTTAAACAGCTTAGTGAACTAAACTGGTAAGTCGTCGAGCTTAGGAGCAAGTAATCAACCTTTAATCCCTATCATCCCCTCTAGGATACTTGAGATTTGGGATCAAATCTTGCTCGGCTTCTTGTCGTTTGTCATCGAGGACAAACAAGTAGAGGTTAACAATATTGAAAGAGTTTGAGACTCCATATTCCTCGAGTAATTCAAGTCGATAAATATTGAAAGGTCCATCAACCTTCAAAGATAGCTTACTCTTCCTCGAATTTAGGGATTAATCTTTACTAAGATGTATCCAAACCAAATAACTAGGTTGAAATTCTCTGCCCTTCGGTTCTTAGCCTTACTTCTCGAGCTTAGAAGCAACTCAAGTCAAATGCTTTACAACCTTTTGGTGCATAACCTTGACAGCCTTTGATCTTTCTACAACTGAATGGTCTTCTTGCTAGTATGGGCGACGTATTTAATCTAGTGGAAGCTCAAGGTTAAAACCATAGGCGACCTCAAAAAAGTGACTTACTTGTGACATTGTATTAGGTCCTATTATAGACAAACTCTATTATGAGCAGGCATAGATCCCAATCAATCAGATTCCATCCAATAGTAACTTTAAGCAAAGTCCCCAATGTTTTGTTGATAGCTTCTATTTGTCCATCCATCTGAGAGTAGCAAAACACGTTGAACAACAATTTAATTGCCATTCACCTCTACAATATCCTCTTCAAATGGCTTATGAACTTTGGATCCTAGTCTAACACAATGGTTCGAGCACTCCATGAAGCTTGACTACCTCTTATAAGAAAAAAAAAAAAAAGAAATAGCCAAAGCATCACTAGTTTAAGAATAAGGCACGAAGTGTGTCATCTTGCTGAATTAGTCTACAACCATCATAATGGAGTCCTTCCCTTAGGACATTCTCAACAAACCTAACATAAAGTCGATCCTCAACTGAAACCATGGTTTGGTCGGGATCAGCAAAGGCAAATATTGTCCTTACTTGGCTTAGCTCTTAACCCTTCTATAGGTAGCACACCTCTTTAGTATAGTTTGGACATCTTTCATCATTCGTGGCCAAAAAAATCTAGAGACTAATACCTCATGAGTTTGATACTTTCCAAAGTGTCCAAATAGTCCTCCTCCATGTACTTCGCACATAAGTAACTCTCACATAGAATATGTTAGGATACATAACCTTCTCTCTCTAAATAAGCATCCATCCTCCTTGTGATAATCATTAAGAGCTCAACCATCTTTACATCTAGCATAGATCAAATCGAAGTGCGGATCTTCATCATATAAATTCTTGATCACAGAAAAACTAAGTAGTTTGTTTTGAAGTTTAGTCAAGAGGGAATGTCGTCATAATAAAGCGCCAACTACTAAGACAGATTGCCAAGAAGGGGTGACACAATACTACTGATATCACGCGAACCAAGAAGAGTAGGTCCAAACCGCAAGATAGAAGTATAAGATGAAGGTTAAGTAAGAGTCTTCATGCATTAATGGTGAATATGACTCACCAATACCTCACATAAGCTCGACTACACTTAATATGATGTACAAGTATAATACGAGGTTACTCGTCACTAGTCTATGCTCAATAACTTAGGTAAGTTTTTCAAGATGTTGGTCCTTAATGAGAAAACATAAGCTCAAGAAGTAAGAGTTATGTCTGAAGTTCAATAATACTTAATTAATTGTTGTGGTTATTATATTTTATAAGTATTTATATGGCCTATTTAGGATAAGTCTTAGGTTTATGTAATTTACAAAAAAGATTCCTATTGGAAAAGGAAGTATAGACATTCTATTTTTGCCCCCATCCCACCCCCCACCCCCACCCCCCCCCCCCCCACACACACATACCATTTTTTATCTATTCATTTTAAAAATTTTTATAATAGGATAAAGAGTCATAATTTATGAAAAAGCACAAAAAACTGGAAAATTTAGAAAATTGCAAAAAATTGAAAAGTTGAAGTCACAAAAAATAGAAAAAAATAGAGGATTTAGGAAATTTAAAAAATAATAAATTTTTAGATAATTAATAGAGTAGAATTTTTTTAATTTAGATAAAAATAAAGAGAAAACCATTAAGCTTAGGCTTAGGCCTAGGCCTAAATTTAAATCTAACCTAGATTGACTTAGTCTATATATGCAATTTGATTGCATATATAAACAAGGTACAACCCAATGGCCAAACGAATAAGCGTTAGAATTGGCTTAAAGATCAAGGGTTTAAATCTTGCTAGGCATAAAATGTTTTTTACTTTTTAGATAATAGAAAAGAGGGGGAGTGGTGTAGTTAATTGGATCTAACTTAGTCCATACAATTTCTTGCTGAAATCACGTATTAGGCTTGGCTTAATTTTGAATTCACCTTAAAACTAGTCCAAATTCAATTGGCAATGCATTTAAAATTGAATAAAAAATTAGAAAAGTTGGAGATTAGGTCCTCATAAAGCTTCTTCCAGAACTGGTTAGATCATTGAGGAACAAGGATAGAAGATTGATCCAAAAGTATATTAGTCCAGTTCCTATCATATCGAAGATTGGAAGAGTAGCTTATAAGGTCGAGCCTCCTGTATGGTTAAAGGTCCATCCAGTTTGTCATGTTAGTGTCTTGAAACCATATTATCCAGACATGGAAGACCCATCTCGTAATGTGTCCAAGCGGTCACACGTCAAGATTAAGTTCAACCTAAGTCAAGCCGTGGAAGACATCCTTATAGAGCAAAAAATCAGAGATCCCTCCATTGGAGAAGATCATAAAGAATATTTGGTCAAGTGGAGAGATCGAGGAGAAAAAGATGCTAGCTGGGAGACTAAAGAAGATCCGAAGCCCTTATTCAAGAGAAAGTCAGCCTTGCCAGCCAAAAGACCTCCGCCACTAAATCCAAGCTCCAATACATATTGCCGAGGACGTCAATAGAATTAAGTGGGTGAGGATGTCAGGGTCCCTTTTTTGTAAGATACTTATACTAACAAGGGGCCATTCTTTTGTACATATTGTAACATAAGGGGGAGGAGGGTGGGGGGGACTTTATTTTTATATAGATTAGGCTTTACTATTATTAGAAATTTCCACTTTCAGAAAAGTGGTGCCATTTCACTAGTTTTAATGTCTCCTCCTACCAGACCCAATATTGTCCATAAAGCTCTTTACGGGGGTGTAAGTACTCTTCTGAATTGAAGCTCTTACTTACCACATTAGTTGATCACAACCGACCGCACCTGTTACATACATTATATCTCTGTGCACACATATTGCAGCCTTGTATTACTATCGAAATTAATAAAAGTATGCTATTCCTTTTTCCATTTGTGCTTGTGTCCCTTATAATTTATTGGCTTTCTTCCTTGGTTGTGCTGCTTACAGGTTTAGGCCTTATTGGCCAGCGTTGCGTACGAGTTAGGCTTGCTTACTACTACAGAGGTAGGATAGTAAGCGCCATACAGTCTATTTGTGTGCTAAAGAAAGCTTCGGACCGTAACACATGGCATGCTGGAGTGGTGCTCAATCAGCGAGGATTTGGCCGCTATTGTCTGTGCATATGACCATGCTGCGACTATGGGGGGATGCTATTATGAAGCATTGGTAAAGAAATAATTGGAGTTGTTACTGTCCATGGGTATGCGATAGGGGTGAGGTTGTGTTTGTGTGTTTGGCTGTGTTGAAGATTGTGAATTATTAGATAGTGAAGATAATAATGGGTTGATTAGAGAGAGGACTGACACTGTGTTGTACTATTCTGGGTTTGATGTGTACTATGTTTGATTGGAGTAGGAATCGAGTTCTGCTGGATAAGGGATGAATGAAGATGGAGCAGCTTCTATTTTGGTTGGGATGTCAAATAGTTGGCGGAGTTACATACAAGTGTGGTAAGCATTGGACTATGGACATTCGTGGAGCTGATCCTGAATTGGTGGACAGTGAAGATGGTTGGTTAAGGATTGGTAGTACATGTATGGTGTTATGTTAGGCTGTCAAAGG
Organism: Lumnitzera littorea; assembly: GCA_024138015.1. Classification (NCBI taxonomy): domain Eukaryota; kingdom Viridiplantae; phylum Streptophyta; class Magnoliopsida; order Myrtales; family Combretaceae; genus Lumnitzera; species Lumnitzera littorea. The sequence continues at coordinate 21,211,401 of JAMXBB010000012.1, forward strand.
TAAGGCTTGTACGTGATCATGTACTTCAGCGATGTAATCAAGACAATCGTGTGTGTGGAGATTGGTGAGTGTATGACAGTGTTACAATGTGGGGCGGTCACTGGATGTGTTGTAGGTAAGGGGCATTATTTGTTAAGATAGTAACGTAAACTATGTAGTGAACTAGGTGTTTTGTGCTATGTTTTGGAGTATTGTGTGTGTTGTTTTAGCTGTAAGTGTGATTAAAAAAAAATTCCCCTTTTTGTGCCATGCGATTATTATATGTAAAACTCTATATCAAATCTTCTGTATCAATTCATATCCATATTGATAAAAATCAAATTAGATTCTCTATTCTTTTGGATTTAACAATATCATATCAGATTTGAGTTTTTCAACATCTATTTAGTTAAGATCCTATCCAATTAATCTTTTTTTTTTTTCATTTTCTTAATTTTTCTTTCTTCTAAAAATTTTCTTTTTTTTTTGTCTTTTTATTCTTTTTCTATTTTTTGTTTTTTTCTGAATTAGGACCCTTTATAAAAAATTCATAAAATTAAAACTATGTAAACACAAAAATGGGATATCTAGAAATGCCCCTCTTTATGGTGAAGTTTAAATAAAACTTTGCCACAAAAACAAAAGAGACACCATTTTTGCCTTGGAGATGACTTTATCTTAAGAAGCGTTACAACTAGTCAACTATCTTAAGCCTGATCTATTTAGGATTTGATAATAAAAATCTCTAAAAAAAAGGTAGTGAGGGTAGCGCCTTATAGGCTAGTAAGAACCCCAAAAGTACTAAGAGAATATTAGTGACCTATGAGCTGGCCGTCCTAAATGAATGGGTAAAGCACTCTTTAAACTAGCTAAAATCTTAAAAGATATTAAAAAGAGGGTAGTGTCCTGTAAGCTAGCTAACCTACGTATATGGGCAAAACGGTCCATGAGTTGGCTAAAATCCTAAATGAAAACCAATCGTGTTCCTTTAAGCTTACTAACCTAAGTGAATGAGCAAAGCGTTTCTTGAGGTAGCTAAGACCCTAAATACCAACCTGGTAATGTTCCTTTAAGCTGACTAATCAAGGTGAATAAACAAAACGCTCCTTGTGTTGGCTAAGACCTTAAAAGATATAAAATGGAGGGTAGTGCCCTGTAAGCTGCTTAACCTATGTAAATGGGCAAAGCGCTCCATAAGCTGGCTAAGATGCTAAATGAAAACTTGATCATGCTCATTTGAACTGACTAACCTAAGTGAATAGACAAAGCACTCCTTGAGCTAACTAAGACCTTAAATGAAAACCTGGCCATACTCCTCTAAGCTAACTAACCTAGATGAATGGGCAAAGCATTCCTTGAGCTGGCTAAGACCCTACATGAAAACCCGGTCATGCTCCTCTAAGATGACTAACTTAAGTGAATAGGAAAAACGCTCTTTAAGCTAGTTAAAACCCTAAATGAAAACCTGGTCATGCTCCTTTAAGCTGACTAACTTAGGTAAATGGGCAAAGCGCTTCTTAAGTTGGCTAAGACTCTAAATGAAAACCTGGTCATGCTCCTTTGAGTTGATTAACCTAAGTGAAAGGGCAAAGTGCTCCTTAAACTAGCTAAAACCCTAAATGAAAACCTAGTCGTGCTCTTCTAAGTTGATTAACCTAAGTAGGAGCATCTTTCAGGGACTAGTAACCCTAATTGAAAAGTTGACATAAAACCTAGTCGTATTCCTTTGAGCTGATTGACTTAGGCGATTAGTAGAGCTCTCCTTGAGATAGCTAAAACCCTATATGAGAATTAAGTTAAGTTAGTGCTCTATGAGTTGGCTAGAACTTAAAAGAGAACATAAATTGGAGTAGCACCCTAGGAGCTAGCTAGAACCCTTAGAAACTATAAATTGGGACTGCACTCTAAGAGCTGGCTAGATCCCTAAACGAGAAGCTAAATAGGGGCAGTGCTTTACGAGTTGGCTGAAACCCTTGGAAACTATGAATCGAAACTACACTTTAAGAGCAGGCTAGATCCCTAGAGTATAAGAGTTAATTGCCTTAGAGATTAACTACCATCCTAAGGAGAGACTAAATGTAAATGTAATGTCTTAAATGAAACTGGCTTATTTTCATGATAAAAGCTCAAAAACACTTACCTGGCTCTATCGATAGCTCCCAAATAGTCGAATCTTTTCTTAAGCAATTTGATTAGAACCAACAGTTCGACCTTCTCTTCTTTTTCTTCTTCTCTCTCTTTTTTATTTTTATTATTTTTTTTTATAAAAGCGATCTAGTCTTGAAATGAAAGCACATAAGGATATGCTTATAAACGAATTTAAGAAGGCGACTTTAACATATGAAGTATCTTCATCATTTGAGCAAAGATGTTATGTCTTGAATTTCTAGCCCCAAACTTAATTGGTTTTTCCTTGCAAACTTCTACCCTCAAGTGAGTGCTACTCATTTGTCATTAAATGCTTTGCTTTGTCTGAATATAGCTTCATCCTAAAAAATAGAAAACAAATCCCCTTTCTTGGGGAAAGTAAACCGTAATAGAGTATTAAGAGAATTTTTATCAATTGACATCATTCCAAATTAAGTGTTCATTTTCTCTCCTGTTTAGGGTACGTAGGGTTTATTTGGATAAAGCAAAGAGTAAGGACTTTTAGTAGAACAGGAAAGGAGTTGGGGGTGTTCCCCAATATCGACGATCATTAGGGATGCCAACTTTTCTTGTGGAAAGTGAAAATAAGACCATAGTAATATTAAGATTGTTTACATTTCATAATTTAAGCGAAATTCCATTGATCTTTCAAGGGTAGTACAACTTCACTACGTTAGAGTTTACAGGGTCTCTTAAGTCTGGACCATCCATTTGAGATAGAATCAAAGCTCCCCCAAGTAACACTTTCTTTACAATGTAAGGTCTTCTATAATTCGAAGCAAATTTCTCTTTAGAGTCTTATGTATTGGGCAAAGTCTTCTTCAGTATCATGTTTCCCTTTTCAAAACTTCGAGATCGTACTTTCTTGTTAAAAGCCCTAACCATTTGTTGTTGATAACATATGTTATGGCATAAGGCTATCAACCTTTTCTCATTAATCAGATTCAATTGCTTGATGTGCTTCTTTATCTAATTAGCATCATCTAAACAGGCTTCCAACAACACCTTGAGAGATGGGATTTTGACTTCTATTGGTAATACAGCTTTCATTCCATATACCAACGAGTAAAAGGTTGCCCTAGTTGACATTCTAATAGAAGTTCAATAGGTCATGAGTGCAAATGGCAACATCTCATGCCAATCTTGATATGTGACCTCCATCTTCTCAATGATCCTTTTGATAGTCTTGTTACCCACTTCCATAACCCCATTCATCTGAGGCTAATAAGAAGTGGAATTTCTATGAATGATCTTGAACTGCCAACACAACTTTAACATCAATTTGTTGTTAAGATTCATACCATTATCAGTAATAATCGTCACTGATGCACTATACCGAGCCAATATGTCTCTTTTGATAAACTTAACCACTACCCCTTTTTTAACACTCGAGTAGGATGAGGCTTCAACCCACTTACTAAAATAATTGATAGCCACCAATATGAACCGGTGTCCGTTGGATGTCTTTGGAGTGATCGGGCTAATGATGTCTATATCCTACATCAAAAATGGCCACGATGTAGATAGTGTATGTAATTCTTGAGGTAGAGCATTCACTTTGTTCACATAAACCTGGCTTAAGTGGCAACATCTAACATGTTTGATGCAATCTCCTTTTATGGTCAGCCAATAATATCCCAACCTCATGATCTCCGTAGCAAGCATGTAACTGCTCATGTAGGGGCCGCATACTCCCTCATGCATTTCCTTCCTTAATAACTCTACCTTCTTCTCATCTACAAATCATAAAAGTGTACCATTAAACGATTATCGGTATAAGGTGGCCTCGCTTGTCAAGTATTAAGCAACCAATCTTCTAATCATCTTCCTATCCTTCTTCTCATCCTCCTTAGGGTATGTACCATGTTGCAAAAATGTTTTGATATCGTAATACCAAGGCCTTTCATCACGTGAACTTTCAATTGCCAAGTAGAAAGTAAGCTTTTCTTCAACTTCAATCTTAAGTGACTGGATCTCTACTATACTAAATAGCTAAATCATAGAGGCCAAGTTGGCTAAAGCATCAACAAATTGGTTCTAAACCCTTGGTACATATGTGAATGTAATCATTTCAAACCTGCCTATCAGTACTGGTGGTCAAGTACCAATTTAAGGTCCTTTGTCTTATATTCACCTTAAGCCTAGCCTATGATTAACGAATTATCTCCATATACTTGTAATTCCCATATCTCCTTGAACAACGCCATTTTAAGTCTCATAATACATGCCTCATATTTTGCAATATTGTTAGTAAATGGGAAAACCAGTCTTATAGCCATTAGGAATTATGTGCCTTTAAGAGATATCAGTATTATCCTAATTCTATATCTTGATACATTGGCTACTCCATCGAAGAACATTTTCTAACCTGAGTGTTTCTCAACTGCTTCACTATCATAATTGTTTTCAACCACCAAGATATTTTCATTAGGAAACTCAACTCGTACTTCTTGAGGGGTATCCTCAAGGAGACTCTTTGCTAATTGATTTGCTAAGGCTTGCCCCTTAACTGAACTTTGGCTTACATAATTGATGTCAAATTCTGACAATAACATCTACCACATCAAAATTCTACTGATGAAGGTCGGTTTTTCTACCAAATACATCAAAGGGTCATGTTGTGTAATCAACTCAATTTAGTAGTAAAGTGTATATTGTTTGAGCTGATGCATGACCTAAACCCATCCATAACATATTCTTTCAATTTTTTGAGTATTTCTGCTTCCCTTCTAAGAACTTCTTGCTTAAATAATAAACAACCCGCTCTTTCCCTTCTTCATCCTTCTAACGAAGTATGCATCCCATAGATTCAGGCAATATAGTTAGGTATAAGAACAACAACTTCCTTGATTTAGGAGCTACAAACACTAGAGGATTCATGAGGTATTGTTTAATTTTTGTGAAAGCTTCTTCACATTCCTCATTCCAATCAACCTTAGCATTCTTTTTCAATAGCTTAAACATAGGGCGACATTTATCCATTAGTTGAGATATAAATTGAGTTATATGATTCAAAAGATCCAACAACCTTCTTACTTCCTTTAGTGTACATAGAGAAGGCATATCAATTATGGCTTTAGCTTTATCAGGATCAACTTTGATGCCCCTTTAGCTAATTATAAAGCCTAGCAATTTTCCTAACGTCACTCTAAAAGTACATTTCTTTAAATTCAACTGAAACTGATTCCTTAATTTGTTGAACAACTTTCTTAAATTTTCAATGTGATCTTCCCCTTCCTTGGATTTCACAATCATATCATCAACATATACTTTTATCTCCTTATGCTTCATGTCATGGAAAATTGCAACCATTGCCCTTTGGTATGTTGCCCCAGCATTCTTAAGTTTGAAAGACATCACCTTATAGCAAAACATGCCTTAAGTTGTAATGAAAGTTGTCTTGGCCTTATCTTCTTCGGACATCTAAATCTGATTATGTCCTAAAAAACCATTATCATGAAGCCAATATAACTTATAGGGTTGGGGATGCTTCGAGGTTGGCAAATCCAACCTATGCACAAAGGACTCTGCAACGATATTAGTACAACTTCCTCTATTTACGATGATTGTGCACATTGGCCTTTGACGGTACACTTGGTATGGAATAGATTCTTTCGCTAGTCCTCCTCAAGGTTTAGTAAGGAACTCAAGACTCGTCTCAACACTAGGGTCATCACTTCTTCCTAGTCGACATAAGCATAGGTCTCCTCTTCCTCTTTCACTTTGGGTTCTCTAACACTCTTTTCTTCCTTGGGGTTGCTCTTGTTAGTATTGTCCACCAAGCCTCCTCGGAGTATCATGACATACCGGTTCAGACATTCAGCAGCTATGTGTCTGAAGCTTAAGCATTTAAAACACTTCACCTCACTGGTCTTTCGTCTAAATGGTTGGCCTTGCTCATAAGTTCTTCGGATCGACCTAGTCTCAAGACGACTCGATTGTCTTGTTTGGCCATGTCGGTCTACTTGGCATTCGTCAGGTCAGTCATTCCTTTTGTCAACTCAGTATGGCCTCCTTAGGTTGGTTTGAATAGGTCAGCGTAATACGAGAGCTTGAGAGAATGTTTGCTTAAGTTGGTTCGAAACATTTCTCCTTTGCTTTTCGACCCTGTATGCGATTTTGATCGCTTCTTCTAAAGTATAAAACCTCTATACTTCGACGATATTGCGAATCTCATACTTGAGCCCAGAAATGAATCTTGATACTGTACAGGCTTCTAGTTCTTCCACGTTGGCTCAAATCATCAACATTTGGAACTCTATGACATAGTCATCAATAGATTAGTTTCCTTGGCAAAAGTCTTGCAATTTTGCAAACGTATCTCGCAAGTACATCTCAGGCACTAATCTACCCCTTAATAACCTCTTTATCTCGTTCTAAGTTATGACACCTCATCTTCCATCCCTTGTTTAAGCTGCATTTAGATTTTTCCACCATATTGTCGCATACCCAGTAGACTCTAATGCAGCAAGTCAGACCTTGACAGTATCCATATATCAGTAACAGTCAAACACCTTCTTGATCTTTTCTTCCCATTCTAAGTATTCATCGACATCTCCACTTTCACTCAAGGGTAGGATTTGAACTTTGACATTATCTAGGCTTCAAGAAGCTCAGTGTCCTCATCTTAGTAATGGGTGATAGTCAACTTCCTCCCCAAATTCTTTAACAACCAGTTCCTCATCTTCTTCTTCAATCTCCTCTAACTCCAATCTTCATCTAGCTACTTGGCCCGCTACTCCTCTAACTCGCTATGGTCAAATTGGGTGATTGGTTTAGTTGCCTTAACCATGGGGTCTCTTAAACGTATTCTCTTGTAGGTTAGGCGGCTATACACCTTAGGATTGTTGCCTGTTTACTTATATTGTTGTGACTAGACTCTCAATATAGTTTGTGAGCTTGTCACATCTATCATCAACGGACCTCGGGGTGTTACTACCATTATAACCACAACTAGGTTAAGCACCACTGTCCTAGTTACCGATAACTCCTTAAACACTTGAACATGATATAGTGTAAAACTTTTTTTGAACAAATTAATAAACTACTAACAACCTTACTATCCAATAGTCACTAAATAGAGTAGAAATGAACATGCTCTGTTTTTGTGATAAAAAATAGAGTAAAACAGAATAATAATGAAACTACACTTGCTATCACACCAGCACACTACAATAGCTATAGAAGAAACATAGCAGCCACTAACAGTAAAGCGAACCAAAACTTCATTGCAACTTCATACACTCCTTTGTGAAATTGTACTTTAATACTAGCAAAGTTGATACGTCTCCAGGGTCATACACATGAAGAAGCACTGCAATGAATGAATCAAAAAGGAAATAGAAAAGAAATTAACAAAACTCGTGCAACTACCAAATGAATATGACTCACCACTCAATCCTTTTCGACCTATAATTGATCGGATATGACATACCGGTCCGAATAGAAGAGTCACTCGCTATTACTCCTTACTAAAGGGAATAAATAAGACTTAAGAGATGACAAGAACACTAAGGTTGCTCAAATGAATAATTTCTGTATTAAAAAGAATATGAATTGTGCATATAAGAAAAGTGAGCATTTATATACTTGCTAACTAGAGTTATTCTATATGTATGAAAAAATAAAAAGGTATCATATACTAGATTATATAATACATACTAAAAAGGGTAAAAGAGATAAACAATATACAGTATGAAAAAGAAAGAATCATTTTAGAACATTGTGTCAGAAGACACATAACGCTTGGTGGCTAGACATCTGGGATATGGTACAATGTAGGTGGAAGCAAGAATGCATTATAGTTAGGGGCCGACCTAATTTGGATTAGATTGAGAGCCAATCAACCTAACAAAAGGTTAGTTATCTTGAAGTTAGACGTTAGTGAGTCAAGTCGCTAGCTCGGCTCAGCTAGTTCTAGGCTGTCTTCTAGATTAGGACTTCAATGTTGGGCAGGAATATGTTGGACACATATGAGAATCTGAGGGACAAGTTGGTAAGTGGTCAGATCGGGATAGGAGTCCCAGTCTTAACTATGACTTAAGGCTAGTATTTTCCATGCGAGCCCTTGAAATCCTCTAACTCAGCTTCTTATAATGAATCTAGTGGGTTGATTCCTATCACTAACCTTATTTCATTCCAATCGTGCGAGTTTGCTTAGAATAGGTCAGCTAAGGGTAGTTTGGCTCATTGGTGTTCGAAATTTGCTCATTCAACGTATTTCAAGTCTTTGAGCAACTCGAAATTTGCTCATTGGTGTTCGAAATTCTGATGAGCTAATGTCCCTTATTTCTATGATATCTCCAATCTCATACTTTAATTCACTAATAAACTTAGAGATAGTTTTGTCTTCTAATTCAACAACTTCATAGCAAATCATCAACATCTAAAACTCCTTCACATAAGCATTAACACTTGATCATCCTTGTCTTAGCTCTTGTAACCTTTTAAAAGCATCTTATAGATAATAACTCAGATTGAACCTCCTCTTTGTCACTCTCTTCATTTCTTCCCAATCTATGATTTCTCTCTCTCTATCCCTCCTTTACGTAGCTTGCAAATTTTTTCACTACAAGGTGGCATACTTTGAAAACTTTAAGACAGCAAGCCTTACCTTGGCGTTATTAAGGACTTCATGACACTTGAATTGTTTTTCTATCTTATCTACCTAGTCAAGATAATCCTTAGCATCACTAGTACTGGTAAAACTTAGAATCTACAACCTTAGCCCTTCCACTTTAGGAGCTCGAGTGTTTCTTTCCTTAGGTTCATAGTACTCTTCTTCCTCATCACCTATCTCCTCACCTTCTTTTTCTATCTCCTCTAACGTAAGCCTTCGTTAAGCAACTCTGTTTAATCCTCTTGCTCGGGGTGGTTAAATTGAGAAATTAGCTTAGCTAGGTCAACCATTGCCTCTCTTAAGTAGCTTATTGTCTCTACCTTTGTATAGGTCATTTCTAGCTCGTTGCCTATCCTCATTTATAGCAGTTACTAGGTTAGTCACCAGGTTGGTAAGCCTTTCCAGTCGTTCATCTGCAGATTTGAGTGTGAAGCTCCCTTGTTGACATTGGCCATTACGAGCACCACTCTTTTGATTACTTAGGATTCTTCAAACACTAGAGTTGACATTGTTGATTACTTTAATGGATTAACAACTGAAACACACTTCAAAAATCCTCCTTCGAACAATAATAAGCAGCACTAACATATTAACAATTGCTACAACAATAACAATATTACTCCACTTAGCAATAAAACCAATTAGTCATGCATAATCTGTTTTATGAACATAAAACAGGGGAAAATAAAGCATTGAACTTTCTTAACTTAGTACACTACTCAAGCACTTACTATAAATAGGCATAGCTCCTTTAACACAACACTAGCCTCAACTCACTGACCTTACACACATAATACACTATAAGAAATTACTTACAAACACAAATGACTAGAAGCTTACTCGAGCGTAGCTAAGCTCTAATACCAAGATGATACAGATCACTAGGAAGGTTAACACACAACTTCTAATAACATACGACTAAAGGTGGGTCCAAAACTTAAGATGATCTGAAGGATAAATAATAATCGAAGTTTGAGCTAGAGTTCTCGTGCATTAACAGTAGATAAGATGCATCAACGCCTTACACGAACTCAAGTCGCACCTAATATAATGCATAAGTGTAGCTAGAGGTCACTCACTACTAATTCATACTTACAATTGATTAGATAAGAGTAGGTCGCAGTAGGTAAACACTTAGCTCACAAAAAGGAAATGTCTTAAAATTGATTGTTATTGATGATATGGCTATTACACTTGTAAGGGTATTTATATGACCCATTTAAGGCAAGTCTTAGGTTGTTACATTTACTAAAAAGATTCTTACTAGAAAAGAGAAAGTACATAATTTACAAGGGTAAATCGGTAATCATCACAAAAAGAATATCCTTCATAAAGATAGTATAGATGTCAAAGAGGGGACATGTGTTGGTTCTTTAGTTTTGTGGTCCCAACGAATAAGAGGTGCCGAGTAGAGTTGATTTACTCTATGTTAGGTCGACAGCTCAGTAAAATGGAAGTTTGGCAAACATACGTTTGGGAAACTGGGGCTTAGCAACTCAAGCTTGGCAGCTCAGGTTCAATAAGTCAACTTGACTATTGCTCAGCTTCATCAGAGAAATTTGAAACAAGGGAGAGTGAGAGTGAAGTGAAAGAGCTTGACAAGTTAGGTTAGATGAGTTTCCACTCTTCAAGAGTTAACTCCTTTTGGATAGCTTGACAGACTAAACTAACAAGTCCTTGAGCCTAAGAGTGAATAATCAGCCCTTGATCCTTATCATTTAGTCTGATAAACTAGACCAATCTATTTGCTGTCAACTTTTCTTAATTTTCTTGCATGCAAAAAAGATCCTAAAAAGGCCTTTTCATTCTATAAAGCCCTCTTAGACTTGTTTTATAAGCTTCAAGCTTGTTTTATAAAGACTTCAACTTTCTTTGTAAGATTATGAAGTACTAGCCTTCTCTAATACCATCTTCTTATCGTAAGCCTAGAAATTTATGAAGGACTAAAGAGGTCTAATTTTATCTATTGATTGTTAGAAGTAATTCAACTGTTTTCATAAACAACTCATCTCATTCATCTATCATTATAGTCATTTGATGGCAAGATTGAGCACCAACATATAAAAATAAAGGCCTCATATTCCTCATTGAGGACATTAAATGCACTATTAAGTTTCTAAGAAATGGTAGCACCTTATTGAAATCACTCCATAGAGGATCAAAACAAGGATGGATAAAATATAAGCAAGAATGTCGAATTCAATCTGCTATCACAAATGTACTCTAAGAAATTGAGTTAGGTTTTCCTTTTCTTATCTCTCTCTTTAACAATATTTCTTCTCGTGTCATTAGTTCCAAACTTTTGTAAGTTGATTAACTTGTATCTCAAATATGATTGACCATTTGCTGCTACCTCACCTCTACAATATGTAGACCCGAGTGGTTATGATATATGTTCACCCAATGTTCAATATGGGTCTAGCTAAATGATCCATCATAATAAATCATCTTTTAAATGTTGGTTATGGTAGGCCCTTGTAGTTTAATGTTGGGTTTTGCTAAGTAATGGGGCAACTTAGTTTAAGGTTCATAAGAAAATTTTGGATCTAATAATGAGGTTATGGTTTTAAGGGAAATGGAGAGAAGATAAATGGAATGATTATTTCTATATAGTGGGATTTTTCCTCATTAAATGGCTCTTTCACGAATTAAACAAGGAAAAGAATTAATAAAAAGAACTTTGTGATAAGCCCTTTTAGACCTAAGCTCCAGAAGCCCAGGCCTAAGCACCTTAACATACTCGAGTACCCCTGAGCACTTCTTTAAGCCGAGGGTTTAGCCTCTTTTATAGACTTACTTTAGCCCATGTACAATCACATGGTTGGTATACCCAATAAAACTGCTCGAGTTACCCTTAAGCACTCTACTAACCTCGACTACCTAAGACTTGGGAATCCTCCACCAATGTCCTCAGAGTGCCCTACTTCTCGAGGCCCAAGACTCCAAGGTGTCCTTAAGGAAGCCAAATCCAAGACTCAGCGAACCTATGCTAACCTCAGCCCCTTAAACATGCCAGGTGTTGACATGTGACCTAAGGACCACATACTACGGCTATTCCACTCATCTTCCTCTGTCTTCATTAAAAATAGCCTAATAGCTTACTAGATGGCCTAGATGCCTAGCTGCCCTAACTATGATGGTTGCCCATACTTATGTAATAAGCGCCCTTCCCTAGAGCCACTAACCAATAAGAAGGTGTCATCCTTTCTCGTACTGAGCATGCCTCCCCTATACCAATCATGTACAAGTTAATCCTCATTTACCACGTATCTTAAGCAAGTACGCTTCATGCTATATAAATAAGGCATGAAGCCATAGGTACATGGATTGAAACCCAAGTACTATACATACACTTAAAACACTCTCAAAACTTTCTCTTTTCCCTTCTTGCTAACTTTAGCATCAAAGGGCCCTTACTGGCATTGCCACAGTGGGCTTTCTTGCAAGTTCACCACAAGATAAGATTGTCGAACCATCAAAAGACCATTAGAAGACCATCACTTGTAATATCCATCATCACTAGAATCTTTATACATGGAATTTTGAGAGAGAAATAATTTGTCATACTCACTGAGCCACTTAATGGGACAAAAATATTTAAAAATAGAGAAACCTTATACTAATAGGTCTAGTTAGATGAAAAATCTTAATACTCAAATCAATTAAGAATGGGTCTATAAAACTTATTTATGTATCTATTGGAGTCTCTTCCTTTCTATATTTTGCTTTTATGTACAAGTGAATAGGGCTAGAAATTCATGTTATCATGTCTTGTCTCATTTCTGTATCTACACTGGTTCATGTTTAGAAAACCTGACCCACTAACATGACCCATTTGTCAATTATGTATGAGATCTTCAACTCGTGACTTAACGTGTCTCATGTTTGGATTGAACTTGTTTATATTAAGGTTAATGATTCATATTACCATGCCATGTTTCCTTTATTTTAGCTTTGATACTATTTATCGATTAAAACACTGTAATAAAATCTGTAAAATATTTATAGATATAAAGGGAAAAAAAATAATAATGTTTAAAATTCATAAAGACAAATAACATAGTATCTTCATACTTAATAAAAAACTATAACCTAAGCAAATTTTTTTAATAAAGCAAAATTTTACCAAATATAGAAAATCCAATAATTTAAATTATATAGCATCATTAAATTTAATAAAATCATGGATTAAATGGATATTAATATTAGTACCAGTATTGATTTCCAAATTTATCACATTATTTGTTAAACTTTTAAAGAGATGGTCAAATAATTTATACATAAGTTTGTAATTTTTTTCTATTTAAATTACGATACAGTAAGAAAAATATATAACATTATTAAATTTAAGTTACATAACAAGATTAAGTATAAGTGTGACTTAAATGAATATTAGTATTATTACTATAGTTAATTTCGAAATTTATCATATTATTTATAAGACTTTTAAGAGAGATAATTAAATAATCTACTTATAAATTCGTAATTTTTTTACTTATTTAAGCTACAATGTAATAAGAAAAACATATATTTAAAATATCTCATATCTTTAATTGAGATCTTATACTTACAAAGAAATGATTTAGACAACAAAATACAAATATATAATAATATATGGTATATCTCATGCCTTGGGTTTGAGTTGGTGTCTAGGTTTGAAAGCTCAACTCGAACCTAAATGTAAATTTATCCGTATTTACATAAGTTTGATTTGTTTATATCTTATTTCAAAACTTTTATATATTAATTTATTTATTATATCACATCGTGTCTAAATTCTAAATTATCAACTCTACTAATCAGCTTTGAAAAAGAGTTCTCATCTTTCTAGGCTTCCGACCGCATATGGCCGTCGATATCAGTGAATTTTCATCGGGAGCTACTTAATTTGTTTAGCGTGTTTATCTTTTCGATGATTTGTTTTGGCGAAAATCCATGGGAGGTACTACACCATTTAGCATTTTCGCGATCGAGCATTGAAACTTCCTAATTTCAACATTTATAATTCCTCTATGGCAAAAGAAAAAGAAAAAGAAAAAAGGAAAGAAAAAGAAAAAGAAAAGAAAAAAACATTTATAAGTCCTCAAAACCTTTTATAATAATAATACACAATTAAATTTAATATGCCATGTGGTCCTCATCAAATATAAATATCTTAATCGAGTTGACATGGCATGCTAACTCAATGAAATTAAAAGAAAAAGTAAGAAAACTTATTCTAATTAAACTTAAGAAAATATTAAATTTGACAAAGAGAAAAATAAAAGAAAAAAATATTTGATATTATAATATATTAGTAATTATATAGTATTTTAAGATTTTAAGTCAAACTTAATGTTTGGGATTTTTTTTTAATCTTATAATAATTATGATGAAAATGACAATTAGGAAATTGGAATTGAAAAGTGAAAATTTACGTAATTTAAAAAAAAAAGATCTAAATGTGTTTTATTTATAAAAAAAAAAATCTAATTGGTTTTTATAAAACTAAATGTAAACAAGTCCAATTATATATATATATATATATATATACATATGCTTATACATTCATCTTTTTTATCTTATTTTGAAAAATATATGATGTAAAACAATAAAATAAAAAGATGAAACCAAAATATCACATATCAAAAGCATTTTTATTATAATTTATTAAAATCTACAGAGCCTTGAGAGATCATGAACTGATATAGCATTTATATTATAATTTATGCTATCGCTATTGATTAAGTTAACTACCATTTTCTATTAAATGGAATTTAATTATATTGCTTTACCTTGGATACTTATTGTTGTATCGCTTAAATGAGTTGTGCTACGAAAATTGTCTAATGAGAGGAGTGAATGCAAATCGATAATGACTTTGGAAAACTACAGTTAAGAAGAAGGTCAAAAGAGAAAAAGTGAAAAGAAAAATAGAGAGAGAAAAAAGTTTTTCAATGCTGATCCCGTGAAAGAAAAGCAAGAAAATTTAAAGTGGAAGCAGAAAAAGGGGGGGTGGGGTGGGGGAAGGACAGGAAAAAGAAAATAGAAATTTAGTTTGCTAGGGTCGAATATAAATGAATCCCTGACAATTTAAAAACTTGTTCACTCAAGCAAAGGAAACTTTCTAAAAGCTATGTCCCTAGTCCCTCCGCTCGATACCAATTCAATGTGAAAAGAATATGATCTTAATTGGAATTAAACCCTGATGCAAGTAAAAGCCTCAAGTTATGACACTTCCTGTCAATCCTGCTCTCCAATCACCATAATTATTATAAGATACCAAGAAGGCAATTTATCGGGGATTAAATTGAAATATATAAGATATTTAATTTTAATTATATTTTGATAAAATCTAAACAAATATTGATAAGTCCAACTTGGAAAGAATTCACTAGATGTTTAATTTTGTAAGAAGATTATATATGTATTGATATTATTATTCTTTTCATTTATTTTACCAAGCTTATGGTTTAAAATTGTAACATGTTAAACCAAAAGCAATAAATAAACTTAACTAATAAATATTAATTATCTTTTTAAACCACTTAACTTAAAATTTTTTAATTAATATTAACATAATATTTATCACTCAAGTTTTATAGTTCGCACACAGAATTTTGCACAAACCTATCGATAAATACATTTTTTTTTTTTCCCTCCAAGATGAATAGTTCTTTTCCCTTTTTTTTTTTTTTTTCCATCTCCTAGCAGCACCAATGAAGTTAGGCGTGCTGTCGCTATTGTCAATAAATAATTCAAGCGAGAGAAAATGACATTTTAAATATTATTTCCCATGTACAGCTTTTTCTCCCATGTCGTCTAGCTCGGGACTCTGCAATTATTATTTTGATTCCGCCGAAATATCTTTCGTTAATGTACACGGTTTCAAAACCCTTTATGATGATAAAGTTCTAGGTGGACCCACAACTTGCAGTCGATGTCTCTCGATGAGATTTTTCTTTCAGGAAAGAAAAAAAAAAAAAGCACTTTATATAGTTATGACAATATTCGAGCATATTGAAGTTCTTTTTTTCTCCATTCCTTATGAAATGTTTGGTAAAAAGATGGAGTAGAAAAACGATAATTAATGGAATTTATTTGTAATATATCGACAATTAAATGAAAAGGAGACGCCAATGGTTCAAGTTAGATGTCAAAACTACATACTGCAATACTTTCTGAATTGCAAAAGATGAAAAGTAAAATTAAGAATAAGCACCTAATTTTTCTATAAAAAAATTATAGTTATAAACTATTGCGATCTGAATTGGAAGAATACAATTAGTTTTCTACACATCTCAACACATGGTAAGTGCAAGGCACATAACCTACTATTGTGGTCTGCGGATTTTCTTTCAAACACTCGCATCATATGTCCTCAAATTTCAAAATCATATAAACTGTAAATTATAGGATCTTCCAAAAGTCTCCCAAACATAATCAACTAGAAATAAATTATCCTCATAATTAAATTTTGTAGTGGCCCGAAATAGTCATCTCACTCTTATACTAAAGATGAGGTCCAAGATAATCGTAAGCACGAGTTTCTTGTAAAATTATCTGCTCGTAAAACTAAAATTCCTAAGCATATTTGAGCTATGAAGCCTCATAATAAAAAACTGTTTGTAAAGCACATTCACATGACATGTCGCATACTTATGTATAAGTACATTTACTAATTCACAAATAATAGCAAACAACATACACGCGTTCGGTTAGTTATCTTTTAGGTGGGAACCACACCCTCTCGACATCTTGAGGTCGGGTCAGTAAATTTCTAGAGTTTATGAGTAATAATGTGGATCATTTGATCTTTGGAATCTCCATATTTGATATGCGGAGTCTTAAGAGTTAAATGTTCCATACCGGTTCACCATTCTTATCAACAACCCGTGAACTAATTTATTAACACTATCCTTAATAGCCTTTTATGCTAATAATGCGATCACGAAATAGCTTCTTCTCTCCGAAAGGTCTAACCCTCACAAAAGTAGTTACCATATCAATGACTAACTAACTCATTTATGACAATTCAGCACCCAATCTATTAGCCACTTCGATTAGAATACCCAACCCACAATAAATAGCTAACTCCCAATCTATGACTTGCCATTTGATTGTTTTCGACCTTGGCTCAAGACAACACCAAAAACAATTAATGGTCAAATAGTTATAAGATTGTTTATATGATCTTGCATGCATATATAAAATAAACAATAGTAACATATATACTTAGATTCAGCTTAACAACTTATATGTAATTTGATTCTTATAAAATTCCTAATCATACATAACATAATTAATTTATATCTTATTTACTTTAAGAGATCAAACAAAGTGGTCTACTACTTTCCATGTCCAATCAACTAAGACACTTGTATGGTTGGCCAGATTTGTTATAAACATGAGGGTTGGATTTAGCTAATTTTTTTAAGTTAATCTTGGTTTGATTATTACCTTATTGCAAAACATATTAGAACATGAAGTTCTCTAATTATTTATAGTTTTTCACCTGCCGACCTCATCTTACATTTATGTTCTCCTCTCCAATTCTATCTATCTTCATTCTTCACCATTTATCCCTTCCATCATTCTATTTTCTATTTCTACCTATACTACTAGTTACAATCCTCTTTTCCTCTCACCTATACCCTCATCAAACCTAATAAGGCTCCTCCTTTGGTGTTTGGAAAACTTTATATCATGAATTAACAACCAAAACTCTCCTAAACCCTGTTTAGCATGGAGTATAATGGCTTAGCAAGTACATCCCAACTACTTTTTCATACTTTGGTACTTATTTAAAAAAAACTTTATACTTTGGACAAGCTTAGATGGAATTCCATGATATGCCATCTTTTAGGTAGGTTTTTCTCTCTCTTTTGGTGGATATATTTTCTTGTTTAGGGACTATTGGAAGCAATAGTGCTCATTACTCGACAAACAATTTTAATAACAAGTCAAGAATCTCCATTTTTTTTTAAAAGTCATTTTCTCCTAAGTCAACCTTATGGTCGGCTTCTTTCATTTCAATTTGTTCATCTAGAAGCTAGTTTTAGGATAAAGCAATTCACTTATGGTGTCTAAGTTCCTCATATAGTTAATCATATAGAGTATGAATTAAGATCATTCCATCTTAGAAAAATCTATTTGAAATTAGGATATGCTTATAAAAACTTATGCAATAACATCAAAACTAGGAGGGTGGTTCCAATAGGAGAGAGGATGGAGAGGTTCCGTGTTTCATTTCTCTAAGTTTTTAAGATTTTATAGATATAGGCTATTTTACAATTGCAATCTTTATATATGAGGAAGTTAAGAGCAAATTTACTAAATTACCCTTAACTTTATAAGATTTTCTTTAGGAATTCCACATGTTATTGTTGTTATGACAATTCTTTTAAATTTGAATTAGAAATAAAGGTGCCAAGTTAGATTAAAAAACTCAAAGTTAGATTGAAATGAAGATCCTAACACAAAGCTTAAAAAAATTATAAAATCCAAGAACTCAAATACAAATTCTCAAGTTCACCATCATGTGCAACTGTTAAAGTTGTTCTTAAAGATTATTGAAAAATTTGACTAACCTTTCACGAAGTAAAGACCATATTCAAGTAAAAGAAAACTTTTACATTTGTTTTACTGAAGAAAGGTGGGAGGAAAAGAATGAGGAGAGAAGCAAAGTAAGGGGAAGACAACTTTTACTACATTGAATACCTCATTTTGTATTAAAAGGGGGAATAACTATTAGGTATTGCATTCCCCCTATTCCATACAAAATAGCTAATAAAATCTTTAGTTACATTATGAATTGTTATTAGGCAAAACAATGAACAACAATTCGCATCTCTATCATAGGAATTGTTATTCAATGGTCACTTTTAATGCTTCATATAAATATCCCTACTCTTATTAAAAACACCAACTCCACTAAACTCATTGCCTACTACCACCACACTCATTGTCTACGGGACCAACACCAACAAAGCTAACCACTTTGGCAACCTTCCATCACTGGTGAGCTTAACTAACATTCATGACCTCTAAGCTCCAACAATGGAGTGAGAATTAATGATAGATTTTAGAATCAACAATGAACTTGACCTCAAATCTATAAAATGGCAATTGACAATCGAACTCAATGATGAAAATATTTGTAATGATGAATTGTACCTTATTGATACGTTTTATTATGAGGGGTAGAGACAGCTTTCTAACTTACTATCGTTCCATTTTTCGATAATAAAAACTTATGATAGTTCCAAATGTTAGGTTTTTATATTTTTTAATAATCAAGCCTATAAGCATTTGTTTATCATTAATCAATGGAGGTGAGAATGCATATGAAATTCCATTGATGATGAAAATTTCTGCTTATCCACTTTAATTATAGCTTTTATTGTTTAATAAGGACAAAAAAAAAAAAAAGAGGAAAAAGGAAAATTGAGTTTAGTTGTAATAAAGGCAACGATGGTATTTTTGTTAGGGTTTTGGTTGTACAATATAAACATTGGATATTTCACTTTTACTCCAATGTAATTTCTAATATTGTTTTTATGTCCTAGATAGCGTAATAAACATGTAATATTCATTCAGTTTCTCCTTTATTTCATAAGGTAAAGTAAATGTACCATTAATTTTCCTTCTTATCGTTATCCAAATATATGGAAAGGAACAAGATTTCTTTATTGTTCTATTTTCTCATACTCTTTCCTTCTTAATTCCTTTTTCTCATAATAAATAAAACGTTAGAACACCTTCAATCAATCAATGTACATTTAACTATCCTTCATCCCTACATATTAAAATGGATTGTGTACTATTTCATTGTTCTAACCTCCACTTACCATCTTTAAGCATAGTATTATGATTTATGAACTCTCGTGAGCTTCAAAATGGGATAAAAAAGTCTCATGTTTTGATGTAACAGTGACTAACTAACTTGTGCAACAACTAAATGCTTTTATTTACAAAACCAAAAGTCCTAGCTAATTAGTAACAACTATTACAATAATATCTTGCCAAATGACAATCTATGTAGAAGAATAAATTATAGTAAAATATCTACATCCCCTCCTCAAGTTGGGGTTGATTGAAGACCTAATTTAGAAATTGAATACTATGAGCATTTGTCTACAAGAGTAGCAAATCTACACATTGATGTTGAGAAGGAACATATAAAGCCTTAAGAAAACCATTAGAGATGTTGTCATAGGTTAAATAATACATGTCAATATCAATGTGTTTTGTCTGTCCATGTAAACAAGGATTTACAACTATCAATAGGACAAATTTATTTAGCAAAATAAAGGTATAAGTAAGTCAACTTGAAAACCAAAATCACAGATGATATAAGATGTCTATAGTGGCCTAGTGTTTGAGTTACATGAAAGAAAATGGATAAAGAGTAGATCTATTACAAATATATCTCCTTTAGTTTGAATTAAGATTTGATTAATATAAAGGGAAAAGTATAAAAAAATCCCTAGCGTTTCATATTTTTATGAATCAGTCTTTAACCTTTTATTTAATCAATTTTAGTTATCAACCTTTTCAAGTCCTATCAAATAAATCCTTCCATTAAACTCTGTAAAATTTTTTGTTACCATAGACATCGACATATAATTGGTTCATATAAATACAAAAAAGTCCTTAACGTTTACCTGTACATACGAATCAGTCATTAACCTTTCATTTAGTCTTTTTCATATACTTTTTCCTAATATAAACCATGTCAACTAGTTCCCATAATCTAATGATAAATTTATGGAAGGGAATGTACATATTTACTGTTTTTAACTATTTTTCCACTTGACTTCTCAATTTTTTTTAAAGTTCTCAATGTTCTTCAACTTTTACAAATTAGGACTTCCATAAATTCTATCAAATTTTTTATCTATCCTTAACCATGTCAACTTTTAATTGGCTTTCAACTGGTTGATCATGGTGGTGTCTATATAATTTTTTGTAGCTATTTTCTTATAAAATTTTTTATATGTTTTTTATTATTTTCAATTATACTATACAATAAAGTATACTATAACATTATTTTCTATTATGTTATGTAATAAGCTATACTTAATATAAATTTTATTATATTAATTATTGTTGGCCAATTAGAATCTAGCAATTGTTAAGGGTGATCGTGATATTCAATAGATTTCATGGAAGTCCCACTCTTGTCTTGAAATAGTTAGAAGACATTATCTAAATAAAAGAGAGAGAAAAAAGGATAAGGACTTTATAAAAAAGTAGGTAAACGTTGAAAACCAAATGTGTATTTTTCCCAATTTATTGAAATTGAGCATAAAGATCAATAAATCTTGAAAAATGAGCTTTCAACACTTATATAACTATTTAATGGTGTAAAAATAACAACAAAAGGAGTATACTAGGTATATCCACTTATATCGAACTTGATTGCATAGATTCTAGGTAAGTATTGAAAGTCAAAGGGTAGGTTCTAAGCACAAATTTTTTGGAACTTGCATTTACAAGACAGAATACGGATCCGAGGTTTTCTTAACCTGTAAACACCCTAGAACACGTGCTCTAAGGTATAAAAGGTAAAAACTTTAGGTTACTTGTACTCATCTTATAAAAAATTATTATATAATATTAATAAATGAATAATAGATCATAATGTAACGTTTTTCGACAAATAAAGGATTTAGTAAAAAGAAAAAAGGAGCTTAAGCCCATAAATTGATAATCTTCAATGATTAAACATAATTTTGTTTCTTTCACTTTACGTTTTCCATTTTTTCCCCTTATTCTTCCCACTTTCCTCTTTAACTTTACTTTTTCCATTATTTAGCTTGTTTTTTTTTTTCCCATTTATTAAGTAATAAAATCACATAGACTTAAAATAATGAATATAAGAAAAATTACTTCTTTTTTTTTTTAAATTTACATATTTTGTGATAAGTTCTATATTTTTGTATATAAAGAACTCATAATATCATGTGTAGATTACTTTTTTGATATCATATAAATGTGAAGTTAATAGAAGTAAAGGAAAATTTTATAGGCATTATAGGAGATGGGTTGCAAGTGGTTTTAATGTGCTATAAAGTAGGTTTTAATTCTAAAATTTAGAGTAAGATACAGTAAAACCTCATGCTCTATCTGTCCTACTATTCTTAGTACTAAGGAAGGGTTAGGATGCAATGTAAGTTAATATAAACATGGTAAGATATGTTTTAAAGAATGTGTTTAGGAGATATAGACACTATTTCATTCAATGACCCTATTATTACTTCATGAGTAATAGAAGTCAAAGCTAATGTCCATACTATTAATAGTATTGTTATTTACAAAAATTAATTTAAACCTACATGAAGAAGGCTAGGTAAATAATAAAGAAATGGTGTTGTTGTTAAATATCCTTCTTCTTTTAGGAAGTTAAATTTTGATAGGAACAATGACACAATTGCTACAGTAGCATTTAGTTAACATAGCTAGATAGTTTAAAGAGAAGTGGACAATATAGTATAAGGTGAACATAATAGTATAATTCTATAAAAACCAAAAAAATAAATAAGGAATAAAAAGGGAAAAGCAAGATAAAGGAAAATTGACTAAAGACAAGGGTGTAGTAGTCATATTAAAAAGTCCTATGACCTTAGTTTTATAAAAACAAAAGTTTAAGCCACTCCTTATTCTTTTCCCACTCCTCTTACGTACGAGGCTATCTTGGATAGATCCATTGTGCAAGTTTAATCAAGAAGTTATGACAAACTCATAAGTTTGACAAGAAGGATTACAGTAAGTAGTGATCTTGAATTTTCCATGATGAATTTTTATAGTTTTGATACATAAAGGCTTGTGTTCTATAAAGGGCAAAGAGGTAAATGAATTAAAGGTTGGGTTTTGTGGTTACAAGTGTTGTGTTTTCATAGGTGGTGTTGAATCTCATTCCTTACAGTAAGATTCTAACCTTACATTGTTCTTGTTGAAGTTTGTTTTGATTAGAGAAGATGTCATAGATTATAATTCAATAATAGATTTGTTATTAATTGTTAATCATGAAGAGTTGTATGTATTATGAGATTAAAGATGTTGATGGGGTTGATTAGAAGGATAGATTACATCGATGATAGGATTTTAGGTGTAAAGATTTGGGTTTTTAGAGATGAATTGTGAATTAAGGGGGGAACATAGGCGTGATCCCTACCAGTGGTCTCTACAGAACTAAGCCGAAGTCTAAGTGAAGGACTTAGAAGAAATTGTGGACAAGAAGATCACAACTAAGGTCTACGATTGTGATCCTAGAATGCAGTCTTACCATAGTTTTAGGAGGGGAATCGTGACCAAGATCCACGACCGTAATCCCTAGGTGTAGACTTGTAACTTCTTTTATTCCTCTTATTTCTCATTTCTTAACCTTTTAATGTGTAACCTAATCTATTCTAAAAGGTTAAGTTAAGTTTAGACTTAGGAATCAAGTTAGAAAAATAAAAGGACCTAGCTAGAATAAAGAAATTTGAAAATGAATTCTAAAGTTGTTATCTCTAGATTATACTATAGATGTTAATACTGAAAGGATTTATGAAGTAAACTCTATCTATTATTCTTAAGATTCAAGTATGGGATATTGTCTTTGTGCTTGTTAGGATAGTGAAACAATTTGACTAATAATTATTTGGACATCAACAAACGAGTGGTGCTAGTGCTTGGTTATGCCTAAAGGATTGAAAGGACCAATAATTTTAGAGTAACACCTTGATGATCTATGCACGACGATGTCTCAAGTAGGGTCCCATATAGAAATAATCTAGGTAAATTTATGTTGATTATTGGTTTTTAGGGTATAGGGAGAATCCAACACTAATATATATATAGTTTGCTAGAGTCATGAGTTACTTCAAGTTATAGAATGATGGAACTAGTTGTTTGTTGGACTTAAATGAAGATTATAACCTATGCTTGTTGCATTTAACTAAATGCATGTGTTATATAGTTGCTTGTTTCACGCGTATGTGCTTATATATTATAACTTAGCGTTACTCACCCTTCGGAGACCTTTTCTGTTTTTAGTTTCAAGAAGAGGATATGGAGAGTATGAGCAGTACTATTATAATGCATATGATTATTATTATAAGGATCAGGTTGGAGATCATGACTACTATTTTTATGATGATGGTGGTAGATTAGCTTGATTTTGTATTTTCTTTAGTGATGAGTTATGAGTTATCATGTTTGTTATTCTATTTCTAGTTCAAGAGTTGCTTGAGTCACCGGGGATTTTGTTAATAATATTACTATTGAATCCTAGTTAAGAGTTTATTGAAGTTATTTAAATTTTCTTTTATGTTGCGAACTCCCATGTAAGATCTTTAATAACTACAAGAGTGGTAATTATCACGTTCAACTTTGAAGTTATTCAGTGATATTAATTGTGGAGATTTATTTTATGGTGATGTTATTGTCTGGAGATTCTAGTAAGACAATAGGTTTTAGGAGGCCTAACGTGTTATTTGAGTCTAGGTACATGTGACAATCTATAGCACTTTAGGTCTCAGGGTGTTACAAATTCTCTTGTAACAGATTTGGTGTATGTAATATTTGATGTAGATTTTTATGATTGAAAAAATTAAAAAAGAAAAAAAAATTAATTATACATATTATAAATTACAATAAAATTTAGTACTATAATTTAGGAACTCGATATAATAAATCACAATGAAGTTAAACTTGTACATCCATTGTAAATACCAGTATTTCTAAGGAAAGGATTTGTTTAGTGTAACTAAGTATGTTTAAAGTTCAAATAGAAGCATTTGCATTATGGTTGTAAATGAGTTGAGTCGAGACAGTATAGTATGGAGCTTGAACTCGACTTGAATGGAAAAACTTAAAGCTCGAACTCGATTAAGCTTTAATTTATAAAACTCGAGCTTGGCTCGAAATGAAACTCGAGCTTAACTTGACTAAACTCGTTTAGACACAATAATCTTAATAGATATCATAAATTTGATTAAAATAATAATAATATTTAATCTTAGCTTAAACTCGACTCAAGTTCGATTAAGCTTGCAAGCTTATTAAGCCTGCAAGCTTATTAAGCCGAATATCACAAAGCTCGAGCTCGATTTGATAAGCTACTCAAGTAGCTCGAGCTCAAACTCGACTCGATTGTGGACGAGTTAAATCCAAGTAAATATCGAGCTAAACTTGAGTAACTCGCGAATAGGCTCATCTTATTTACACCCTTAGTTTACATGAGACGCATTCGTGCACAAATATTTCAGAAGATGTTGTTATTCAATATCTATTTCTTTAATCACAAGAAATGATGCCTAATAAGATCACAAGAACCTATTATTGAACTTCACAATTTCCAAAGTATACCACTTTCCAGTCTAGGGCCTAAAAACTTACAGTCCACTTGCTAAATATTATATTTGATGAACTTTTATTTATTAATTATATTTAAAATTTAAAATGATTAATATAACGTCTAATTAAATTTTTAATTGTTAAATTTATTACCTCCATGATCTTGAAAAATATGATGTGGTAGATTCTTATTGAACAAAAAGCATATAAATGTAAATAATTATAAGTAAGTTAGTAAATTTAACAAGTAAAGGTCTGATTAAGTATAAAACTCTTAATTTTAGGAGGACAATTAAAATAATCCATAATTCAGGCTATGATTTTAAAATTATCCTATTACTTATTTGATTTTATTTTTCATCCAAAAGCATTAAAAGCTCATTCCCTCATAAATTAGCTACAATGTGATATAAAATCAAGTAAAGTTGTAGTTTTTAAAGCCCTTAAGATGAAAAATATTTCCCAAAATGTTTTATTACAATAATGGTATCTAGATAAATAGAAAGAAAATTAAGATAAATGTAATTTTGTCTAATTTGGACTAGAAGGTTGACCTAGGAGTGAGAATGGGTTAAGGGTCGAGAGGTTTAGTCGATATTGAATCGAGATTGAATTGGAATCAACAAAAATATTATAATATAATTCATATTTATTTATAAATTAATAAAAATTACATATTTTCTTGAGAATTAATAATTCAAAACTTTTTAAAGTTTATTTTTCGTTTTTCTTAGATCTATATTTATTTTTTTAGCAAATTTATGTATACTCTAGAAAATACAAGAGAAAGTAATATATTTTAACCTAAAAAAATTCAGTGGATTCTTATAGAAATTGGATTAGACAGTTTGGGTAAATCAGTCAAATCGGAGTTATTATTAATGAGGATTAAAGGGATGATTTAGACTAGTTTTATAGAGGGGTCATGTTTAATCGAGTTGGACTGGAAGGTTCAACCCTAATTTGACAATACTAGATAAATGTTAAAATCAATATATTAACTTTATATGTTTCAATTTCATACTTAAAACTTGAAATTATTAAATTTTATATTTACTTGAACTTATAATGTTTAAAACTAGAAGTTGAAGTTATTAAATGTTATTTATATTATTTAAAAGAAAATAATTACCACCTAACTAACTATTTAACTCTATAAATTTTAGTCTAAGATTTTATTATATTTCTCTCTCTCTCTCTCCTCTTATTCTCTTTCTATCATCTTAACTACTCCTTTTATCTCTTTCTCTCTCTCCCTCACTTCTAAAACCTGGTTTCACATCTCCATCTCTCTCTCTTTCTCCCTCACTCCGATTATAGTAAATATAACTTTCATTCATAGTTTTAATATTTCTATTCTCATTATGTGGATATTTTTCATGTTCCTTCCCTATTTATCCTATTAATAATTACATTAAAAACCATTTAAAAATTTTATTCAATTAAAAATTTTCAAAAAGTTTTAAAAATAGATTATTTAAATTAAAAAACTTATAATTTGATTGCTAAAATTCAAAAAGTTTTAAAGCACTTCTATTGCATATGTGTGTTTTTTTCCTTTTAGTTTTTTGACAAATACATTACAAGTATACTGTTTGCTAGAGTTAACTATGTTAAAAAAAAATGCTATACATTTTAACTTACAAATTTATGAACTTCCCAATTGATTTGTTTTTTTGTTTTAAAGAAAATGTTGCATTGGGAGGAGATCGGGTATAAACATAATCCACATATATTTTCTAACCATCAATTTTTAATTTTATTTTTTTCTATCATAACGTTATTAGTGATTCTGCTCAAAGAGGGACCCCTATGTCTTTATCAATCTTAGGGTTTTGTGGGCAATTGTTTAATTTGCAGTATGCTCCATTGCTTGAGCATATGTCTAATTTTCAACATTGTATTAATACTGATCTTGATTCTTAGGTATAATTGTCTTTAACAGAGAATAAAAATTGTCCATCATAATTTTGTTGACATTAGCCAGCAATAACTTGTTGAGCATTTACACTTGTCAATTCTTTACCACTTTTTAGTGAAATACTTAAGATGAATAAATGTGGCCCTACGGTAGTTTAGGAACCAATTTATAATTTCTAATCATAGAGAAATTAGCATAGCTGGCTATTGGGTAATCTACCAAAAGTTTGTTGTGAAGTGGCTAATTGTATGAAGGTACTTCCTAGACGATATTTGATGCATCTATTTCATGGTGTAGGCAATTGCATTAGAAAATATAAGCTTCTTTGTTAAATGTAGTTTACAATTATATGGGTTGCTCTTGGTAGCGTAATGTGTATATAAAAGGATGCTAATTTCGTAGTGGTTAATAAGTTTTTACCATGTGGATGTGAATCGAGCTTTCATTAGTAAAATTTATGGAAAATGGAAATCAAGTACGAGTAATTGCCTACCTCTACTTACCAAAAGCTAAAATATGTTCTTCATACTTTTGAGACTAGAGTTTAGAGTAGATATCAAAAGATTGTCACAATTATTTATTTGAGGTAATATGGAATCTATTTAGGAACACTTGAAAAGTGGAAAGTGATGGATGATTGGAGTTGAGATGATATGTTTGGTTGTTTACTGAGCGGGTGATTACTATAAAAGTGTAGACTAATTGCAAATGCACACTTGAAAGTTATACTCTCATTAATTGGTTTTTGAGGACTTAGTCAGCTCTTTATGAAATGAGGTATAATTCATGCAAATTACCCTATCATTTTTCTTTTGACATTTCTTTTAGTCACATTATACTCTAATAGTTTGTTTTTTCTACATTCTTGTGCAAGCAATACACAATCACAGTGTATGTCTTTCGCATGTTATAAACTAAGTTTAAGTGTTTTGTTATATCAAACACTCAATCATATTATGAGACATATGATTTAAATATTTGTTGAGAATTCTCTGAAATATTGGAAATTGTTTTCCCTTCTTGAGAAAATAATGAATGGTTTAGACTTGGATGATGTTTAATTTTAACATCAATGCTCTAAAACAACAAACCAAAAGAATAAATTTAAATAGCAAGGTTACCTTAGTGAGATGGAGTGATAAGAAATCTTGCTGCAAGAGCTACTTTTGTAGGTCTTGCAGCCATGTATCTTCGATGAAATAGATATTATTCCTTGTAGTGATAGTTGTATTGGTTGATTATGGAAGTGATTCATATTATGTTGGTCTTAGGGAGATTTATATGGCAACAGGTTGTTGTGAGTCGTTATATTATCAAATTGAAGTTCTTCTAGCTTAATTGTTTTCCTAGATTTATAATATGTTGTTGCATTTGGGTTTTGAATGGGTTTAATGCATGTTATGGGATAGCTGAATGGTTTGAGGGCATTTTCAGTTGTCCAAACTTAAATTGACAAAAATACTTGATAGTTGTTCAATAAAAATACTATTGATAAATTTGTAAAACTTAAAGCAACAATTAGAGAAGTTACACTAAGTTGATATTGCCAATGAAACAATATCATATAGTACTTACAGTGACTATATTGTGTATAAACTTTAATATGTCTTATATGCCATATAGGCACATTCAATGAAGTGGATGCATCTCTAGAAAATTATTATGATAAGTAAAGCATTCTTGGTGAGTGGGTTACTATGATAAATTGTGTATTTGTGCTTGTTTGGTTAAAAATTAATATTATAAATGTCGTGATAATTCATATAAAAATGCATACTTGTTTGATGTGAATTGAGATTAATGGCAGTACTTTGACATGATTGATTAAGCTCACATATGTGTATGTATTATGTATATATGTCTATATGTAAATGTTGATTCATTTCATGCATAAACATATTAATAGTTGTTTGCTATTGTTTATATTTGCAATATTGAGTTATTCAATTCCATAAACCTACCAACTACCCATAGTTTAATGTCTTTTTAATATATTCATGGTCATAACTTTCATTAAGTTGCATGCTGTAACATATAAGACTCATGTTTCAGGTTATTTGGATGTTTCAATAAGTTACAAAAGGATTGATAGTGGAACCCTATCACTTTGTTATGTTTTTATGGTTATATAGATAGATACCTCATGGGTAGTGGTATCTGATTAAGCATTTCCTTATATCTATTAGAGAGTATATTAGAAAAATACTAAATGAATCTTAGATTACTATGGATCTTTTGGCTCTTATATGTGATTATTGATATTGTAAATCTATGTATGTTTTTAGGAAGCAACTATATGAAATGTATCTTATCTTTACAAGAGATTTGTGGTAAAAGTTTTTTGGTAGATGTTTCATATATATATATCTAGAGAAAGAGAGAGAATGGGTTGGGCTAAACCTGAGCGGCTGTTCAAACCGGCTTTGAACTGTCAATTCACAGGTCGTAGATACATTAAACCATAATCAACCCATGAGCTGGTGATTTAAGGATTGGTTCACAGCCCTTGAACTGGTTTTTTTTTTTTTTTTTTTTCTCCCAAGCCTTTACATAATCTTTTTCCCTTTTGGCCTTGCCGATCCTTCAATCGTTTTTTTTTTTCTTCAATCTGTCCATAAAGTATACATTAAAAATAGAAAGAAAATAAAATACAGAAAAATTCCTTACAATATGAATACCTAATGTCCTAATCTGATTGAGTAGAGTGAAGTGGTCACAAGGAAAATATTTTTTATTATATTTTACAATCACCTTGAAGGTACCTACAAATCTGATAATTGGAATCATACTGCAGTAGTTTGGTTTAGATTTTTAGAAAACCTTTAGTTTGTTAATCAATTTTACGTTTTGAGGACAACATTTAAGTGTATGTGACTATTTAAGTTAAATTTTTTGAAGGAAAATAATTTTAGTCGATCATAATTTAAAAAAACCTAATATTATATCAACACTTTTGAGAAAACCATACCATTTAGTTAGTTTTTTTTTTTTTTTTTTGAACAACTGGGAAAAAAGATTTTTTTATGTGATAAAACATTTTCGTAAAAGATGAAAAAAAAAAACTTACTATGTATCTTCTTGAGGTAACTATTCATGTTTGTCAATAGGAGTAGAACCCATGGGTGAGCTGGGGCTTCCATCGGATCAGTTCCAATCACTAAAGTAATCATCCTCCACGCTTGATGTCCTCTATGGTTCTTGTCTTCTACATGTTGCCTTGTACTAATTTATACGAGCATTTGCCTTAACACTAATAACAAATAGGGAGGCCTGGTGTTCATCGACGATAAGGCCTAATGTACTAAATACTTGCTCAATGGCAATCGTTGAAGCTAGAGCAGTAAGTATTTTACGGGTGATGCAAGATAGTAATAGTAGTGAGTAATACCTTCATGCCTTTGCCATCACTTTAAAATATTGAAGTCCTTGATGAAGATATTTTCAAAAAACTTGAAATTCGTATTGGTATAGTGCTGTATCTCAAACATTGAACCACCAGACTGTTGCCTCTTCAATTTTTGCACCAGTAACTACTCACTTATAAATGAGTAATACCGCTTCTTGGTGGGTGACGAAGGAGAGACTAATGACTGGCCACCATACTAACTTTGATAGTGGTTGAGCATCTCCTCCATATCGACCGTCATTGTCAATACTTCTTATTGTGCTTCCGAGCCATATACATCTTAAGAATCTGTTAGATCTTGAATGTAATCATAATAAGTTTTCAAATACATTAATAATAATTCTACTTTACAACATAAATATGACAAATTTTTTTATAATAAATTAACGACTTCGACGTCATATTGTATACACATACGTACAGGTTTGGGCCCTCATGGGCCTGAAGTAGCATACCAAGTATACTAACGGCTAACATAATAAACAAGTAAACACTAGGTTTATAAACTCATGAACAAGCCTTAGTAGTATCATGAAAAACTTTCAAAACTTTTAGTAACTAGATGCAAATATCTCGGTTACTAAGGAAAGTGTTAACTTCCTGCATATTGTACATTACGAAGTCACATAACAATTCGTTGTAAGGAACTGTACTATGCAACAACTCGTAAGTTGAGTTCCAGTGGTGTTGCACATTTATCTTAAACTTCTGAAGCCTCTTCCCATGCTCTATGCAAAAGTTTCTTTACTTTTTATGAAGAGACAACCTATCTGTTATTGTCTTAACGATGTTCTTAATTGGAGCTATACTTTCATATAAAACTGCAATGCCATCCTTGACACATAAGTTAATAATATGACATGTACAACGTATGTGGAAAAAAATCTCCCCTAATGTTTATTGACAGTAATTTTGAAAATCATATCTTAATGTAATATTAGCAGTTGCATTATAAAAACCAATAGAAAGAATTTTCCTCACAAATCCATATTTATTTAGGATTTCTCTAATAATTTTATAAATGTTTTGTATTGTGTCTTAATTGTTAAAAACTCATAAAGCCAATAGTCGTTTATTAAGTTGTCAATTATCATTTATCCAATGAGTAGTAACATCCATATAAAAATTATTACGAAAAAAATCCATCCATATATCTGCACATATGGACATTTGCGTATTGAGGGAAATAAACTTACCTGCGAGCTCTCTCTTATCTTTGTGATAAAGCTCTTACGTTGCTCGGGTTATTGTTCTGTAGCTAAGCTATTGTGAGTTGAGGTTAAACGTCTCTCACTTGTATTATCTTTACCACTTTAAAGCACCCGCGTTGAATGAGAGGTGCATGTTCACTAGGTATCGTGCCAGATTATAGTTATGCCTCTCTTCATCATATCTCATTAGCATTTGACTAGATGAACCACCACCTCAAGCAATCTGTTGTTGTGTTCTATTTATTCCTACCTCCCTAGGATGCTTTAACCTTAAGTGCCTATTAAGAATGCGATATCCCTCTCCTGTTTTCCACGAGTAACATGCATTGTAATAGTTACAAAATGTCTTCGAGTTCCCCCTTTCGTTTGTACTTTTATGGAAATGAGTAGTAAAAATATTAGACTTACTGGGTTTAGAGGGCTTACCTAAGCCGAATAATATCGAACTGCTGGGCCTATATTGTCCCATATATTACTCTTCTGTTTTGGGAATAATTTCTATGTTGAGCTCCTAATCCTCAAACATGTTTATGAGGAAACTCATCCATGGGAGTTTAAATCCTACAGGTCGTGCAGGGATGCTTATATGAGGAGGTTTGAATCTAACATGACATTGAAGGATACTCATGCGTAGAGGTTTGAAATCGGGAGGTGGCATATCTCGATAGCTCATGCATTGATGTTCAACGTTAAAGTTAAGAGGTGGTGTGTTGCGATTACTCGTATGATGAGGTTTTACATCAAAACTTGGAGGTGGTGTAATTTTTTCTTTCACGTTCTCAATCATATTGTGTGTCCTCTATTCATTTAGGTCGTACTCATTATCTGGGTATACCTGATCGTTCTCGAATCATTGTGATGCAAACGACATATTGGAAATTCTGACATGCTTACTCTTACATTTACCACTAGATGATGAACCATATTTTTTTACTGAAGAAGGTATAATGTAAAACTCTTTCTATCAATACTAATATTTTTTTCTCTTATTTACTACAATAAAGATTTATGAGTGAAAGACAAAAGTAATATGTAAGAGAAAATAAAGTAGAAATTATAGGATAGGTATATGTATGTTAGCGTTATTTGCTAATGCAAATTGTTCTGTATAGTAAAGTGGAGAATTATGCATAGACATTAGTGGTTAGTAGAAAGAAATATTTCTAACAATGTTTTACAACTGAAAAAAATTAAAAACAAAATGGTTAAAATTGGAGAGATTTAATTAATTTATAAAGTAAATGTTACTGATAGACCTGAAACTGCTATTTATAAAGACTAAGGGATATGTAAACACGTTGTTTAAATTTTGAAGTTTGAAATTTTAAACGGTTCAACATTTTTAAACTGTAAATTTAATAGAGGACAAAGGATAGAAGGTAAGGGTCTGGGGGTGGCAGGGTTTAGGGCTAATTATTATGATTGACTATTATTTATTTATTTATATTAAATGCTTCAACAGTTCTTGAGCTGTTAGGTTGGGCAGTTTCACTCAAGTAAACCGCATAAGTCTTAAAAGTCCGATAGTGGTCGAGCTAGTTCATAATTCGAAACTAGCCCTTATTTAAGTCTAAGTTAGGCTGTAGCATGAAGGCATGTGTTGTTACTGCAGTATCATGGCTAGTCATTACGATTGGGATATACCTTGGAGTGTGATGTGACATATATAATTGCATAATATAATATGTTTTATAATCAATTATATTTTATGATGTGATATACATAGTTTAAATATTAACTATATCAATAATATATCATAACGATGCATTATGTAATATAGTATAAACCATCTCTATAAATATTCCCACAAGATTATGATGAATTATGAAATCTTTGATGAATTTTTTTAATTATTCTAATCCATTTGAATGGTTATCCCCGTATATCTGGCGGTGAATATTATTCTCAAGGGAGGGAATGATACAAGTTATTTTGTTAAAATTGTGTTAGCGTAAAGTCTAACCATACAGTGAAATAGAGTTATTTAAGTAATAATTCATAAACTAAATTTATAATTGTGATTTTTTTGAAAGGTAATGATAGTTTTCACGGAAAATTTCTTGTTATTGCAAAATCCTTACTTGGAAAATATGGGTAATTATGATGGAGGAGGCATAAGTTTGTTTGTAATTGCAAATAAATGATGTATTTTTTCTTTAAGTGATACAGTACAAAGTATAAACTATATTCGCAATACATAGTGCATATCAAGGACTTTGCTTGCTCCCTCTTATGATTAGGTTGGCCATGTCATGGGCATATCTTCTATCTGCAGTTATATGCAAGCATACTATTTTTTATGTACTACGTAAAGTTTAGGTGTGTAATGATAGACTAGCGAATGGCGCATCGGAACTACTGATGCCAAGGCAAACAGTATTTGATCAAAGCAAAGAAAAAGTAAACAATAATCTAATTAAATAAATACTGTATGAAATTTTATCCATGATGCGTGTATATAAACTTAAAAAATTTCGTTGACAATTAATGATATTAAGGAGTACGATATGGAGATTTTCTTTTTAACCGGATGAGAATTAAGCACTATTATAAAGTTTAAAACAAAATATATTATACATAACTACTTACTACAAACTTTTTTTTTTTTTCTCCTTTCCCAATTTCAACGCGTAAGTGTTTGTTTGGTCAAAGGGAGAAGAATAAAAGAATCCATGATGGTGGTGGTATTAATGAATCAAACTGAATATGAGTATGCAAATGGAGGTAGTGGTGGTAGCGGCATGCATAGTGATATTGGTGTTGATGGGGATGGCCGTGCGGCATCTCAGTCGCAACAAGATGCTTTTCATCAATGGTGTCCTCTTCATCGCTCTCGGTGTTGGCATCCATTCGTCTCCATACTTCCCGCCAGGACCCTTCTCCATGGATCTCATCCCAACTTCCTCATCCTCGTCATCTTTTGCCTTATTAGAACGAAAGCAGCCATCATCATGGTTGTGCATCGCTCTGTTGCATGAAATAGAGTGGTACAATAAGAATGATAGCCACCCAGATTGGGATTGGTCTAGATCCGCGGGTGTAGTGGCTTGCAATTTCCAGAAGCTGGGTCCCTCTGATGCCTCGGATCTATTAAACGGATCTAGGGTGGTGATTGCTGGGGACTCTCGAGCATGGCTGCTGGCGCTGTCTCTGCTGAGTGTGGTGTTAAATGGTAACGGTAATGGTAATGGAATCGAGTCTGTTCGAGGGGATCTGTTCAAGAGGCACAGCGATTACCGCATCCACATTCCTCAAAATCGGCATGACGTTGGATTTCATTTGGGCTCCATCTGTAGAGAGCATTACACGCCTCATCAAATCGGATGTAAATGATGTAGATGTAATGGTGATGGGATGCGGTCTCTGGGACATGCTGCATGTCCATAACGCATCCGATTACGGACTGTCCATACAACAACTCTTGACAAAATTGAAAGAAGAAGAGGATCCCGACCTCTACATATGTTTTGGCTGGGGATGCCTTCCTTAATCAACTCCATGTTGAATACACAGGAGAAGAAAGACAGGATGAACCATCAAACTTTCTGAGCTTATGAGATAGAGCTTCAACAAAGCAAGATTTTGGAGCAATGGGGTGGTGGCCCTCTCGTGTTGCTCGACATCCTCTCGTTGACCCAGAATTGCGGCCCTAGATGCACCGGAGACGGGATGCATTACGATGAGGGTGTATATGATGCTGCTGTCCATGTCTTGCTCAATGCGTTGCTCATTCAATCTCTTCAGAAGATTTGATATAAATAGTCATATATATTCATTTTGTTCCAAAGAAAAAAAGAAAAAAACAGAAAAGAAAAAAGAGAATTCAATTCCTTCTATTAAGTTTTGATGTAAAATTCTATATTTTCTGAAAAGAAAAATATACCTCTACTTCAAATTTAATAAACAATCAATTGCAATAACAGATTTGGTTGAACCAAAAAAAAAAAGGTGGGGTATAGGGGTATAGTCGACTTCTCAAGTTAATCCAATAATTTGCTTTAGTCTAAATTATGTGACTTTCTAAATATTATACGTAGAGATTATCTAACTTTTCTTAAGTGCATGCATACGATACGACTAACTACTTTTCCATTAGCTGAGGTTTCAGTAGACAAAATGGAATGGGACATGTATAATTTTAGTACATCAAGGTAGAGCCAAAGTAATATTCATAGTTTTGGATTCAGTCGCCGAGTTTCGTCTTTGACGTGATCATCATTGTTGCAGCACTAACGGACACTTGAATCGTTTTAACTCATATATTGCAAAACTCTCTTACCGCAAACACTTTATCCCATTTGAAAATCTTTTAACTGCTCTGTCACTTGATCACAACCGGTACCTACGTTTTTCGAATCATGACAATATGAGGTAAGATGACACTTTGAAAAATTTAGACTATAACGGTAAAACATTTCAGTAAAATAACATCTTGTCAGTGTTTTTTCTTTTTTTGATTTTAAACACTATTATAAAGTTAAAAATAAAATATGTTACACATAATTAATTAATACTAACCGATTTTTTTTTCCCCTTTTGGTTTTTAAGGGATTAGTTTGGACTATTTAAAATATCATATCAAAATTCCTTTTCCATTGAAACTTACTCAATCTTGATTTTATATTTTATCCAAAATTATTTCCATGAAATGTTAAAGATAGGAATCTAGGATATCATAACTTAATGCAAAAATTGTGAGTAATATTTATATTTTCACACACAATTAATATACGATCTCGCTAGTATCCTATATAATATATTAAAACGTTGGCATAATCTTATTTTACATTTTGGGAACATGCTTCAAATGTATTATCATTAAGTTATATACACCGCACATATCTCTACTTCACATACTTCAAATATATTTAGGATTGATTTTTCTCTTAATTTCTTTTGCTTGGATATGGTTTTGAATAATTGATTTTGTTATATTAGCATACAACTCTTTCTATCAAGTTTCGATAATCTTGTACACTTATTTGCAATAATTTTTTTTTTGTTTTGTTTAAAAAAAATATACCTCTATTTCAAGTCTAATGCAATCAGTAACAATAGAAAATTCAGTCAAACAAAGAAAAGGTATAGTCAACTTCTCTACTTAATTCAATAGTTTGCTTTATTTTTAATTAATTAAAGGACTCGAAAATTCTCTATATAATACATATCGATATTAT
The DNA here is from genome assembly GCA_024138015.1 of Lumnitzera littorea. Classification (NCBI taxonomy): domain Eukaryota; kingdom Viridiplantae; phylum Streptophyta; class Magnoliopsida; order Myrtales; family Combretaceae; genus Lumnitzera; species Lumnitzera littorea. The sequence goes on from JAMXBB010000012.1 coordinate 21,248,185, forward strand.
CTAGCTTTCCTAAGTTTATGCATTCACTAATATTTTTTCAATTTGTTGAGGTTTTAGTAGATTAAATAGAATGGTGGATGTGTAAATTGATACATTAAAGTAGATTCAAAGATATATACCTATGCAATGGTCGGTTTTAAATTATGAACTAGTCCGAACTCGCCTTGGCGAGCTTAAACTGGTGGGTCGAACCACCTTTGAATTGATGGTTTGGCACGACGGTTTAAACTCAAGTTAACCCCAAAAATTAAAAAAAATATATATATAAATAATATATAATATATTATATATATAATGGAAACATATTATATGGGTTATGTAATATATAATGATTAATATACTATATATATATACTTAATACACATATATACTGTATATTATGCTATATATAATATAACATCGTGTATTCATGCTTGTACAGTCTAAATAAATTGCTTCGGGATTAAAAAAATTAAACTAAAAATAAAAATTTTATTTATAAGCAACAACATATAGTTTTATATTTAGTTGAAAAAAAAAGACAAATAATTTACAAATGATTTGTAATAATTAAGGAAATTTTGAAAAAAAAAAAAAACCAACGGTTCAAAGGCCCATTAAACTAACCCTTAAACCATTGGTTCAAGCGAATCAACTTAGGCCTAACCTCTTAAGGGTCAGGCTTGATTTACACTCTTACTGATCCATAAATTGACGGTTTTGAGTCAAGTCAGCTCGATAAACACATCTACAAAGATATACAAATAGCTTTGGATTTAATCGTTCGATTTGGTTTTTGACATCCTGATTGGTCGAGCTCAGTTCACTCTCTTACTAATTTATGAATTGGTAGTTTCAAATCGGATTAGTCCGATGAACATGTCGACAAAGATATACATATAGCTTTGGATTGGCTTGGTTTGGTCTTTGACATCATGATTGTTGTCTAATAGACACTTAGATTCGTTCAAATCATATATTACAAACTGCACTAAATTTTTCTAAATTTCCCAAATGAACCTCATATTCGTTTGAAAACATTTTAAGCTAGAGTTGCTGCCCCAGTAACTTGATTCATGCGTATGCGGAATGTTGATGATGTAAGGTAAGATGACACTAAAAAATATTCGCAATATCACCGTTAAACATTACGACAAAATAACCTTGGGCAGTGATTTTTTGTAACGATTTTAAACACTCATTCAAAATTAATGATATTAAGGAGTACGATTTGATAATTTCATTTGAATGAATGATAATAAATCGCCATTATAAAGTTAAATATGAAATAGGGAAATTGCAAAAAAATAAATAAAATAAAAATCCTTTCGAACTTTCCTTTTGGTATGGATTTACCCACAAACTTTACGTGTTCTATGATTATCTAAATCTTCAACAAATTGTACCATTAATTCCACTTAAAATTTCTGTTAAAAAAGAGCACATGTATGGGACATGAGAGTAACAATACTTGTTCTAATATATGATTGAACCTTTAGAATTTTTTTTTAGAATTGGGAAAAAGGGGCCTAATTTAGAAAAGTACAAAAAAAAAAAAGGAAAAAGAAACTTTAGCAAAGTATAAAAAAATAGAAATTTTTGAAAAATAAAAAATTAAAAACATTCATAAAAATAAAAAAGTTGAAAGACGAAAAATAAAAAATAAAAAGCTAGATTTTTTTTAGGAAAATAGATTTGCTTTTTCTCTTTTAAGTTACTTAGAGAAGGTCATCGAGTGCAAGTATAATAAATCATTGAATTAGGGCATGACTAAAAATTACTATGTGAGGAACTAATTTTTGAGTTTGTCAATTCCGATTTAAGGTTGGAGCTTGGTTTAATGTAGGTGTTATTTTAAATTATTTATTTTACTTTTAAAAAAGAGAGAATTGGATTGAACCAAGTTCATGAGGGCCTTTGGCCTTAGGCGTGGGATTCAAGCCTACAAGCTACAGCGCAGGCGGAAACGTGCCTACAATTTAATATGCGCGCCAGCCTGGGCGCATCCACACGTGTGTAGCATGTATCTAAACTCTTTTTCTAGCTGTTTCTCGCGTATTCTTGTGTTTTCCCCAAGTGATCTATTACAAACACAGTTTGCTGGCTCTCATTAGAGCCACCTTTTTAGGTGATTTCCGCATAATTCCACCAAAATTAATGGTGAAATCGTGTGGAGCGCATAGTCTACTGTGGATTTGATCTAAATCGCGACCAAAATCAATCCTTTATGGGGACAAATTTAGAATAAAAAATTGAAAAAAACTTTAATGCACATCATTGATCTGACCTTAATTCGAGCTCCATTAATGAGAAACGAAGCTTCCTCTTTGTATTTTGAGGATGTTTAAGCACCCAAGAAGTTTCTTTAGTCAGTAATTATACCTGGTTCATACCCAATTGCATTGGATTTGAAATCAAAGCTCGATAAAAAAATCCATTGATTTTCAATCTTCGAGTTTAGTGTGATTTTGGACTTGCCTTGCTTGATTCGTGCTATAAATGTATAAATAAGGTGTTTAGGTACTCGTTTTGAGATCAACTCTCATCGAAACACACACACAAATGCATCTACATCCTCTTTCTCTCTTTAGGTTGCTGTTCTCTCTTTCTCTCTACAAAATTGGCCAAGCTTAAATCTTATCAAGTGAAACCAACTATATAGGAAGCTTCCCTACTCCAATAGCTCTCGGACTCAACCACTTTTACTAGCAGCCGCGCCTCTTAGTAGCTCGATGACACAACCACCAAGAAACCCTTACTCAACCATAAGCTCCACTGTTGAAACCACCCTCGTAGCCACCTTTGACACTATCCAACACCACGGATGAACTCGCTGTGGTCTAAAACCCAACCCCACACCATCCAATCCTAACCAGCAACCACCACGTCTGCTAACGTGCATTCGCCGTCGCCACCCAACTTGCAAAACCACTGAAACAACCTTGTTACACCAAGGCACTCTCCCTACACCCCCATTCCCTAATTTGAAATACATGAAAAACTAATCACCCCTTCGTTGTAGCACGTCAAATCGTCTCTATCTTCCCCTTCAAGTTACCGGAGCCATCTTCTTCTTCCTCAAACCGCAAGCCGATTAGACTCCGACTCGATTGAATCGGCCCGATTTGCCCAGGTTCGACCTTCGATCCAACTGCTGTCCTTGGTCCAGTTCCTTTTAGTTTTGAATTGCATTTTTTATAATTTATTTATTTTATTTTTATTGTAATATAAACCTATAAAAAAAAGAATTTGAGAAAGAAAAAAAAGAAGAAGAAAGAACCAAAAGAAAGAAAGAAGGGAAAAAGCCTAGTTTTGTTTATTTATTTATTTTTATGCTTTGGTTAAAATAAAAAGAATATATATATAAATAAATAAATAATAACAATGAAAAAAATAAAAATAAAAAATTTTATCACGTAGAAAATTTTATTTTCCAAATAAACGAATCCTTTTCAAAATTAATACATTTCTAAACAAATTAATACCAATTTAAAACCCTTCCCTATAATTTTTCTCAAATAAAATAAAATGATTAAGAGACGTAAACCTAATCAAATTTTCAAAATTAAAATGAATTCACATATTAAAGTTTTACTGAATAAATTACGGAAGTTTGATTCGAAACAGTGAATACATAAGCACCCATATGCAATTCAAGGTGACTTAATGCACGAAAAAATTTATTTTTTCCCTTTATAAATAATTATTTTTTTATTTATCTATTTATCCTTTTTGTATATAGACATGATTTGTTGTTTTATTTACTTGTAAAATAGAAATTGTTATTTCAAATTAATCAATCCATTCAATTGGTTTTGATTTAAACCTTTTCTCAACCTTGGTCGAGTGACGACCTAGGTATTTTTCAAAACATGTTTAAAAACTTAGACTTTACTTAATTCTTAGTTAATGATTAATATTAAATGGATAGAGTTTAATATTAATCAGATTAATAAAAATATATAAAAACCTCGAAAAATTCAAGCTTGACTTATTATTATATATAAATATTATGATAAATTTTCAAAAGTTTACTATATGAATTCCCTTATGTTACATATGCCATTCTTAGATTCCACTCTAAGGTTCTTGTTCTACAGGACTATCACTTAAGAAACTAGTTTGACTAATTGTAGGCTTTACATTTATTAATTAACATATTATAATGTTCGAATCTTAGAGCAAGGCAACAAGAAGAATTGTTTTGTTACAACTAAAGGGATATGTAATAAGAGCAGGCTACAATGATGGGGAGATTTTAATAAAGAATAATAAAAATACATAGTATAATAAATTCTAATCATTAGATAGTGATTGTAATTATCCTATAGCAGTTGTAACAAATAAGCCATACGTGCAGTAGAAATAACAGTCAAAGTAATAGTATAAAATAGAAAAAAGAAAATAAAAGAGATGGAACAATTGAACCCATAACAAACTTATATCTCTTATATCCTTCTTTCCTTTCTCGAAGAGTGGTAAGCTCGAATTTCACTAGTTTTTTCCTTTCAATTCCTTGCAAACACATAAACAAAGTAGATCAAGGTTAGTATTCTGCAAATATTAGTAAGATTCGAGATTCGAACACTATAAACACAAGAGATCTATGAGATTAGGGCTTATACATCACCTTGAAGACAAACCCTAACATAAAGAGAGTTTAAGAGACTTTTTGAGAGAGGAAAAGAGAGGCGAAGGAGAATAGTTAGTGGTGTTAGGATTTCCTTATTTTCTAAACACTGGTAATAAGTGAGCATAGGCTTAAGCCTAATATTTGGTGCTCTCATTGCTTTAATGGCACCTCCAACAAGATTAACTAATATGGAAGATGAATTTGCCTCTTTCAAACAAGAAATGGAACAAGAATTGCAAGACATTAAGCAATTGCATGATAGAAAGTAAAGTAATGGATAATCTGTTAACCATGTAGAATCAAATGAATGGAAATAATTCTCACAATTCATAAAATAATCATTCATCATCTTTTATGCCTAATTTATGTACATTATTGAAAGGAACTAAATTGGAAATTCCAAAATTCATTGGAGATTATTTGCTTAGATGAATTTTCAAAGCCAACCATTTTTTCAACTTTCATGGTGTCTCAATTGAGTAGAGAATTACTTTAGTATCTTTTGTTGTTACTATGGAAGATAAAACACTTAAGTGGTATTGATGGATACACTTAAATCAACAACTCATTTATTGGTCTAATTTTACAAAGGCAATTGAATTACATTTTGGACCATCACAGTATAGGGATGTACAAGGGAAATTAGCCAAATTAATGCATATACGTACAATAGAGAAATATCAATTAGAATTTGAAAGCTTGTCTAATAGGGTTGTTGGATTATTTGAATTCTTCCTAATGAGTTGCTTCTTATCTATCCTAAATACAAACATTAGAATAGATGTACAAATTGCACAACTCACCGCTTTAATGTAAGAAATTGGATTAGCAAAAATGTATGAAGCCATGATTGCATAACAATTTTCAAGAACCACTTACTTACTTCATATTCATCTACATATAAACCTTCTATCACATTGCAATTTTCTAAACCATCAAATTCATCAAAATTACTTGTTTCAAATCCTTATAATTCTTCTCAATCTACCTCATTGTTGCCTCCACCTTTACAACCATTATTAATAAGAAAATTACTTGCAATAGAAATGCTTGCAAGAAGAGAAAAAGGGTTGTGTTACAATTGTGATGAGAAGTTCAGCAAAGGTCACAAATATAAAGCAAAATGTTTACTTCTTCTAGAAGAAGATGATAAGGATGATTTAGATATTATTGCTAATGATACAAAAAATTCAAAATAGATGATAAATATCGAGGATTCATACGTAATCAATTTTCATGCATTGTTTGGCATGTAAATTTCAAGAACATTAAGATTTTGTGAGACAATTAATGATCATGATGCGTCTATTTTAATAAACTTAGGCATAACTCATAATTTCTTTCAAACTAGATTATCAATACATTTGGGACTCACAATATTACCTTCATCAAGTTTTCGAGTATTAGTTGGAAATGGTAGCCACATGATGTGTGAAGGACAATGCACTAATATACCTTTAACGATTCATGGACTTGAATTCCAAGTAGCCTTTTTTGTCTTACCAATTCAAGGTTCTAAAGTCGTATTGGGAGTTTAATGGTTGCAAGCTTTAGGTCCCATTACTATTTATTACAATTCATTAAACATGGAATTTGTGTATCAAGGAATTATAATGCAACCTTTTGGAGATAGAATAGATGTTAAGCCTAGTTTTTCCTAGTTTTTTTAAATTAATCTTCTTCAAAGATCAGTATTCAACCTTACTCATTTAATATTGACCATCGACTAAGATTTAAAAAAAAAAAAACTAATTCTTTTAACTTTAAAAGTATTTTGGAGTCATTATCTGACTGAAATCGGGAAAAAGAGTTAAATTATAACCAATTAGATAAATTAATTATAATTTAGTTACTGATCTTTCGATAAAACCAATTTTTATTAAAATGATTTTAAGAATAAAAAAAAAACAGATCCAAGGGTTAAGATTTTTAAACCCTTTATGGGTATTATTAACTTTCCAATTTTAAACATAATCTCTTAAAATCACATTTCAATAATTAAATGAGAAAAAACAAAATTTAATCTTTGGTTTATGAATTTTAATAATTTAAAATAAAGTGGAAAAATGGTTTTTTTTTTTTTCATTTTTTATCATCACCTTATAGATACGTATATATCTGCTATTAAGGACCAACATATGTAGTTCTTTTCCGAAAATATTAGTAAGTTAATTTGTTTTAACTTTTAAAAAACAGTTAGGTTTATATTTTTAATTGTTTTAAGTTTATTTAAGGAAAAATCTTCTAAAAGTCCTCATCGGCTTCCGTTTATTTTATTTAATAAAAAAAACCTAATTTTTTCTGAGTGGTAAAATTTTATTCATTCATTTATTTACTTATTATTTATTATTTTATTTATTTCTAAAAAAATAAAAATAAAAATGGACTATTCTTTTTCTTCTCTTTTCCTTTCTTTTCTTCTTTTTTACTTTTTTCTTTTTCCTTTTTTATTATTACACTTACATGGAAAACAAGAAAGGAAAAAATAAACAAATAAATAAGTAAACAAATAAATAAACAAAAATTGTGCAAATCGGGTTGACTCGAGTTGGCTTGGGAGTCGGTTCAGTTGGCTTGAGATCGACTTGGTTGGCTTGGATCGGCTCCAATCGGCTCAAATTAGCTTAAAAAGTCAAATTGGAGTGCCAAATTTGAGGTTTTTGAGTATGAGAAATCTAATGGTGGTGGTGGTTTTTGTCGAAAATCGACGTGGAGGAGACTATCCTAGAGAGAGAGAGAGAGAGGAATCATGCTAGAGAGAGAGGTAGTTTTAGGTTTTTGTTGTGTATCCTTATGTGTTTCTTAACTCCTATTTATACTAATCGAAGCTTCAACGAGCTTAGAAAGCTCATCAATGGAGAAATTGACCATAAATAGGGATGCCAGATTTTTAGTTTTTTTTTTTTTCATTTTTTGAGCCAACTTAATGTCAAATTTTGACCGAAATTGAATAAAATTTGGGGTGACTTCAAAAGTAGGCAATGTGTATTATACGATTTTACCATTAATTTAGTGAAATCGTATAATAAACACGGTAAAAAATGACCTTAAATAGAGGGTACGAGGAAGGGACTTTTGTTGAAAATCTGGAAAAGCCGAGGAAGAAGAAGGAAGAGGGGCAGTGGTCATATGTAGGGCACATGCCACGAGTGTGGTCCAAAAATAAAAGGGGCAAGTCCAACGCACCCTTACTCCTAGCATCACCCTATTTTCTAATTTGCAAACCAAACTCTAGTTCGCATCTTACGTATTCCTTTTTTTTTTTTTTAATTATTATTATTATTATATTCATATGAGTTAAAAACTAAAAAGATTAACTTCCTATTAATTAAGGCCTATCATATTGCGCTAGTAAGATTCAAACCCATGACCTTTAGTTCCAATACAATGCTATGTCCATATATTTAACCATTAAACCATTGGCATATACCTTATTCATATGTGCAATTCAATTGCATATATGGATAAAGTTACTCTGGGCTAGATTTAAATTTAAACTCAAGCTGAACGACCCTCTCCTTATTTTATCTAAATTAAAGGTTCCACTCTATTTAATTTATTATTTTCTAAACTCTGTAGATCCTCTATTTCTCTATTTTTTGCATTTCTTACATTTTTGGTATTTCTTAAATTTTCTTGATTTATTTATTTATTTTTTTTGCTTTCTTAAATTTTCTACTTTTTTTTTTGTATTTTTCTATATTTCTTATTTTTTGGATTTTTCTTATTTTTCTATTTTTTTGCATTTTTTCCTAATTTAGGACCCTTTATTTTATTCTAAAATAAAAAGAGACAAAAATAAGATGTCTACAATAGATAATTTGAGTCTGATTTCACACCATTAGTTTAAAAGTGCAATAAAAATAGATAAGTAATGTCATGTTTTCGATTGTTAGCTCAAGAAGTGATTGACTTGGCAACAATTACTACTAGCAATGATGCTTTAAAGCAGTCATTGAGCATATATTATTAAATATTTGAGACATCATCATCATTGCCACCAATGTGGGATGTACAACATAAAATCATCTAACTGATGGTGTTGCTCTAGTTAATGTATACCCCTATCATTACCTACATTTTTAGAAAAGTGATACTAAAAAGCAAGTGTTTGGGAGGTTGAAACAGAGGCTTATTCAACATAGTAATAGTCCATTTTCTTCACTTGTCCTATTTATAAAAAAGAAAGATGGTACATGGAGTCTTTATATTAACTATAGGGCACTTAACAAAGTAACGGTGAAGAATGAATTCCCAATACCAACAATAGATGAGCTACTGGATGAAGTACATGGCCCTTCAATATTTTCTAAATTGGATTTAAGGTTAAGATATCATCAAATCAAAATGCATCCGGATGATATTTTAAAAACAGCTTTTAGAACTCATGAGGGACATTATGAGTTCGTAATCATGCCCTTTAAATTAAATAATTCCACAACTTTTCAAGCCATCATAAACGGAATATTCAAGCCTTACTAACACAAATTTGTCATTGTTCTTTTTTTTTTTTTATCATTATGAAATTTTGATTTATAGCTCATCTATGGAACAATATGTGGATCACTTGGCCAAGGTATTTTAAATCTTATTAGATAAGAAATTCTATTTTAAAGAGAGCAAGTGCTCCTTTGGACAAGATAGAATTGAATATCTAGGACATATTGTCTCTTATTAAGGGGTTCAACTTGAAGATAAGAAGGTGGAAGTAGTGAAGAAATGGCCTATTCCTACTAATATTAAAGAACTTAAGGCATTTTTGGGACCATTAGGATAATATAGAAAATTCATTTGTGCATATGCTACCATCACAAGTCCTCTAACTAATCTTTAGCAAAAATATAGTTTTCATTAGATGGATACAACATTAGAAGCATTCAATAAATTAAAGAGGCATTATGTTATGCAACTATTTATAACTTCCTGATTTAACAAGTAGTATTTTATGGAAACAGATGCATCAGGAGTGGGAATAGGGGATGTTTTACTTTAACAAGCACACCTAATTACTTATTTTAGCAAGAAGCTTCCATTATATCTGAGGAAAACTTCTACTTATGCTCAAGAACTTTATGCAATTGTTGAAATTGTTATGAAATGAAGACAATATTTACTAGGAGCTAGTTTTCTTATCCGTACAAATCGTAGAAGTCTCAAAGAAGTATTGTCTTAAGTTATTTAGATACCTGATTAACAAAAATATCTTTCAAAGCTCATAGGCTATGATTATTCTATTATTTACAAGACTGGTACTGAAAATGTGGTAATTGATGCATTATCAAGGCAACACTCAAATGAGTATACTTATTTTGGAATTTATTTTCCTTGCTTTAAATTCATAGATACATTAAAGTGGGAGTATCATAAAATTCCTGAATATTGCAACATTATTGCTAACCTAACTTAAGGGAAAACTCTTAAATGGAATTTGACTTGGAAAAATGGTCTCTTATATTTCAAAAATCGTTTGTGCTTAGTGCCTCAATCACAAATTATTCCATTAATACTATAATAGTTTCATTCATCCATTCCTTTAGGTTATCTTGAAGTCCTTAAGACATGTAAGAGAGTCGTATCATTATTTTTTTTTTTCTTTGAGAAGGCATGAAAGTATTGGTAGATGATTTTGTTCAAGGGTGTCTCGTTTGCCAACAAGTAAAGTATCAAACATGACCACTTGCTAGTCTATTAGATCCTCTACCAATACTAGAATAGATTTGGGAAAATATAAGTATGAATTTCATCACTTACTTACCCAAATCTCAAGGATATACTATTATTTTTATAGTAATGGAAAGATTGTTCAAATATTGTCATCTTTGAGCATTAGACTCAAATTTTTCACCCATTAAGATTGCCTCTTTATTTCTATACATAGTGGTCGAACTACATGGTTACCCTCGTACTATAGTTTTGAATAAAGATGTTATTTTCATGAGAAATTGTGGAAATACTTTTTGTTTTGAGGGGTATTAAGCTCTCCATGGGTAGTTCTTATCACACACAAAGTGACGACTAAACAGAAGTATTGAATAGGACCATCTAGTAGTATCTACGAAGTTTTGTAATAAATTGTCCTAATTTTTGGGTAGAGTTTTTCCCATGGGTAGAATTTGCATATAATACTTCATTTCATTATTAAGCTCAGATAACTTCTTTTGAAATAGTTTATAGCTGTTCATCACCAACTATTTCATCACATGTACGAGGGGGCTTCTAAATTGGATGCAATAAATCATGAATTAGTGACTAGAGATGAGGTACTCAAAGTTTTACATCACAATTTGGAAGTAGCTTAGAATCATATGAGGGTTTATGCAAATAAAAAGAGAATAGATATGGGCAATTTGGGGATACTGTGTTTGTGAAACTCTAACCTTACAAGCAGATTTTAGTTGCTTAAGGACATTATAATAAGTTAAGTAAGAGATTTTATGGACCATTTCCTATTACTAGGAAAATTGGTACTTATGCTTATGAATTATAATTACATCCTTATTTAAAGATACATAATGTTTTTCATGCATCTTTGTTAAAAAAAGCTCAAGAGTCTATTCTTCCACCTTTGCCACTATCACTACGTGATGGTCTTAGTCATCCTATTTTGGAGCCTTTGGCTATTTTAGATAATAGAGTGGTGTCTCATGGGGGTAAATCTGTTAAGCAAATCCTGGTCTAGTGGTAAGATCTTTTACCAAAGGATACTACATGGGAGTATTATGACATGTTCTAAAAGATTTACCCTAATTACATCTTTACACACAAGTTTGTTTTTTCCACCAAGGGAGGAAAATGTTACGACTAGAGGGATACGTAATAAGAAAAGACTAAATAGTGGGAAGATTTTATTACAGAATAATAAAAAATACATAGATTATAATCATCATATAGTGATTGTAACAAATATAGATTGTAATCATCCTATAGCAGTTGTAACAAACAAATCATATGTGTAGCAAAAATAATGGTTAAAGTAATAGTATAAAAGAGAAAAAGAAAAATAAGAAAAGAGATGGAATAGTTGAACCCATAACAAACTCAGATCTCTTATCTCGTTCTTCTTTCCTTTCTTAAAGTGTGGTGAGCTCGAATTTCACTAGTTCTTTCCTTTCAATACCTTATAAACACATAAACAAAGTAGATCAAGGTTAGTTTTATGCAAATATCGGTAAGATCTAATATTTCAACACTATAAACACGAGAGATCTGTAAGATTAGGGCTTGTACTTCACCTTGAAGACAAACCCTGATAGAGAGAGAGAGAGAGTTTAAGAGACTTTTTGAAAGAGGAAAAGAGAGGTGAAGGGGAACAGTTAGTGGTGTTAAGGTTTCCTTATTTTCTAAACACCAATAATAAGTGGGGTTAGGCTTGGGCCTAATATATTCCTTTTACCCCTTCAAAAAAATATAGTTTTATTCGACCATCTATTTTTATTATATCAATTCCATGCAAATGATATATCGGCTAATATTTTGAAGTGATTTAATTTTGTTTCTATTTTTTGTTTTATGGTTGAGTTAACTTATTATTTTAGAAAGATGAACGAAAGAAAGATGTTTGAAATCATTATTTATTTATTTTTACATAGTAATAGTACTCTGTGGTCATTTCTTTGCAATTCAAAAAATTACTGGTCTTGAATATGGTTTGACATTCGCATTATTCATGTTCTTCTAAGGATTTCAGGTGCTTTTTGTTTTTTAGTGCTTATAGAATTTTGCAATTTACTATTCTCTTTGTATATATCTTCCATCAAGAATAACCAACGTTAAGTTAGCTTTTGTTTTCTTTCCAAACAATCTTTGTAATGTCTTTTTTGGACTGAAATTGAATTATTTTCCCTACAGTCTCTAATTTTCTGCATTTTTGGAACCAATTACCTTAATTTTCTATGGATAATTCTACTTCAATAAACTTGATCCTCATTGGAAGAAGATTGATTCCAACTGCTTGGCATCGAAGATTTATTGGGAAAGGAAAATTACATAATGGCTTAGTGAGGGAGAGAGAGTCATATGCTATCCTCATGCTCTTTCTTAAATAGAAAATGTTAAGTGGACTTAACATTGCAAATCACTAATTTTATGTTTAGGATGAAGGAAGGAATTAGTAGAGGAAGTAAAGTGGAAAGAAAATATAAATTTCAAAACATTTTTTCTTATTTGGGAAATGAAGGAAAAGGAGAGGAATGAGTTTTGGAAAGGAAATTTTTCATGGATCTCACTAAATTTTATTCTCCTCTGAGTTGGAAATAGAAAGAGAGGAGGGAAAATTGTTAAATTTCCCATTCTATTGCTTTTTCATTCCATCTTAGGCATATTAGTAATTACGCATTATACTTCATTTTGTCTTTTATTGATGATTAATATCATGACACCTTGTGACTTTAGACCATTAAATTCATGATTCGAGTCAACATATTTTAATTTAAATAAAACTTTAAGGGATAGTCATAGAAATTAGTTGAAACGACCTAGTAAAGTTTGTTTCATGAAATATAGTATGACTATGAAGTAACCATTATGTACGTTATTTAATCGAAATTTAAACACTAAGTTTTATCAAATAACGAGATTATGATGGATTAAGTAATTCTAAAAGAATTTATAATTGTAATAATTGTCATGTAATTGGAAGTTTCTTGGTCAAAAGTATATATAATATGACCCAAGCATATGGTACCTTTTTATAATGATAAATTGGGAAATGGTTAAAATACACTCAAAACCCATAAAACAAACAGGCTAAACATTAGATTATTTTTATTTTGTCCTACTCTTAGAAGCTATGTTAGTTGCTTTGGGGAAGAGGGTATTTGTACATTTGTTTAGTTGGTCATAAGAAAAGGGGACACCTAGGCTTAGTACATTTCTTTGCTATAATATATAATAATAATAATAATAATAAACAAGCATAGTTATTATTGCCCAAGAGAAGAAAAACACTCTTTCACTCTATGATTTCCATCAATCCCATAAACCATCATTTGGAGATCATTGGTTTTGGCTAGAAAAAAAAAAAAAAAAGGGTTCATTAAGTTAGTTTATGCAAATTCTATAACACTCTAAAACCTAGGATACTATAGCCCGCTACGTGTTCCTAACTTCTACTAACATGTGAAGCATTTAAAAACCTGCAACCTATTTAAATTCTACAATTAAATAGTAATCCACCAACCCTCATATTAAATAAACTCCTTATTTACAATTACAAGTAGGCATAATAAACCACTCAATCCATCAAGTATAATAAATAACTAACCTAACTTGTTTAACTAAAATAAAGAGCTCATAGCTCAACATAACTTAGGCTTCGCATTTATGCATATCTCGACCTACCACCAATGTAACAATAGTCCTTATCCTTAATTAGTGATTATATCCTACATCCATAATGCTCTACATTATCAATAATACCTAAACTTGCAGTTGAAAAACAGCAATTCCAGTAGGGTGAGCCAATGCTCAGTACAGGATACAACACACATGCATGTGAAATATAAGTAACAAGTTGAGTACATATACAAGTATTATCATAAATGTAGCAAACAATTGGCTTTAAATCTTATTATTTAATTCCATAAATAGTATAGTCTCAACTTCTTAAGACTTGGGTTTATTCATGACCCCTATCACACAATATATAAACACTACATAAATATTACTGTTGGGTTCTCCCCAATTACCCGAGTGCCAAAAACCATCTTAGCTCTACCTGCGTCCTTTCAATGTGAGACTCCACTAAGAATAACATCATGTAAAGATCGTCAAGTACCTTACCAACACTATTAAACTCGACCAATAGGTAGTCGCAACCAAGCATAAGCAACACTATCAATTAAATTTGAGTTTCAATTAAGTTAGGTTTACATACTAGCCTAGCTCATATAACCATTAAACATGTATCTTGTATTTGATACTCCTATCTCAACGAGGTCTGATACCACGTGACTCCTAACACCCGGTTACAAATACAAATATGATATTTAAAACTCAATTCATTAATTTTTAATTCAACTTAACTCAACACTTTTTCCGTTTTGGTTTAACGTTTACCTCAATATCTGAGCTTTCAAACCATACTCTACATATTTTTTCATATCCTTCCATATATTTTTCAACATTCCATAATATATATACATACCAACCCTTATGCGCATACGCAAACATCACGTATTATATATATATATATATATTATTTTATATTATATAGAGTTAATATATATATACACATACATAACATTCATAATATATACATATTATATATAATAATATTATATTATTTTTTCTCCCTCCTAACACTTTCTCTCTCGCTCACTCGTTCTTTTCTTTCTTCTCTCTCTCCCTATTTTCTTTCCCTTTCTCACCTCTTATCTTCTCGTCCTCTCTTCCCTCTCTCTTGCCCCTACCCCCATAAAAAGACACACATGCACACATCACTCTTCCTCTCGTCCCTTCTTCTCTATCCTTTGCCCTCTGCTCTTTCCTTCATTACACATCATGCATACACATATACACACTATATGACATATACACCCACTAGACACATACACACACACATCAAACGTATACACACATATGCTAAGTACATACGCATATACTAAGTATATATACACTTGACGCATATACATACATACATACGACTCAATATACATATATACATTCCATATTCACATGCTAAATTGAACACCCAATGTGTCACTCATACACATACATAACACTACTAATATGACATCTCCACAATCCAATTAACAATAATTATCCACTACCATCGTTACATAGACATTTACAATACCTTCTCTTAAAATTTAAAGAAAACCCTAAAAGAAAATATAACTTATTTGAACATAATAAATTAAAGAAAACTTACTTGAGAAACGTATAAAAATTGATTCTTTATCGAATCCTATGTTCAATTAAGATGAATGTTGACTAAGGTTATAGTATTTAGTTGAAGGTTATAAGTTTTCTATTCTCGAAGAAAAATTAACATAGTGTTTTGGTAAGGGAAATATATAGGGTTGAGTAATATTTTTATTTGGGATAAACAATAGTAGAAAGTCTGAATTTTTTCTCATGATAATATTACCCTTGCTATCCCTAGTAAATTACAAGCCACACTATGTTCGAAAATAATAAATTCCTTTATATTTTTCTTTAATTTCTTTATTAATTTAATTATTGACTTAAGTTTTACAACTTTTCCTCCCTTAACAAAACTTTTGTCCTTAAAAGTTTACATACCTTATTCCTCATATAGCTCTAGATATCTACTTCTAATATCCTCCTCTAACCCTTTAGATACTCGTACCTCCATGCCTCGCCACTTACAACTCATTATTCTTAATTCCCTAGAGATCTTCAACCTAAGCTTTGATACCACTAAAATTGTAGCATCCTAGAACCCAAGATGCTATAGCCTACCACGTATTCCTAGTCTCTACTGACTTGTCAAACGTTTAGGAACCTGTAACTTGTTTAAATTCTATAATTAAATATGAATCTACTAACTCTCATAGTAAATAATCTCCTTAATTTATAGTTTTAAGTGGTATAATAAATCACTTAATCCACTAAGTACAATAAATACTTGACATAGCTTGTATAACTAAAATAAAGAGCTTATAGCTTAACATAACCTAAGCCTAGCATTTACGCGTATCTCAATCCACCACCAAAGTAGCAATAGTCCTTATCTTCAATTAGTGGTTGTATCCTATGTCATCATAATGCTCTACATCATCAATAATACTTAAACCTACAACTGAAAAACAACAATCCCCATAGAGTGAGCCAATGCCCAATATAAGATACCACACACATGCGCATGAAATACAAGTAATAAGTCAAGCACACACATAAGTATTATTATAAATGCAATAAACAACTGATTTTAAATCTTTTCATTTAAGTCTATAAACAATATAGTCTCAGTGACTCGAGACTTAAGGTTACTTATGACCTCTACATACATAATATGTAAATACTATATAGATATTGGTGTTTTATCCTTCCTAATCATTCGAGTACCAAAAATCATCCTAGATTTACTTAAGTCCTTTTAGTATAGGACTCTACCAAGGATAGCGTTATGTAAAAATCGCCAGGTGTCTCACCAACACCACTATACCCAACCAATGGATGGTTAAATCCAAGCACAAGCAATACTATCAATTAAGTTTGAGTTTCAATTAAGTTAGGTTTACATACTAGTCTAACAGATATGACCATTAAATATGTATCCCATACTTAATACTCTTATCTCAACGAAGCCTGATACCATACGACTCCTAATACTTGGTCACAAATACAAATACTAGATTTAAAATTCAATTCATTGATTCTTAACTCAACTAAACTTAACACTTTTTTCATTTTGGTTTAACCCTTTACCTTAACATTTGGGCTTTCAAATTGCACTCTACATATCTTTTCATATCCTTCCATATATTTTTTAACATCTTATAATATATATATATATACACCAACCCTTATACGCATACATGAACATCACGTATTATATATATTATTTAATATTTTATTTATTTAATACATATACATAACATTCATAATATATACATGTTATATATAATAATATAATATTATTTTCTCTCCCTCCCAACACTTTCTCGTTCGCTCATTCGTCCTTTTCTTTCTTCTCTCTCTCCTTGTTTTCTTTCCCCCTCTTCTCTCTCTCTTATCCGTACCCCCACACAAAAACACACACATACACATGCATCACCCTCCCTCTCGTCCCTTTTTTTCTCTCTCTCGTCACACATCATGTACACACACATCTGACACATACATACATATGCTAAGTACACATATTTCGATGCACACACATATTAAGTATGCACACACTCCATGCATACACAACAAACACACTTGACTCGATATACATATACACATTTCATACTTGTACGCCAAATTGAACACCTAATGTGTCACCTGCATGCATACGCAACACCATTAATACGACATCTTCACAATCCAACCAGCAATAATTATCTACAACCACTACTACATTGACATTTGTGTCACCTTCTCCTAAAACTCAAAGAAAACCTTAAAAGAAAATATAACTTACTAAGAACATGATAAATAAAAAAAAAAAAAAAAACTTAATTAAGAAATGCATAAAGATTAATTGATTCTTTATTGAATCCCATGTTTATTTATTGAGAATCTTGATTAAGGTTTTAGTATTTAGTTGAGGACTAGAGGTTTTCTATTCTTGGAGAAAAACTAATGTGATGTTTTAGTAAGGGAAATATATAAAGTTGAGTAATATTTTTATTTAGAATAAGGGATAGTAAGAAGTATAAAATTTTTCCCATAATAATATTGTCTCTACTATCCCTAGTAAATTACAAGCTACACTATATCTATAAATAATAAAAGACGGTAGTTGGAGCTAGCGACTCTCCTAGGGTTTCCTCATTTGAGATCCCTAGAGAAGAGGATCAAGTTAGCTCTTATAAACAGCTTGACGCACTATCACCCTTCAATCCTTTAAGCAAAATACGGGAATGCTTAACTTATCTAATTTCATTCTTTTTTTTTTTATTGATCTATTTCTAGTTAATTAACTAAATATATTATCTATCTATTTGTTATATTTATTTCTCTATTTTATTTATTTGAAAATGGATATTTTCATTTTTCTTTTCTATTCCTTTTTATTTTTCTTTAAATTCTTTATTAATTTAGTTTTTACAAATTCAAAAGGGAAATATGGAAAAGAAGAATATCAAAATCTTGGAGAAGGTTGAAAGTTTCCATAAATCATATAATGTCTAATTCATATTGCTTAATTGATGTCATCCATCAACTTTGAGGTTATCGGGATTACATTTTGGGGTTGCAGAAATGAAAGCTCCTTTTAGTTTTTATAAAAGGAATTCCAATTTAAAGGTGTCAAATCATTTTGGTAATTTTCATAAATTTGAGATTATTCTTACATAGTAAGAATAATCTGTAAAAAATTTTAGTTTTTAGTGTTTATTTTACATAATACCTTTAGGGTAACAGCAATGGATCATTATACTACCTAGTTTCTTGTTGTATATAGCTTATAAATTACTTGAATTAAACATACCGTGTATATTAAATTACTAATATCTTTACTTAGATGTTTAAGTGGCAACTAATTATGTAATTATTAATATGGTGCAGTGGATGGTCTTATTCCCTCATAGTACGCTACATTGGTAAGGGATCTTTGAAGAATTTTATTATGTTGTTATTTAATAATACCAAGTAATACATATATACACATAGCTATATGTCCATAAAGTACATGTATCTGCACCTATGCTTTTGATAATTTACTAAATTACAATGCTTATATGACTAGCCTTATACATATAATTATATATTTATCTTGTTATAAACTTATGTTATTATACCTTTATCAATAATGTTTCAACAACTGACAATGACAAAGTCGCTCCATATGCTTCATAGAATATAAGTACACGTTGACGAGCTATCACATTATAGTATGTTATTCTTTAACGTAACTTAGAGGAGATGTTTTAAACACATTAATTGTTGCCATGGACTTTGGGTAGGACTCTTGATCTGGATTAAATTATAATGTAAACAAGTCCATAGCACACTTGGTATTATATATATTTATAGAGTCTCAAACTTATATCTATCATGGCTAAATGTACGAACAAAAGTAAAATTTATTTATTAAACAATATTGTGGCATATAAATGCATATATTATTCTCTTATACAAATATAGATGGTTTTATGCATGTAGTGTTGCTTAACCACTTATTTACGTGGATTAATGTAATAAACACTACGTACTTGCATACATTTTTCATATAATGTTGTGATGTCATGATAAATTAGGTGTGATATATATAAAGGAAACTATTCATAACACGTAAGCTTTTTATATTTATAGTTTTTCCATAAACTTACAAAAGGTAAATTGAAGTTTTGTCCAAAACTTCATAGGGGAGTTGAACATCAAATGCAATAATTGATGATAGATGTATATGATGGGTGAACTTAAACTTGTTGGTTAAAGAGGATTATGAAGCCTAGGTGAGTATACTTTATAATATGATTGCTGGGTTATACTATGGCTGATAACATACACCACTTGCTATGTTGTTGACTACTGTAAGTGTTGTGCTATTGAGATTGAAATATTTAATTGATCATTTATGTTATCTCGTTATGGAATGGTAAATATACGTTTGACTTGCCAGTGTTGAGCTTGATGGTTGATTAGGAGTTATGGTTCTTGTTTAGGCTAATGATGGGTGATTTGATATTATGATTGTATTGCCTAATTATAGACTATTGGTGTATGCATAATGAGTATTTGCATTTACGCCAAGCATAGAACTTGCTTCAAACTTAAGTTCCACCTATTGATTCTAAGTACAATGTTAGGTTTCAAGTGTTATTTAAGAGCTACTTTAATGATATAAGCTCTATTCACAGCCTAGTAAGTTTGTGGTACAATCTATAAATGAATCAACTTAGTAAGTTTATGGTGTAAACTATGCTTTGACCTAGTAAGTTTGTAGCATGTAGACCCAGTAAGTTTGTGGCAAGATATTCGAATCGGTCCTGTAATGAGTAACCTAATGAGATTGCTCCCCTAAGTTTGTTTATACGTTTGTGGCTGGTGAAAGGTAAAGGAAGAAGTATATGCTAACTTGCTTTACTTCTAAGTTAGAGTATTAAACCTTAGAATCATAAGTTGAGCCTATTGAATTATGTTATCTAAGTGGATGGTCTAGAGTAAGAATGTAAGGATTTTGAAACAGGTTGATTAATAAGAAGACTGAGAGTAAGTATCTTTAGTGAGGTAACCAATCATATGATTATAATGCATTAAGAAGCCTTTTGTAATATCATTATGTGCTCTTTATTGCTTTTTGTTTGAATATGGATATGTTCATGCATTATGGTATTTAGTTTCATACTGTTTGTTTTATTTAGAACTCTCTTTGTTTTCTAAAGAACTGAGGGGTTAGTGATACGAATTCCGTGGATGAATACATGAACCTAATATCTTGCATAACCAACAGGGTAGGTTTGGGCCGCGAGATGGCTTGAAGAGTAAATGGTAGTCGAAGGTTGAGTAGGAGTTCCCGTGCACCAATGAAGGATATGAAGCACCAATGCCTCATACGAGCTCGGGTCACACTTGATATGGCGTACAAGTATGGCCAGAGATTACTCACCACTAGTCCACACTCAGATGAGCTAGATAAGAGTAACTCAAGAGTAAAAAGGACACTTAGCTTAAGAGAGTAAAAATTCTTCGTATATGATCATTATAGCTATTACATTATGTAAGTATTTATAGTACTCAGTTAGGGCTAAATAATAGAAAATTACATAAATGGATCCCTGGTTGCTAAGAAAAGGAGAATAATTGATAGAAAAAATGCATAATCGTGCAAAAGAATGTTTACTGTCAGAAAGGATAGAACGGATGCTAAGGAAAAGGTTAGTGCACATACGTTTTGCTATTTATAGTCATAATAACATAGCGATCTGAGAGGGGTGGATCTTGATTAAGTCAGTTTGACGTCGATAATTCAGTAGCTCAGTCAATTAAGACTGGATTAGGGATGATTCAAGTGTCACTCATTTTTGGGGTTAACCTCGGATGGTCAGCTTTTGATCACTATTGGTTCGGCTTCGACACTATGGGGATGGCTATATTTAGATGTGGTGCTTGGACTAGTGTATAACGAAGGGTTTGGTTTGACACGTAGGCTAGTCACCTTGGTAACATCCTAGATGGTGTGGAGAGCAAAGTGGCTCAGTAGATCAGAATAGCTCGGTAGATCAAACTAGAGTAAGTACTACTCCTTGGCATTTAACTCATCTCAAACAGCTCGACGAATCACTTAAAAAAACCTTCAGGCTCAAGAGCTTGTGATTAGTCCTTAATCCTTATCAGTTAGTGTTTATTGACATTACGTACAACTACTGAAGGTTGAAGCTTAAGATGAAGCCTAGGATATTTTAAGAACACTAGGTTCATTTTAGAGAATCATGTGTCGTTCAAAAGATGAGTATATGTAGATAATGAGTTATATGTAAATCTTGCTCCTAAATGTTGCAATCTCAATACATGTAGATTCTACATCTCTTGGAAATCTAAGTTTAAGCAGCTATGGAAATGTCTTAGGAGCTAAGTAGCTTGAATAGCATAAGTTGAGCTTTATGGAGGTTTTGAATGATAGGACATAAGATATTACGACCTGTAGGTGAGTTACATATGTATCATTGTTACAGGTTAAGTGATATAAGTGTTTCCTTTTAGAAATGTGATATTATAAGTTGAGAAAAATAGGTTCATAAGGAAAATTTTTAAATTGCCTTATCTTTTCTTTAAGAATAGTACAACGATTCAACTTCTAGGTACCTTATTTGCAAAAAATAAGTTTATATATTGGTTAAAGTAGACACCTGGAAGCTAGGTCATTACAAATATTCTTTCAACATTCCTTCCTTTTATTACCCAAAAACATGAAAGGAATCAAATACTCTCGTATTTCTATCCTTTCACGTTCCTTTCTTTCATATTCTTTCCTTCCTAATTCTTTCCCTCATACCAAATAAAGTGCAAAAGTTTAAAAGGTTAAAAAACACATATTAATAGCTTGAGGGATTAACTTGCATCAAGGTGAAAGTTTAGAAAGTATTTTGCAATTGGCCTAATAAAATATGTTATATATAACTAATTATTGCAAAATGATATTTTTTTCCCTAATTTTAGTTTGTAGGGATTAGTTTGGTTAATTTAAATATTATATCAAAATTTTTTATCCTCTCAAAAGACCTCAACTTTTGATTTTGTCAAAAATACTTTCCATTAAAAATTAAAAACAAGAATTTAGCATATCATAACTTAATGGATATATCATGACTACTATTTTTGCTTGTTTACTTATTATAATAGTTAGTTCATAGAATTCCAACCACTTAGGAATTGCAATTGATTAAAAATGAGGAATTAGGACTCATGACTCTCACCCAAAAATCACTACTCCAAATGTGAAAAACATTCCCTGCCCCCATTTTTCTTCTTCATCTCATACATATATTATGACCGTAGTACACCGTTACTAGTGACCATTACCACTAGCAACTACTTCACCACTATCAGAACCACTCTACTCTACCAGAAAAAGAAGGTAACGAGAGAGAGACTTCTTTTCCTTACTTTGTTCTTGCAAAAGCCCTAATTTAGTTTCCTAAAACCCTAACACTATCTTAGGTTTTTTTGTCTTCAATCACTAACAACCATGACTATATTGGAAGATGAAATCACGAGGCTTTTTAGAATTTGGCAATTCTTTATGCAGATGCTTAGAGACACAGGATATTTAGTTGCGGATTATGTACTCATCATGACTATTATCAATTCTTTGATAAGTTTGGTGATAAGATGAAAAGGGGGATCTTGTTATCAATAAAGCAAAGGAGTCTTCTAATGAAATATATTTCCAATTCCATTCAATTCTTTTGAAAAAATATATTTCCAAAGTGAACATGGGTTGTAGATCTAGATGGCATCTGACTATCATATATATATATATATATATATATATATATATATATAAATAGAGAGAGAGAGAGAGAGAGAGAGAGAGAGAGAGAGAGTTGTTGGATTTCGCTGGTGATTGTAGATTTAATTTGTTTGCTGGTGATCTAATTTAACAAGTTGTTTGCATTTTAGGATATCTCTAATATGATTTTGCTAGCGTTGGCTCTTGCCGATGCCCTGGTTTGTTCACTGGACTTGGCACGTGTTGTGGTGCATGATATGGCTTCATGAAGTTGAGTCTATTGACTAAGGAGGGCTGTGTTGAAACTTTTTTTATTTTTATTTTATTCTCTTTATTAGTTATTAAGGGTAATGAGGTCTTTTAACTCTTATTAGGGTCTACTCCATGGATGGTTTTTTGTTCAACTAAACAAGATAATAAACTATTACAACCTAATTCATTTATATGGTAATTGTGATTCAATTCTCCCTTTTATTCCATTCAGGTGAAGTGAACACTCCCTTCATATTTTTGCACACATTTAATACACAATCTCACCAGTACACCACATAATATATGAAAACGTTGGCGTCATCTTGTTTTACATTTTGATAACATGCTTCAAATATATTATCATTGAGTTATACCGCACATATCTCCACTTCAAATATATTTAGGTTTGATACTTTTGATTTCTTCAAATATGTTTAGATGTAATTTGTAAAGGATTGATTCTGTTATATGAGAACTCAACCCGTTATATTAAGTTTTGATATAATCTTGGATTCTTACCCGCAATGAAATTCTTTACTTTGTGAAAACAAAAGTATACCCCTACTTCAAATTTAATAAACCTAGATATTAGTCATGATATTTCCATTAAGTCACGAGATGCTAGATTCCTTTTAATTTTAAATGGAAAGGATTTTTTTGATAAAATCAAAAGTCGAGGTCAAGTAACTTTAGAGGGAATTATCTACCGAAAAGTAAAAAAAAATTTGAGGGAATTAGAATTTTCATATAATATTTAAATTGACCGGACTTATAAGCTGAAATTATAAAAAAAAAAAAAATGGAATCGCTTGGTAGTGATTAGTTATGTATAACATATTTTATTGGAGAAATTGTAAAATATCACACTGAATTTTTGTTTTGGTATAGATTCGTCTCTTAAACTTGCAACTTGTGTTAACCTTTTAAACTTTGAACAATTTGAAACGTAAAATCCACTTAATATTTTTTATTATAAAATGAACATGTGCATAGTAGAATAAGTATTATTATACTCATGTCCTGTGCACATGCTTTTTTTTTTTTTTAACTGATAATGTTAAGTGAATTTAACTGTGTAAATAGTTGAAACTTTAGGGGGTAAAAAACATGCTTTAAAAGTTAGGAGCTGGGGGTATTTTGTAATTTTTCCTAAATATTTTATAAAAATTCCCATTGGTTGCTTGCCCTCGACTTTCGATTTTATCAAAAATCCTTTTCATAAAAAATTCAAGATAAGAATCTACGAGATCACAACATACTGGAAATATCATGACTAATATTAAATTAAATAATATAATAACTATTACGAAAACTTACAAAAGAAAAAAATCATTAGATATATTTTGTGCCTTCTTCTTGTTAAACCATCGAGTGAAGAAAAAATTTGATACTGCTTATTGAAAGCTGAGAACTTTCAATATTTCAGCTTTCTCATAGTAAAGTAAACAATTTTTCTACAACAAGAAGAGAATGTCTCAAACAAGAGACGGGACAAGCACCTTGAAGTCTTGGAAAATGATAAAGGGAAGAAAACACATGGGAAGCTCTAGTAGAAATTGGTATCTATCAATTGCTTTAATGAAAAGTCAAAATTTTACTTCCCATCATTTTACAGGTTCCCAATAAGAAAATAAACTAGCAAAGGCAAGAGAGGAGTATAACATCATGATATTATTTTCTTCTTGTAATCTCAATTGATTATATATGGCAGTATTTGAAGGGAGTAAATTGAAAAAATTAAGAGGATATATTTCCAAATGAGAAAGTAGATTATGAATGAAAATACAAAAGGTAAAATTCAACAATTTGAAAATTGATTTGAGGAGAAAAAGTATTCTCCTCTTTGCCTCTTCAACTAGCAAATAAGGGAAAAAAAAAAAAAAGGTAGGTTTTGACTTTAAAGACAGAAAGAAAGCAATAATGAGTAGGCCTAAATGGGTACATATTGCATAAGATATGGGATTATACTTGTACCTTAACCTATAGGTATAGATTCCCAATTTTTATGATTAAAACCCATCTTGTAATATATAGTAACTACCATAGAGCCTATTCCAAATAAAACCAAAAGGGCATTGAGAACCTATAGAACCAGTAAGATTCTATTACATGTCTATAATATAATTTTTTTAGGTAAGTTACTCGACAATCTATTAATTTTTCTACATACTTATAGTTAGTATATTCATCAACATGGTAATTTCAATAACGTAATCACATATTTTCAACAATAGGGGTATAAATGGGTTAAACTACCCATTAGCTATTCATGTTTTGCTAGATATTTATTTAAGTTTGACTTGTTAATAGTTAAGTGCCCAAGGTCGAACTACTTAAGTAGCTGATTGTATTGACTCAAGCTTCATAATACTCAGCTTAACTAGTTCTCAAACCTAATTGAACTCAAATAAGTAGAAATGTTAGCAAGTTTGGTTATCAATATTATTATTACAAGAAAAAATATTTTTTAATAAATAGAGTTTAAACAAACTTAATCAAGTGAAGGTTAAGCTCAAAATTCTATGCTTAATCGAGTTTGAGTTTTGAAATTTCATATTGATTTTAAGCTTAAGTTTAGTACTATGTTGTTTAGACCTGACTTGTTTATACTCTTACGATGTATAGATCATAAATTCTATGATATAATTCTAAACAATTCATTGCCAGTGATATAAAAAAATTGGAAACCTATCGCAATGGTACTTTAGGGAGAAAATGTGAGGTGGCAAACGAGACAATGATGAAAAATGTGATACCCCATGTGTTTGTATTCTTAAATGGATTGTGAGAGAATAGTTGTATTGATTCATAAGGCTAATATAGTGAATGTTATGTTAACAATGGGTAGAAATTTTTGGATCAAGTGGTTGAAATACACCTAGTAATATTTGTTAGCTTGGTTTATTAACTACTTTTAACTTAAGGAATTACAAAATATACTTTAAGATTTTTTGTTTGATTAGTTGGGGGAATGAGATGTGAAATACTATCATATTATTGAAAATTTATCGTAATTGGAAAATGCTCTTAGACCTTAGTTATTTGTTGTGTTAAAAATGTTAAAATTTGTCATGTTTTATACTTTAATTGATAACTTCTACAAAGTGAGTACATGTTATCCTAAGACCTTTACTATAGTTAGAAGAGGTAAGACAAAAGTGTGTTTGTAATATTATTCCATGAGAGAAAGTTTTGAACAATTGGAATTGAAACCTATCACATGAATTTCAATTCTTACACAGGACCTTCTAGACCATGAAGGATAGAATAGTCATTAATAGGATTCTATTGATAGGGAATGATGTGATTGGACTTTGCGCAAGTGTATAATGGGCCTAAAAAAACATGGCAAAGGCTACGGGAGTATTGTTTGATGTGGTCATTCCAATGCTTAAGTTGGTAGGTATTTGTAGGAGGTGAATAAAAGAGTTAAAGTGCTTAGAGAAGGTTAAGTGCACAAAGAAGTCGAGGTGTATTATTGTTGGAGCACCTAAGCTATTTAAAAGGAGGGTTGTGCAAATCTAAGAGCATATTCAACATGTTGGCACATCTACAGAATCTATATAGTGAGTTCATGCAAGCCAGCGTGCTTCGAGATTGTAGGGAAGTGGTTGTTGACTAGGTCTTAAAGCCATATCTGCTTGTCTTATGATTGTTATGATTGTCCTAATGCTAGGTTGGTTGTTAAAGGCTATTATGTCCTTGTTTGGGGACTCCTTAAATAGGTTAGTCACTAAGCAGAATAGGTCGGATACTAATGGATCATGTCAGTTAGGAGTAGACATGGATATGTTTGGTTTGGTTTGGTTTTCTCTTTAAATCAAACTAAACCATAAAAATACAATTTAGGCTTTTATAATTTTGAACTAAACTATATAATTCAAATTGAGAATTTTTCCAAATTATAAAATTTCAACTTGGTTCGGTTTGGTTTACGGATTGAACCATATTTTTTAATTTAGAAAAATATATTTGCAAACATATAATCTCATGTAAAAATTATTGAATTGATTGAAAATAATAAGTATTATCATAATAAAAGTTTATGAAATTAACAATCGTAGGACTAAAACTTTTCAAATATTTGTTAATAGCTAATTTCATTTATAAAAATAGTATATAGTATACATTTTAAGTCAAATAACATATATAATTTATGCATTATGGTTATTAAAAGTTTAATATATATATATTTCAATAAATGTAAATAAAATATTATTTTATGTGCTATATTATAATGAAAGGCATTTTTTAGTTGAAGCAAAATATTATTACTTTTTTTTTTTCAAAAAATGACTTGGTCCGATTTTATAAATTAGTTCAATTTGTCCTTTCAAACCAATTATAAATTTTTTATTTGGTTCAATTATGAATCTTTTAAACTAAATTATAAGAAAAACCATATTTTCGACTAGGTTTGATTCGTTTTTTTTGCCCTTCTCTAATGTCAATCTTGGACTTAATCAAATTGACCCAAGATCTAAACAGACTAATATGGGTCTAAAAGACTCGTGTCTAAAATCTCTTATCAATAGGTTCATATCTCAATACAATTATTAACTCATTGGCCACCCTTCTTGAGAGAAAGAAGAAAACTTGAAAAAAAAAAGAAAAAGAGTCCTGGAGATGACGACTTGGAAATTGGGACCCTCCAGTAGCAGACATTCGAGTGACAATTGACAAATGAGCTAGAGCTTCAAGCTAAGGTGGATGATGATTGAACACCAATAACTACACTAGATGCTGAGACCTCATGTTGTGGGATGGAGTTAAATCACTGAAATTATGGTTCATTTGTACTGAAAAAAGTGGTGATTTTGGTATTAGTGAATTTGTAACAAAAGAGTGAAATTAAAAAAAAAAAAA